>JAOUZG010025323.1:6303394-6360690 GCA_026289955.1 Argiope argentata
TTTTCCTTTGTTGATGATGATGATGCCGTCTCTGCTTTTTACAACGGAAAGAAGGGAGCAGTAGCTTCTGAGGGTATGGACCCCTGAGCACCCGAGGGCAGAAGTCTGACTTCTAGCTCAAATGAGGATAAAACACACACCCATACGCTTGCACAACCCCTTTTTACAGGGGGACACATTCACACAACTCACAGATAGAACGCAGAAGAACAATCATGCCCGAACCGGGGCTCGAACACAGGACTCACAGAACACGGGGAAAACGCACTACTTCTGTACCAGAAATCTGGTGAATGTTTTCCTTCTCATTAGATATATGAAAAAGTAGTTCCGATTCTTCCGAAAAGAAAATAATTAGTAATAAGTAATCGCACAGATGACCACTAAAGATATCAATATTTTTCCTTCAGGAAGAACCACATTATAGTCCTAACGAATTTATGAAAAATCTGCAGGATTTTAAAAATTATATGAGCTCTTTTAAGAAGAATATATTTGATTTGATGTATTTAGGTAGTATATATTTATTTTGCGCCTGATTTTAAATAAGTTGATAGTTATATCCAGATTTTATCGAACTCCGCCTCTTCTCAAGCTACATAACCAATGGGTTGAGAGAAAAATGTTGAAGTCAACATTATGTTATGAAGCCATCCAAGAGAATGCAACAATTTTGAATTAGAAATTTTCTGGAGAATTAAAGTTTAAGTAATGAATAAATATTCTTTATTAAATTCATTAGTAGTGAATAAATATTCTTTCCTCATTTAGCAGCTAATTATTTTCATCGTTTTAACTAGATTTGGAAATTTTTCATTCAGTTTTCAGATCATACGACGTACGTTTGGAAATTTCATGCGCTCGTATATTAAAAAAAACATTCCAGTATCCTTTCTCCAGACTTTATAATTTTCATTTATAAAGATTTTTTTAGATATTAACTAAACAAAAGATTTATATTAGATAAATCTAACATTCACTAAGCCATTTAAACGGTCAAAATGAGATAAGCAAAATTTTTTTCGTCGTAAAGCAATAAAAATGATATGCAGGCTCATACTTTTATAATTTTAATGATGGTAATTTGGTGATATGGATCGTATAAAATCCTTATAAGTAGGATAATAATTTTTATCAATTAATTGAAATATCTCTTAGATAACCTTTGGTTAACTGTTTTTAACTTTTGTCTTGACTGAAGATGATAAATAAAATAACAAAATAAAAAAAAAATTAAAGTTAATTTTCAGAATGTGATCACACATATTTGTATGTATTGTATTGTATTGTATGCATTGCATGTTTTTTTTTAAATATAAGACAATAAATATTTTGATGAATAAAATTTTATTAAAATTAATAATCATATTTATTAAAGACAAGACCACTTATGTTAAATTATCCTTCTTTCACAATAAAAATAAAAATAATTTTAGTACTTTCATTTTTATAAATGCTACCCTCACTAGAATTAAATTGAATTTATCGCTTGAATAATTGTCAGTTAAGCAATAAATTGTCTGAAAATATAATAGAACTCAAAATATTTATTGCAACTCTTAATACTACTGTTTTAGAGATGTTATATGAATATCTGTTTTTCAGACATAATTCTTTATCAGTTCCAAAAAAAATTCTTTAGATAAATCAAGAATTAAAATAAAGTAAGCCTCACCACCTTATGAAACAACGAATATGAAATGTACCATAATTATTTTGTATGATTTAAATATCTATAATAGAATTCAAAATACTTATTGTAGCTTTTAAAACTACTGTTTAAAGATCTTATATGATTATCTGTTATCCAGACATAATTCTTTTCATTTCTAAATAAATTCTTCAGATAAATAAAGAACTAAAGTAACATAAACTTTAACACCTTATCAATCATTCACTAAATCAGTCAAACAAAGAATATAAAATGCGACATAATTCTTTTGCATGCTTTAAATTCCTATAATACAATTCAACATATTTATTGCATCTTTTAATAATACTATTTAGATACCTTATACGATTATATGTTTTCCATTCATACTCCTTTTCAGTTCGAAAGAAATTCTTTAGATAAAGCAAGAACTAAAATAGCATAAACCTTGTCAAACATTCACTAAATCAGTCAAACAAAGAACATGAAAAACTCTATAATTCTTTTGCATGCTTTGAATACCTACAATACATTTCAATATATTTATTGCGTCTTTTAATACTACTGCTTTAAATACCTTATATGATTATCAGTTTTCCATACATAATCCTTTCCAGTTCGAAAGAAATTCTTTACATAAATCAAGAACTAAAGTAGCATAAACCTTAACACCGTGTCAAACATTCACTAAAGCCAGTCAAACAACGAATATGAAATGCATCATAATTCTTATACATGCTTTAAATATCTACAATACAATTCAACATATTTATTGCGTCTTTTAATACTACTGCTTTAGATACCTTATATGATTATCAGTTTTCCATACATAATCCTTTTCAGTTCTAAAAAAATTCTTAACATAAATAATAAATAATTCTTAACATAAAATGCCCATAATTCTTTTGCATGCTTTAAATACCTATAACACAATTCAACATATTTATTGCATCTTTCAATACAACTGTTTAGATACCTTATATGATTATCAGTTTTCCATACATAATCCTTTTCAGATCGAAAGAAATTCTTTACATAATACAAGAACTTAAGTAGCATAAACTTTAACACCGTGTCAAACATTCACTAAACAAGTCAAACAACGAACATAAAATGCACCATAATACTTTTGCTTGCTTTAAATACCTAAAATACAATACAACATATTTATTGAATCTTTTAATACAACTGTTTAGATATATTCTTTATATGATTATCTATTTTCCATACATAATCCTTTTTCAGGTCGAAAGAAATTCTTTAGATAAATCAAGAACTAAAGTAGCATAAACCTTAACAACGTGTCAAACATTCACTAAAACCAGTCAAACAACGAATATGAAATGCATCATAATTCTTTTGTATGCTTTAAATATATATCAGGGATCCCCTTTCTTCACTTCTCAAAAAAAACACGTGCCGATGAAAACCATTTGGGCCTCCGGTCAAATATGATTACAGATTCTAATTAGTCCCATTGTGTTTGCAACTCGCCGAGAAGCGAGCAGCATTTGCAATGCAACTCTGCCATTCCATCATGATGGGGGAATGTATAATCAGGAACATCATTAAGGCTTTTGTCCCTGGGGCGCAAAAGGGCATCAGCAGTGAAATTTGAAACTTTTGGGGGAAAAGTATGAAAAGGTTTTTTTATCTGCTTTCTTTATAATTAAGGCTTGAATGATAGGGTTACTAATTAAGCGTTTTATTTTACCTCTTAATAACAGGAGTAGTTTTTTTTGAGGAAGCTAAATTAATATCGGCATGTTAAGGTAATGTCATTATGTTTTTTAATTGATCCCGAGTGTATTTTTTAAACTTTTTTTTAATTAACAATCAAAGATTATTGAGTTTCCTATTCCTAATGAATCTTACGTTTTGACAAGTAATGGGAAATGCGATAAACACTCGGTCATGAAAATAGGTGTAATTGAATATAATACGTCATTACTTTTTTATTTTGTTGATATTTTCCGTCTTATTATAACTACATTAAGTTCATTTAATTATAGCAGAATCATTTAATAAGATTTAAAATGCTCTTTTTATCTGATACTTTCCTGGTTAAATTAGAATATATGACTTGAGATTAAATGTATTAAATGTATTCAGTAAATGTATAATTATAGTGATTTAGTTATTTGTGATTTTGAAGTTAGAATATACGACTTGAGATTAAATGTATTTAGTAAATGTACAACTATAGTGATTTAAAGATATTATTATCGATAACATATTTATATTAAACTCATTTATAATTCCTTAATTACTTTTTTATGCATTTATAATGAATAAATCTTATCACTAATTATTTTTATAAAGATTTCATTTATTAAAAGGAGTAAAAAATCTACTTAAATTTTAATGTCGCTTTAGATATGCACGATTTTATTTAGAATAAAATATTAATCATTACTTTATCTCAGAATAAATTTTAAATTTTTATACCAACATTACGAAAAGTTATCGTATGCTAGACTGCATTAGATTTTATAGAGTAAAAATATTTTATTTGAAGCAATTAGGAGGACAGCAATTCCGTAAATGCGTAAATAGAGCTTCCATTACGGAACGAAAGTACTTACTGCGCATGTCTCTCAAGCAACTGTTGCAGCTTTAAATTTATTTCCTAAATGTTTTAGAATTATTTAAAAACTGGTATATTTGAATGTGAGAAATAGTTACTCTTCAGCTGCCTCAAATCGCATTTTTAAAACATATATAATTCTCTGTAGTTGATTTCATGGATGTCATTATAACAAGATATAAAATACGATCTAAAAATGATAAACTCTGGCGCATATTAGTATAATATTTTTTATTCTCATTAAATGTAAGAACTGTGACATGTTTGACTTAATATATCCTGTTAAATTTTATAGTTATTTTTATAGGAATATTGTTAACCATCAGTTTATACAAGAAAAAAAATACTATCTTGTTTATTTAGCATAATTTTTTATTCATGGCTATTTTTAAAATGAAACTTTAAATTGTCTACTCCTAATTGAAGGCATGATAAATAGTCTTATTATAATAAACCATAAAGATGAAAAGAACTATAGCAATAGAATATAAAAACAGTAGAATAATTCAAGAGCAAAATGAAATAAACATATTTATCTTTATCAAAATAATCTGGAAGATTAATCATAATTTTATAATTAAAAAGAAATTAACTATGATATTCTTTTGTTGCGTGAAATATTTTTGGATAAAAGTCTTGCAAAAGCATCTGTTGTTTTAGCAGATTTTTAGCAAAAGACTTGTGTAAATAATTAGTAAACGACTTTCTTTATAAATTTTTAGTAGAAGTATTTTTTACTTTTCTAGAAACTATATGTAATCAAATGAATTAACAATGCTAAATCTGTTAAATTATGTTTTAGAGAAAACAATTTTTTTTCTTCTAGTTGAATTTCAAGAAATCTAAACATTCAATATGAGTTTTAAAGATGATTATTATTAGCCAAGTTAGTTGTTGTTCAAAAATTCATTTTAATATTAATTTGAAAACAAAAAATGTGACTGAGGTCAATTCCTGTATAATTAATTAATTTTATGTCTAAATATAAAAAATTCCTCTATCATCATTTAAAATAATTTTGTCTTCAGTTCTGTTATCAATCGCATAGAGATATTTTTTAATATGGGTATAAATAATCGCATATAGATTTTAAAAGTATTTTAATGACATTTTCTCATATTAATTTTTCAATTGTGAGAGGAAAGATGTGTAACTGACGTAAAAATTTTTATTTATGCTTTTTTCTCCCAACATAAGTAAATCGAAAACAGTTTAAAGGAATTGATGTTAAAACTATTATAATTCTTCTTATTTCAGCGATATTCAGTATTCTAGACTTTTACACAAATAACGTATAATCTAGAATAATATGTGATATAAAAAAAATACTTATAAATAATTAATATATCTTTTTTTAAGTATCGAAATAAACTGGTTATTTCAGTTCTCTTAACCTATCTAGCTTTTCATTCATAACAACCAATTATTACTCTAAACTTCATTTGATTAGGATTTTTCTTGAGCTAAAAATTGCACTTTATATAATATGCAAGGTGTCCATAGCCAAACAAAATTTCTTTAAAGTTGTCTACTGGTGAAACTATTGTTTAGAAAGTTATAACATTTGGTATAGGACATAATGAAGGAATGGTTTAAAACATCTAATAAGTCGTGATAATCCAAAAACTTTATCTGATTTAAAAAGAAACATCTCACAGCATGTTCTTACTGTTTCCCAGAATACACTAAGGCCAACTGTGAAACATGCCATCTTATGATTCCAGATGGTACCGGAAAATGATGGCCATCATGTTGAACATGTTTTGTTGTAATTTAATTAGTCAAAAATGTGCTAACTGTGTAAATCATTTGAAAAACCGCCCCTAGGGGCGAAATTCTCAACTATTTTTTTATTCGCTCAAACAAATTTCCATCTCTTCATTACGCCTTATACGAAATTTCATAACTTTCTGAGCAATAATTTCCTCTGTAGACAACTTTAAAGTAGGGTCGTTTTAATTTTGGATACCCTGTATATATATCGATATAAGATTTCAATAAAGCATTTAAATATGTTAGATAAGTGTTTGGAATATATATTGAATGTTTTGATTAATAATAAGGCGTCAATTTATAATTAAAAGTAAAAAGAAACAGATAAGAGTGAAAATAAAATTTATATTATATTTTCAAATTAACCTAAGCCCAGTAATTTATCATTAAGTATTTATCTATTAAACAAATAATTAACTGTAATAAATTCAAAAAATAATCTAGACTTAATAGCCTAATCCAGATTTATATTATGGATAAAAAATATATTTTGGAACTTCATTTTTATAATAAGAAATTGATTATTGATAATATCAATTTCTGATGATTAAAGAATAATAAGAAATAAATAATTTGTAGCTCTTATTATCTTATTGGATCTTATTATCCAGGCTCTTATTATTATTAGCATTTATTTATTAATTTTTAATTATTTGAGACTTTTTTCGAAAGTTCTCAAGAACCTGGAGATTAAATGAAGACATTTTTTATTATATGAGTGATATTTTCTCATAACCCTTAATGCTATGAGAGCACAAACGGGATTTTCCATTTTTCCATGGGTTTTTTTTAAAATCCTGAATGAATAATATTTGCAAGTAATATGTATTTCAAACTTGAATATAACTTCTAATTTGAATTACTAATGATTTTAGTAACATCTCTTTTCTTTTAAAATCGTTAGGCAACATAAAAAGTCATTTATTTAAAATATTGATTATTCCTATACTTTTGATATGTTTCCATTTAATCTGCTCTTCATTAATAATTTAGAGTAGAAATTTTTTCACTTTCGAATTCACGAATAATTTATTTTGTATTACTTTTTTAACATGATAAAAAAGAATATTTTTAGTCGTCTGAAAATTGAACTTCTTTGCTTTTATTCATGCAATTTCTTATTATTTAATACCTTTCTAATTGGTTAGTTCGTAAAAGATTAGAAAGGCACTATATTTCCATATTCGTTGAAATATATCCAATAATATAAAAGTTTTTAATCAAAAACAGGCTATATTTCATATAGAAGGAAATTTTAATATACCTGAAACCAACCCCTCTTTTGTATGCATGTGAGCAAAATCATCTTTAATTTCGTTATTTTAATTATGAAGAATGCTCAATTTCCATCAATTATTTTTTAAGTAAAATTTTAAATTTAAACAGATTCTTGATTGATGATGACTTTAAACTCAAATGTGTGTGTGTTTTTCTCTATTTATTTTGGAATATATTATATATTATTTCCGGACTAGCTAAAAGTTACAGTTCTTACTTTTTTAAAGCTTTAAATTAAAGTGTCATTTCGAAAGTGGATTCGCATGGCATTATATAGATCTTGAACGGTCATAATTTCTATTTTCAAAACATTAATTAAATCCGTATTTAAATATAATTTGCTACATTTTGTAACAACTCAAAAATTCATAAACACATTTATGACGTTAAATTTTAAGTTTTTGAAAATAATTTCCTAAAAATGTACATAAATTTTTATTAAATTTTAATCTTTAAGTAATATTTTTAAATAAAACTCTAAAGGGTATAAAAATTAACTTTTCTTAAATTTCAATGTTGAAAATTTTGATTTTCATTTCAAATCATTAGTTCACAACTTACTAACAAATAAGGAAAGCTGTACAGTTTCTTCACTTATATAGTAAATAACTCAGTGTTTTTTATTGACTACAAAGTGTAAAATGATTTCTAGTTTTTTTTATTCCTTATTGACATACCCAACTGATATAATACAAAACAATAGCACATAATTCAGTATTAAATTATAGAAGCTAAATTTTCATTTAATACATAAAAATTAATTTTGGTTTCCGTTGTACTTTAACCCTTAACCCATCTAGCGTCGGCTGTCTAGCGTAAGAATGTTTTTAAAATTGCAGCGGTCAAAATAAAGGTTGAACACAATTTACAAGAGAAGAAATTGTCAGAACGTTCCTAAACCGGCATGGTATGTTTTGCTTTCCCCCGAGCAGTAACAGCGGGGGTAATCTTCCCCGCTTTTCAACAATCATACCTTCCGAAATACGAGGAATTGTGTGTCCCTGGGAACAGAGTGACAAATTGAGTCGTAAATCTGTCGAAGCAGGACAATTACCGCGCGGTTTTTCAGATAAGAATTTGGTTTTCGCTCTGAGAACTAAGAGCTTCTCTTTTAATTTGTAATGTTTTCAGAAAATAGAATTTGTTCAAAAATAAATAAATAAAAAATCCTGCAATATGATTTTATAAATTTGTGTAAAAAATAGAAAAAGTTGTTTAATGAATTATTTAAAGGAATTATTATTCATCAAATTGCATTACGAAAATAATACTTTCTTTTTGCCTACACTCAGAGAATCTTACCTAGTTTTTCCCGATATTTAGTTGGCGCAGTATGGCCAAATCTGGCTCTTGCGCCAATAAACCTCACACAACCAACCAACCAACCCGATATTTAGTTTTAAGTATTTAGCTGGCATATTTGGCATTGGAAATTAAAATAAAAGGATATATATGGTACACTGATTAAAATAGAATATAAAAACATTATTAATAATTTTTGATACTTAATATTAAAAATACTATGTTCATTTTTGAAAATATGTGGCTGTTATCAAAAATTTTAAAATAAAAATGTGGATATTTTTTTCAGTTTATTTTAATAAAACAATCTTTTGTCAATGTATAGCAAGTAAATATTTTAGTAATAATATGTTTATTAAAATATTATTAATTTGGATATTTTTGACTTATTGTCTTATTTTGAAATAATTAAGATGGAAGTTGAGATAATAAGTTTTTAAAGTTAATTTTAATATTGAAATAAGAAAAAATAATAAAGCATCCATTTATGAAAATGGCTTATATCGTTTAAAAATTATCATTTCATTCTTATTTTTAGTACGTTAATATTTTGAATGTCAATTTATTATATCATTCTTAAATTTGTCCCAAAATTTGAAAACTAATATTTTCGTAAATTATTAATTCTTAAAGCATGATAAAAATTTTAATTAAAATTTTTCCGTTGTAACTCTAAAAAAATAAATTAACTAATTGGAAATTTGTTTATTAGTTTATCTAATTGAAGTATATTTTACATCAATCGTGCAGATAATAAAATTTTTATTTTTCGCTTACGGATTTTTGTTGATGCCAAAAACCTCATCCCAAAAATAATACCATGTTCTGGCATGATAAAAAGGTCTTTCACATGAGGGCAAAGAGATCTCTAAATAAATCCGTTATCACTTTTAACTGCCTCTGCTTTCATACGGGTCACATGGTCAAATTCTAATTTCTCATTGGTATGTTTTATAACAGTTTGACTTATGTAAGAATTCAATAGGATTCTTATTTTTAGATTTTAATTCCAAAGGTTATTAATTTTTCCTGGCTATAATTTTCTTTTTGAAAGGTCTAGAAACTCGAGTGAAGTGCACTGCTTAGGGAACTTGAGTAGACCTTACAAATATTTTTTTAATTAAATAAGTGCTGATTACCTTAATGAAATATATATCATCCAGCTTTTTTAATATATTACTGAAATTTACTATTAATTTCTCGCACTAAATTTAATTAACATTATATTTATGCGAAAATTGTTGAGCTTAATATAGATTTAAATTCTATAGATTCTGACTGTGATGAATTAATTTTATCTTCTGAAGATTAATACTCTAAATCGGAAAGTGAACCTGATGATGATACTTTAAATGCAGCTCGCTGTAGGTCTCCTATTGACTTGCGAGCACCTTCCAATGCTCCTCCAAATTTTCAATTTACTTCGACTCTTAGTTAGATGATTCGATGTTGTTTTCCAGAATTTTTTTTTCGTAACACAGTGATAAGTTACATTATGGAAGAAACAAATAAATATGTTGAAGCCTTTTTCAACAAATCCAATTTGACATCATCATTGAAAGTATGAAATTGGAAAAATACGGATATAAAAAAACTACATCTACTTTTTGGTTTCCTTTTACTGCAAGGAATAATGCCCAAATCTGCTGAAACATGGTACTGTAATATAAGATCTATTTTAAGCACATCTTTCTTGTTATTTTATTAGGCTTAAAATTTCTTCTAGACGACATTTTAAAATATTTATATGGTACTGATTATCAGCAGCAATGTTACAGATATATAAAAACACTGTAATTTTTAATTTGTTATGGCATTCATTTACTTTAATTTTTAAGTATGCAAGTAAATCAGTACTCATTATTAAGTTCTGAATTCGCAGCCTTGTAATAGGTTTATATAGAATGTATGTAATTCAGCCTTTAATGCATTTGTTTAATTTCATTAATATCTAAGACTAACTTTGTTTTAATGCAAAGTATTAATTGTAATTGGACATTTATTCATTATTAATTATATTATTCATTATTATTAATTATTATTAATATTAATTATTATTAATATTATTCATTGTTAATAATTATTATAATTAATTATTATTATTATTATTCATTGTTAATAATTATTAAAATTAATTATTATTATTATTATTCATTATTAATAATTATTATAATTATTTTTAATATTATTCATTATTATTAATTGTAATTGGTCATTTATTCATTTCATTCTTCAAAGCAATATGAAATTCAATAATCGAATTTTGTTGAATACAAATAAATGTTTATATAATAATTTTCCATTTATTATAAACTAGCCGCATTTGGCGACCAGCCGGTTCGTCAATATTTATTCCGACAAAAGAGTTCGATTAATTTTAACTTGGTCTCATAATAAGTTTATCAGCAAAATATTTTTAAGCTCCAAATTTCGATAGTCATATGATTCACTTGTACTATTATATAAACCTTAAGCTGTCCTATCTTTGAACTCCGCGTCTCTCTCTGATTTTCTATCAGTGCACACAACATTCAGTTTTAAATTAAAATGGAAATGAAGCTTCCATTAATGTAAAGATTTCTTTACTCAATCCAAGCATGTCTTTAAATAAAACTAAGAATTGAGAGCAGAGTAGTTGAAGTTTTATGTTCACTACAGAAATGGAAAAGTTATAATTTTTTTATAATTTATAATATCTCAAAGAATTGTTCAGCAAAAATTTCCCAAATTAAATGAAACATTAAGTTTTTAATTTTATTTTTAGATGTATATAAATGATCTCAATAATAATAATACATATTTTTTTTGGTTTATATATATATTTAAAAAATTATGGTTTCAATTCCTTTGGTCTTATAGATTCATATTCTGTAAAATATTCTTAATATTTCAACTTCTCAGTAAATAAATAAACATTTCTATCTTCTTCAAATATGACTGATTTATTCAGTACTGATCTTCTTTATCAATTCTTGCAAATTTAGAACAATCATCCTTTTCATAATCTAAGCCAATTATTCTAGACTAACCATGATTGGCTTCTTTGAGATCTTGATAAAGTGATCTAAAATAGCCAATTTTTATCGAATAGTTATATTGAAATTTTCATAGATCGATCAGCTTGGATGATTGATTTAGTTGATTAGAGTGCCACTTTTATTATTTTAAGGAGGGTTTATTGTCTGTAGAATATTTTGTTAAATATGATTCACAGAGCAGATGATATATGTAAAAATTTAAAAGTCGTAATTCATCACCATTTTTTCTCTCAATCTACTAATTTTATATTTCACTTAGACCATTTGTTAAGAGATGTATGTCTCTCTCCAAAAAATTAAGAAATTAGATGTTGGGCTCCAATTACAGAAGATACCTTGTAGATGTTAAGCCATATTTTCCTTAAATAAAACTGTTTAATTGGATTAGTAATATATGTATAGTAAAATATAACAGAAAACGTTTCCATGCATTTATTTTCCAAAAATACCATGTTTCATATTTGTTTCCTTTTATGCAGACACGTGCCTAAAATGACATTTTTATATGTTTAATTTGGAATGAGAATTGATTTATTTTTTCTCACGTGAGAACATGATATTGTTTTAGTTAGAAAATTTTGATATCTCCGAAATATATGGGTAAATAATATTTTTATCTGATTTTTACAAATTTTGCATTATTAATTTTTACGTATACTTGTTTTAAAGAAGATGCGTTTTCAAATAACTGACCTGGTTTTACCAGTATAGCTTTAATATTGCGTATGCTTAACGTTGAAAGCAGATGCATTTTTATTTCGCATAATTCATTAAAATGTGGAGATAATTTACAATTACGAAGGCGAATTCTTTGATTTGCACAATATATCTCCTTCACATAAGTAAAAGTAACAATTCAAAACATGTCTTATTGTTTGAAAAATTAAAAAAAATAACGAATTCAAATATATTTTATTTCTACTTATTATCAATTGCTTTTTGTTCGTCGTTTCTTTGAAATGACATCATCTTCAAGTTCGTTTAAGATTTCTTACTTTTTAATAAATAATCTCGCTCTCAGAAGATTATCATTTGGTGCTTTTCTAAAAATTCTTTTTCTGTTTTAACTGTCACACTTTTAAATTGTATTTTTATTCATTTTAATTCTTTAATTGAATTAATAATTTTGATATTGCAAACGATCAAGAAATTTTTTTTCTTGCATTTATTGTTTAAAAAGTATCACATTTCCTATTTATTTCATTTCATATAATCACGTAATGAAAATTATATTTTTCTGTTCTATTTTTGATAGTAATTAACTTATTTTTTTAAATCAGAACTTCTAAAAATGTGATGGCAACATTTCATTATAAACTGATTTTTTTAGATCCGCGAGAAAATAAAATTTTATTTATTTATTTTTTTGCTAAATAAATTGTTGAAAAAAATGATTAAATTAAATGTTTAAAAATTCATTAAAAATAGAGTTTTAATTTATAGGTCAAAGCTACAATATCATTGAAAAGCTAATTTTTTTTAGCTTTAACTTGATGCAAAAATCAATTTTGTACTGTAATATTTTCGGAAGTTATAGCGAAAAACTTCAAAATTTGGCTTATTTTTTAATTAATTAAAATTTTAGTTAAAAATAAAAAAAGGGGCTCTGAGGTGCATATTCCTGGCACCCTAAGTATACTTGTACCAAATTTGGTAGCTGTTAGTTGAACGGTCTGTCTTGTACAGCGCCAACACACACACACACATTGTGCTTTATTATATACTAGCCGCCTTTGGCGACCAGTTGGTTCACCAGTATTAATGCCGATTAAAGGGTTCAATCAATTTTATATAACTTGGTCTCATAAAAAGTTTTTCAGCAAGATATTTTTAAGCTTCAAATTTCGATAGTCATATAATTCACTTATATTATTATGTAGCAGTCCTGATCTTTGAACTCCGCATTTCTCTCTGATTTTCTATCAGGGCTCGTAGAATTCAGTTTTAATTTAAAATGGAAATGATGAAACTTCAATTAATATAAAGACCTCTTTACTCAATCCAAGCATGCCTTTAAATAAAACTAAGAACTGAAAGCAGAGTAGTCCTACATTTAAGTTGAATGTTCCCTACAGAAATTGAAACTGTTTAATATTTTTTCATAATTTATAATATCTCAAGAAAAAAATCAGCAAACATTTCACAGGTTAATTGAAACATGAAGTTTTTAATTTTATTTTTAGATGCATATAAATGCTCTCAATAATAACATTTTATTTATTTTTTGGTACATAAATATATTTCAAAAAATATGGTTTAAATTCCTTTTGTCTTATAGATTCATATTCTGAAAAATATTCTTAATATTTCAACTTCTAAATAAATAAATAAACATTTCTATCTTCTGCGACAAAATCTGGCTGATTTATTCAGTTTTGAATATTGCAAGTTTAGAACAATCATCATTTTCATAGTCTAGACCAATTATTCTTGAGTAACCCTGATTGGCTTCTTTGAGATCTTGATAAAGTGATCTAAAATCGCCAGTTTTTATCGAATAGTTATATTGAAATTTTCATAGCTTTCGATCAGCTTTGATGATTGATTTAGTTCGTTGAAGTGCCACTTTTTTATTTTAGGGACTTATTGTCTCTAGAATATTTTGTTAAACATGATTCACAGAGCTGATGATATATGTAAACGTTTAAAAGTCGTAATTCATCAGCATTTTCCCCCTCAATCTACTAATTATATATTTCACTTAGACCATTTGGTAAGAGATTTATGTCCTTCCCCCCAAAAAAATTAAGAAATTATATGTTGGACTCCTATTACAGATGATGACTTTTAGATGTTAAGCCATATTTGCCTTAAATAAAACTGTTTAATTGGATTAGTAATATATGTATAGTAAAAT
Organism: Argiope argentata; assembly: GCA_026289955.1. NCBI lineage: Eukaryota > Metazoa > Arthropoda > Arachnida > Araneae > Araneidae > Argiope > Argiope argentata. The sequence continues at coordinate 6,317,881 of JAOUZG010025323.1, forward strand.
ATCACAGAAAACGTTTCCATGCATTTATTTCCCAAAAATACCATGTTTCATATTTGTTTCATTTTATGCAGACACGTGCCGAAAATGACATTTTTATATGTTTAATTTGGAATGAAAGCTGATTTATTAGTTCTCATGTGAGAACATGATATTGCTTTGGTTAGGAAGTTTTGATGTCTCCGAAATATGCGGGTAAAAAATGTGTTTATAAGCTTTTACAAATTTTGCATTGGTAATTATTACGTATACTTGTTTGAAAGATGCGTTTTCAAATAACTGACCTGGTTTTACCAGTATAGCTTTAATATTGCGTATGCTTAACGTTGAAAGCAGATGCATTTTTATTTCGCATAATTCATTAAAATGTGGAGATAATTTACAATTACGAAGGCGAATTCTTTGATTTGCACAATATATCTCCTTCACATAAGTAAAAGTAACAATTCAAAACATGTCTTATTGTTTGAAAAATTAAAAAAAATAACGAATTCAAATATATTTTACTTCTACTTAATATCAATTGCTTTTTATTCGTCGTTTCTTTGAAATGACGTCATCTTCAAGCTCGATTAAGATTTCTTACTTTTAAATAATTAATATCGCTCTCAAAAGATTATCGTTTGGTACTTTTCTAAAAATTCTTTTTCAGTTTTAACTGTCGCACTTCTGTAATTTATTTTTATTTTGTGTTTTTTTTATTTTAATTCTTTAATTGAATTGTTAATTAATATTACAAATGATCAAGAAAAATTTTCTCTTGCATTTATTGTTTTAAAAATATCACATTTCATTTTATATAATCACGTGATATAAATTATATTTTAGTTTTATTTTTGGTCGTAATCAACTTTTTTTAATCAGAACTTCTGAAAATATGATGGCAACATTTTATTAAAAACTGATTTTTTTTAGATCCTCGCGGCGAAGATAAAATTTTATTTTTATTTTGTTTATTTTTATTTTATTGTTGAAAAAAAAACTCGATTAAATTAAATGTTTAAAAATTCATTGAAAATAGAGTTTTAATTTATAGGTCAAAACATTAGTATCATTGAAAAGCTAATTTTTTGTACTTTAATATGATGCAAAAATCAAATTTGTGCTGTAATATTTTCGGAAGTTATAGTGGAAAAACGTTAAAATTTGGCTTTTTTTTAATTAATTAAAATTTTAATTAAAAATTCAAAAAAAGGACTCCGAGGTGCACATTACCGGCCCCCAAGGTATACATGTATCAAATTTGGTAGCTGTAAGTCAAACAGTCTGGCCTGTACACCGCCAACAGACACACACACACACACACACACTGTGCTTTATTATAAGTAAAGATAAAGATTACGTATGCTTGTTTGAAAGAAGATGCATTTTCAAAAAGCTGACCTGCTTTTACCAGTATAGCTCTAATATTACGTTTGCTTCGTTGTAAGCAGTTGCGTTTTTATTTCGCATGATTCAATAAAATGCGAAGATAAATTACAATCACGAAGGCGAATTCTTTGATTTGCACAAAATATCTTCTTCACATAAGAAAAAGTAACAAATCCAAGCATGTCTTATTGTTTTAAAAATTAAAAAAAAGAATGCAAAAATATTTTATTACTACTGATTATCAATTGCTTTTTGTTCGTTGTTTCTTTGAAATTACGTCAATTTCAAAGTTCGTTTAAGATTTCTTGTTTTTAAATTATTAATCTCGTTCTCAAAAGATTATCGTTTGGTGCTTTTATAAAAATTCTTTTTCAGTTTTAACTGTCGCATTTTTGTAATATGTTTTTACTTTGTATTTTTAATTCTTTAATTGAATTAATAATTTTGATACTGCAAACGATCAAGAAAATTTTTCTCTTGCATTTATTGTTTAAAAAATATCACATTTCCTATTTGTTTCATTTCATATAATCTCGTGATAAAAATTATATTTTTCTGTTTCATTTTTGGCAGTAATTGACTTTTTTTAAATCAGAATTTCTGGAAATGTGATGGCAACATTTTATTAAAAGCTGATTATTTTTTTTGAGATCCTCGAGAAGATAAAATTTTATTTTTATTTTATGCGAAATAAAAATAAAATTTTAAAAAATACGATTAAAAAATACGATTAAATTAAATGTTTAAAAATTCATTAAAAATAGAGTTTTAATTTATATATCAAAACATGAGTATCATTGAAAAGCTAATTTTTTGAGCTTTAACGTGATGCAAAAAACAATTTTTTGCTGTAATATTTTCGGAAGTTATAGCGAAAAAACGTCAAAATTTGGCTTATTTTTTAATTAATTAAAATTTTAATTAAAAATTCAAAAAAGGGCTCCGAGGTGCACATTCCCGGCGCCCAAGGTATACATATACCAAATTTGGTAGCTGTAGGCTGAACGGTCTGGCCTGTACATCGCCAACACACACACACACACACATTGTGCTTTATTATAAGTAAAGATATATATATATATATATATATATATATATATATATATATATATATATACTAAACTTTTTTAATAATCCGTATTATTTCTATGTATTTTTTTTTCATTTATGCTTTTAGTAGTCCATCACAAGACATAAAACTTCCTCTCATATCAATTTGGTTTGATTTAGAATTGTATAAATAGAATTGTATATTTGAAATATATAATTTAAAAAAAATGTTTTTATATATATAATTTTTTATAAAACTAAAAATATTTCTTTTCTTTTTTTTACTATTTTCTTTATATTATAAATTTAATAATTTCCAAAAAATATTTTTTATCTATATAGAAGTTACAGTTCTCCCGTAAAGAAAGAAAAATCTGATTTGGAAAAAGTAGTAAATAACGCATGCATTAACTTAGTAAAATAAAAAAATAATATTAAACAGTAAAAAAAGAAGAAGAACTATATTTATCTAGATACATTAAACAAAAGCGTTTATAAAAAGAATTAACAACACTTTTTCTAAAGTTAAGTTTAAAAAGTCAAAAATAAATAAATAATTATATCCAAAAATTTTCAAATTTGTCTTCCCTTGCGTAGTAATTGCTTTCCCAAAATCTACATACAAAGTTTAAGCAATAGTTACAATAACATTTATTTATAAATATTTTTATCGCTTATTAATGGGATGAAAATAAATTTAAAGTATTATTAACAGTTCAATCGTGATTTTTCGATACAGTTCAAACGTGAAGTACAGAAAATTCCAATCCGCTTTTGAAAACTCGCTTTTTTGTATAAACTATTATACATAATTATGGCATGTAAATATGAGGGTTTCCCTATCTTTAATAAGTATAATAGTTTACTCTTGGATTCGAAATGAAATATTGAAAGAAAGAATGAGGTATACAGCTCATATCACCAATCGGTCCTGTTATCGCGAATTCTTACAAGAAATAAGATGTCCTATTCTCAGGAGTGTTTTCCTATTCCACTAATTGGAGGGACCACCCGCATTCTATGTGCCAGCGGAAACCAGAAAATGACCTCTAACAAGACGATCTCCCACCTCGTTTATTACCCTTAAGGGGGGAAAGCAATGGCGACTTTCTACGGGGAAGCCGTGTTAAGAGACATTTGCGGATGGAGACTTTCTACGTTCCTGGCGGTTTTAAAGCGACACGTTGGAGAGGATTTCTACGTTCCAGCCGCTTGAAGGGTTAAATCAACATTCTTATTATTTTTGAACCCTTTTTATATTTGAACCTTTTTTCAAAAAAATGTGTTAGATAGTCCATGTTAAAATTAATCATACTTAATTAGAATGATATTATAGGAGGGAGCAATTAAAAGTGATGGAACGTATATACTCCATTTTTAATACGACCTGCAATCATTAGGTAACATTGATATTTCCATAAAGAGAAACAACAACAACAAATGTTTATTTATCAATAAGAGAAAATAGATCTTAACGATTCCACTTATTAATATTTATTTTCTTTGGAGAGAGGGGGATCGCTTATGTAGATTGCCTATAAATTAATATCCGTTTAGTTATGTAATGTGGTTGATGGAGTATCTTGCAAAGTGGAATTTCCTGCAATGTACATAAAGTTTTGGTTCTAAATTCCCTATCGCCTACTGAGGTTTGAACCAGTGAAACACTATTTAGTGAGTTATAGAACTGTCAAAAATATATTAAGTTTATATTTTATTTCGATGAGATATATGTAACTAGAAGATAGGTATATGTATTAGTAAGTCAAAGGGTTAAATTATCGGTATTGCCGTTGGTAGTCTAAGAGTTATTTATTATTATAGATTCTATGTGTAGTGTAAGAGTTGTTTATTATCCTTATAGATTGTATGTGTAGTCTAAGAGTTATTTATTATCATTATAGATTCTATGTGTCGTCTAAGAGTTATTTATTATCATTATAGATTCTATGTATGGATTTATTTTAGTTTTACTAAAATTTGACTTATCATTATAGAATCTATGTATGATTTTAGTTTAGTTTTACTAAAATTTGACTTATAATTATCATTTCCACTTTAACTTAAAACAGAATTTTACATGCACTGATAGAAAATCAGAGAGAGATGTTGAGTTCATAGATCAAGACTGCTTAAGACCTACATAATAGTATAAGTGAATTATATAACCATCGAAATTTGAAGCTTAAAAATATTTTGCTGAAAAACTACTAGGAGACCAAGTTGTATATAAAAAATTGATTAAGCCCTTTAGTCGGCATTAATACTGGCGAACCGTCTGGTCGCCAAAGGCGGTTAGTAGAAACTATGTACGATTTTAGTTTAGTTTTACTAAAATTTGACTTATCATTATAGAATCGATGTCTGATTTTATTTTAGTTTTACTGTAATTTGACTTATCATTATAGAATCTATGTCTGATTTTAGTTTAGTTTTACTGTAATTTGACTTATCATTATAGAATCTATGTCTGATTTTAGTTTAGTTTTACTAAAATTTGACTTATCATTATAGAATCTGTGCATGATTTTATTTTAGTTTTACTCTAATTTGACATCATTATAGAATCTATGCAAGATTTTAGTTTAGTTTTACTGACATTTGACTTATCATTATAGAATATGCGCAAGATTTTAGTTTTACAAAAATTTGACTATTTGTTAGTATTAAAATGGAGTCTTTTTTTTTTCTTCATTTCTAGCCTTGCGTAAGTAGACTCTGACAAACAGATCCATTTGTTGCATTTATAAATTATAAGAAAATCAAACAAGACAAACTACGTATAATTTTATAAATGAAAATATTTTCGAAAAAAAATAGAAACAAATATGTTACAACATATGCAAGGTTTAAACCTAAGAAGGTCATAAAATAATTCTTTCGTTTAAAATGGGATTTCAGTTGATGATGACTGTCAAGTCAAAAATTCAAATTCCATAATCAATATAAACATTTACCTTACTTATCAATGCATTCATAATTTTATTTTTATTCCTCTTTTGATATAAATTGTTTTGGCATGGGAATAAAATCGACGAGACTTCAACTGTTTTTTTTCTCTCCTGCTTTTTAGAGAATCTCCAAAACAGTAAAGAAAGTAAACAAGTAAACAATGAGAGATTCCGTGATCTCAGCATCTCGGCAATTCTTAATTTAATACGTACTGAGAATGGTAAACAGAGGGCATATTGTTTATGCTTACTTTTCTTATCTTTTGTTGAACGGATGGTTCTGTAGAAGGCTAGACGAGGCGAGGTATTTTACGTCCACCCCAGCGGCATGGATCCTATTTTGAAATATCTTAGCACGAAAATGCAGGAAGAAATAAATGAAAAAATATCAAAAATATATTTCTAGAGTCAAACAGTTGAAAAGAATCGTATTTCTTATAATATGATTCGATTATTTGAAATTATAAAATAACAAACAAAAAACTCTAAAAGTGGGGAAAAATTGTCATAATTATACATTTAGATTATGTGAAATATATATGGCTTCATTATTACATGATTTTTTTTCGGTTACAAAAAAGAAGTATCTTTAAAAACTGCACATATAACATATTGATGAGTTGAGGATGTGAATTTGAAAAAAAAAATGAATTTAGTAAAAAAGTCGTCCACTATTAAAACCGCACTTACGATGAATTTTATAATTAATAAAATGAAATCATTTAAACGACTAAAATTCGTAAATCTTTGTCAATTCAAAATGTAACTATCTATGTGTTTTCATTATAAAACAAGTAATATAAAAAACAATTTTTTAAATCATTTCCTACTTATGTTAACAAAGAAAAAAATTATTTTAATTACCTTTTATACAATAACTACAATTAATATAAATATGGCAAAATCACAATATTAAGCGGCAAAATAAGAAGCGAATTTGATGGCTATTGTCCATTCTCCTTTCTATACATGGTGTTCGAACTCCTAACCAAAGGCATGCAAGTTCAACGACATACCAAGCAGATTATACGGGCTTGACAATTGCAATGACTATAAATAATTGATCAAGAAATTACACTAGAGTTCAAATTTCAACGCCAATTGTGACAAGGCAAAATGCGTGATTTTCTACGCGAATTGGGAAAAGCAACACAGATCAGAAATTTCTAATTTTTTTTAAAATTCTATAATATTTTAATTTGAAAGTACTTCAAAATGAATCGAAAAAATCAAGACTTAAAAATGTTTAATTTTATCGGCATCAAGCTTTATAAAAATATACAGAATTGTTTAAAATAATTGACCGAAAACAGGTTAAGCCTGACCTCAATAGTGTGGAGGAAAACAAATTAAATCCTCTTCTAATTTTAAAATATGTAAAAATTATGTAAATTAAATTTATGTAAAATAACATAGCAGGGTGTTTCTATTTTTAATGTTACCTTTCAACTGTAATTTAAGTTACAGTATTAAAACAGGATATGAATTTTTAGTTGTAGCATTTTTAAACAAATGAAAACGTTATAATGTTTAATGTTTATTAATGGAATACATTTTCTCTGCTGATAATAAAGAAAAATAAGTCTATTGATATTTTAATCGGCTAAAAAATAAGTCCTTTACCGCGATAACTTTCGAAAATATTAAGCTGCCGAAACAAATTTTTAAACAAAATTCAAATTTAAAAAAAGGAATGCATTTTTTTCAACAATACCAATTTAATTATCAATTTTTTAGACTTAATTTAAAAGACTATTTTTTCATTAATTTTACTACAATATTTTCTTTGCTACAAATTAAACTGCAAATTTTATTTTTGCTTCTAATCTATTATAACATTTTTTTCTTTCATTATTGATTATCAAGATTTCAAGATTCGATTTACTTTTTTACTTCTCCTTCTCCACTATTAGGCTTCTGTCAAAAGCATATTTTTAATGAATTCTGTCTAAATTTCAATTAACATTTAAATTCAGAAGTAAGCAATTATGAAATTTTTTTCAGGTTCACTCAACTTTAAACAATTTCATGCCATTGATGCATTTTATTAAACAAAAAAATTAGAGGAATATTCCTCTTAATTATTGAAATTTCTGAATTTCTACACAAATTCAATGATGAATAAACCTTATTTCTGTAAATATATTAACTTACCAAGAAAACTTTTGGATTTATTTTTATTGAATAATCTCTTTTAAATTTAAAATCCAAAATTTAGATTAGATGAGAGAAAGTTAAATAGTTGTTTTGATTAACATAATTAACATTCAACATTAATTTTTAAAATTTAAAATAGCTGGTTGTCATAGGCCAAAAATTGATAATAAATGAAAAAGGAAAATGTGTTTTATGAATTTGCTTTAGATTTTCTGGTTTAGATTTGCTTTTGGTAATAAGGCCTTCATAAGAATATTTACTTGTATAAACATGTATAGTAAACTCTTTTCTATAAATAATAATAATAAAGTCGGCTAGTTTCTTGAGTTGTGTCTGTGAAATTAGTCACAAAATTTCAATTTTTATTACTGAAACTTTAAATTTACTGAAACTTTAAATTTATTATTAAATCAATTCTTTTAAACCACTAAAGTGATGCTGTTAAATATAAAATGTTTTATATAAAAATAATATTTAAAATTACATAATGAAAAAGTAAGATTCCTTTACTTTTTTTCTAAAAAGTTTCACCAATGTAAAATATTTTTATTCCTATGGATGGCAACAAGATTTTTAAACAATAATTGTTTGTGTTGATTAAAGAACATATCAAGTTTATAGATATTTTAAATATTTTCTTTCAATTAATTTATCAAGATAAATAATTTACCGTCCTTACAAATTTTATCCTAAAACAAGCTTTGTAATTGTCTGTATCTTTTATTTTGAAAAAAGGTCTAAACCAGACTCATAAACCTATAAAAACATTGAAATGTCAAGCTATATATATTATAAATAATATTGTAATATTGGATGAAAATAACAACTGATTGAATATGCCGACTGTATTTCAAGTTGATTTTAATACCTAACATATAAGATGCAGTTCTTACTATTTATACAATGAAAATGAAAGAAAATAACCAAAAAAAATGAGAATTTATAACAAAATTTTATTTCATTTTACAAAAATTCGCTCAGCATTTTTCATATCCGGAGAACTGTTAATTTTGATATATTTCATTTTATCAGTGTTTTTTTAAACTAGATCATAGAAGAATTTATAAATAAGATGCACACCGTTTCTTAGGTATAATATTATAAATTTAAATAGAGCTCACTTCCAATGTATTGTGAAAAAAAGTGATTGATGGAGAAGAGTTTTATTAATAAGCTGAAAATTTCTTAGGATATATAGGAAACAATTTCCTAACTTTAAATCATTTTTATATACACATTACTTTCAGGTTTCTCGCTTATAAAAATTTCGTTAATGCAATGAAAATACAACAATAAAAGTTCAAATATTTAAATCAAATAGTAAAAAATCAATCAGTTGTAAGCCGACGTGATGGAACAGAAATATCTCTTCTTCTTCATGATCTGGGCTTCCCGGGTTCGAGTCCCGGTCAAGATATAGTTGTTCGTCTGTGTTCTATTTGTGAGGATGCAGCAAATGGGTGCATTAAATTGTGACCTTGCTACTTGTAGATCCTGCATGGGCAGGAATCTCACAAAATTAAATTTGAATCTTAAAAAATATATTCCTTGCATTTTGATGTAGGATTGATTATATAAACATTTCATTATATATATATTATATAGTAAGTAAAACTTTAAAAATAATATGTGTTCCAAACACTTATTTATAAGCGCTTCGTAGGTTATTTTGAACTTTGAAACAAACCTCTCTCGGAATTTTTTTTCCTCTCATATTATTGTCATATAAGAACATGATGTTGTTCTGCGAGATACAGTTTTTTGGTTCATTTTCAATACTAAAGTGACTCATTCAATGAAACAATGGTGCTTGGCCGTTCAAGAAATGATGTTCTGACGTAATGCATTGAAATATGCACAGCAGATTTCATTTAATCTTTTTTTAACTTTAAAAAAAACCCTTCATGGATTTTTTTTCTTCTCATGTTATTTATTCTGCAATTTATTGGTAAACTCTTTCGAACTTTCCTAGTTACAAGGATTAAACAGTGCTCTGATTTAAATATGCGCCTGACTACATATCCGTAAGAACGAAATCAAAAACACAGTTGTCTGCATGAGAAAGAAAAGAGATTTGTATCACGTGTTTCATTTTATCTATCTAAGTACAGCACGGGATGCGATGAAATATATAGACCTTATGTTCAAAATGAATGGTTTCGTTTGACTTTTTATTATTCATCGAGCAGTCGTAAAATCGCATGGTTCCGCTGGAATCGTTGTTTGCACGAGTCTCCTCAACTGCAAAAATATTTTATTCACTGTTTAGTAATAAAAAAAGTGCGTTTCCAATACGTATTACTTTTCTGGAAGTGTCGTTGCATACCGAGAGGGATTTGCATGGATGCTCCATAAAGCATCTCCACCCCACCCCCCTCCTTTCAGAAACACACTCAAAACTCGCGACGGGAGAAATAGGATTCCATTTACTAACACGAAGAAGTGTTGTTTCCTTTTCCTTCATAAAAAGAAATAATCTTTCATTTCGAAGTTCAAATGGAAACGCGATTGTTTTACTTCTAGCTGTGCCTTACTATATAATAAAAAAAATTGCTTTAATTTTCTGTGAAGATTTGTGAAAATGTTTTAATTATTATAATTATCGTACAGCCAATATTAGAGATAACGAATTAATAATGTGATAGATTTGTAAGAAACTACTAGTTCGGTTACTGATACAACAAAAAATGGCAACACAGTGAATGTTGCCAGTGCCGGCTTTCTGGCACAGAGGAAGCACGTCTTCCTCGTATTCTAGAAGTCCCGGGTTCGAGTCCCGGTTCGAGCATGGTTGTTCTTCTGTGTGCTGTCTGTGAGATGCGTGACTGTTCCCTCCTGTAAAAAGGGACTTGCAAGCAAATGTGGTGAGTGTCTAGTTAAGTAGTACTCTTGGCCCTAATTGGCGCTACTTCAATAACAAGAGATGCTCCTTTCGGCTTAAAATCTGATGCTGTATCAGCGGAGGGCTTGTCCATGACCAGGGCCATAAGTAAAAATAACAACAACAAAATACAATGATTTCAAATACAACTTTGTTTCAAAAACCTTTGCTAACTTTAAGCAACCAATTCCAGGTGATTTTAAACTAATAATCAATATTTATCCTCATACATATTTTTTATTAATAACAACATAACAATAAAAATATTATTATTTACTTGGAGTTAACAAATAATTAGTACAAAAGGATAAAATCATTAGTTATACAAAAGCAATTGCTAATTAGCTTATAAAGATATAGAAATATAATTATTTACGAAAATAATATATTGTTGCTTTTAGTGGCACTTGCCATGGACAAGCTTCACCGAGGCATCAACGAGTTTTAAGCCTAAAGGAGCGTCTCTTGTTTTTGAAGTAGCGTCAACTTGGGCCAAGTGTACGACTTAGCTACACGCTCATCACAGTCACTTGCACAACCACTTTTTACTGGGGGGGGGGCACATTCACACACCTTACAGATAAAACACGGAAGAATAACCATCCCGATGGCCTTGATGGGACCATCTTTTTAGAGATTAAATATTCCTTAAAAGTAAATGAACAATCTCAAGAGAACGACTTTTGCTACTCTCACATCACATTCGCTTGCACAATCCCTTTGTACAAGGGGGCATATTCACACTCCTTATAGATAGAACACAGAAGAGCATCCAGTCCCGAGCCGGGACGCGAACTCGGGACGCCGGTTGGAAAATAATATATACATCAGAAATATGAGAAACTTCTATATAAGTTATAAGAGCTATCACTATATAAGAACAAATAAAAAAATGCAGTTAATGATTCTAACAAATTGATGTTAAACTTAAACTAACTTCATTATACAATAAAGAAATTAGTTTTCCTTCCTATTAATATGTGTTAACTAATTCAAAACTACTGAAAATTGAAAAAATTCTTGAGAAGTTATAAAATAAATATGATATATTACTAAAAATTTTAATTTGAATTAAATGCATTAGAAAAATTTCTTCAAGGCGAAAATATCATTATCTTTCCAGCTTTTTCTCTCTATCTCTCTTTAATTTACATTTTACATCTCTAGATCCAAAATTTTTTAAATAATTGAATCCACATAATCTAGTTTATTTATTTATTTATTTACTCATGTATTTTTATTTTTGATTGAAACAATTTTTATAATATGAATCATTTAGAAAATATTTTCCTTTATGAATTTTCTGAATTTTTTTTATTTTCCCCCTCTCAGGTCATATTTAATGTGGTTTAAACAATACTGCTTCCTATTAAACTCCTTACATTCTCCGAGAAAACCCGATGTACGCTTTTCTTTTTTCTTATAACCATCTAAAATGTTTTTGAATTTATTAGAACTATTTTATGGTTCCATTTTTGACTTTCATTTCTCTTTCATCGTTCTTGATCTTTGCTTCCTCTAGTTCTTCAATTTAAGCCTTTAAATCCGCTATTATTTCCCAACTATTTATTCTTCATTTCGAATCTATATTATCTTTGTCTTTAGATTTGTATATGTTTGATTTGTATTCTGGTTTTGAAGTTTCATTTGTCTCAAATCCCTATTATAAAACAATACATATAAGAATAAAAGAAATGTCGGCATTTTTTTAAGAATCTTAATATCTTTCTATCGTTGTTGTTTCTTATGGCGTTTGTCATGGACAATCTCACTGTCGCAGTCAGCGATTTAAATACGAGGGTACGTCTCTTGCTTTTAAGTAGCGCCAACTAGATCCAAGAGTTCGTCTTAGCTACTTACGCAACACATTCGTTTATACAGCTCCTTTTTACGGGTTGCATATTCACATGTCTCACAGATAGAACAGATGGAGATCAATCATGCTCAAACCGGGACTTGAACCTGGGACGTCCAGATCTTTGGAAAGACGCTCTGCCACTTAGCCAGGACGCCGGCTTATGTCTTTCTAGAATCATCAAGCTATCTTTCTTACTTCTTCTGCATGTATTTCTTATTTAATAAGTAAATTTTATTGTTGTTTCTTTATAGCTAAGTTTCTCTGTCATTTAAAATATCCTTTAAAAAAAAGGAAAGCATTTACGCTATTATTTCAGTCAGTTGACATTTGTGCTTCTTTATGTTCTTGAAATTTTCCATTATTCCTACCTCCGTTGCTATTTTAGACTGTTATGCAATTAGATACTTTTTATCAAACTTTTTTAAGAACAGAAATTCTTTCAACAGTATGATCAATATTCATTGCTTGAGTACTGAAGATTTCACGAAAACTGAGTTCGTTTCTCGCCATTTCCCATTTATTATTGCATAAATTTTCAACTTTGGTAGCCTTATGAAGAATAATTGTTATCCTTATTTTAATTGTTCCACCATTTAATATTTATGTCCATTGTCTAATATTTCTATTTGTCTCTTGTAAGCCCACAGTAACATGACCCTCTAAATTTTACAAATCTCATGATCTTTTTTGAACTGAAATGTATGTGAACCTTTGATTTTCATTACCATGCCTGTCGGCCAAGAGAATATTCCTCCTAATTGGCCCCTTTTCACATTTAAAAGATTGATGAAGTGATAAAATGAAAATCTAAAAATCCTGGTCGATCAAATAAACTGGTAACGTTTAAACACAAAGGTTTTATTTACAGCTTTATACAATAACTATAAACAACAACATGTTCTCTAGATTAATGTACTGGGAAATATTTACATCTGGGTTAATAGTTCCACGACTATCTCAAGGGAAAACTAGTCGACTGTTAGCTTATCCAGCTACTGCAGTAGCTCAAGAGGATATACGGATATCTTCCGGTATATCTTTAATCAATAAACTCGAGATCACGTGGTATCTCTTCAACGGTCCAGCTTTTCAGCTCAACTCACAGCGCATCAGTTTAGCTAACAACTCGTCTCGGATCAACTCGACTCCTCGTCGTGCCAGCTCCCTCGTCAGATCAGCTTGTCTAATCTCTACGGATCAGCTGGTTTCCTCCCTCTTCCTTCCGAAACCTTCCGTTTAAACCTCAGTTAAACTCCACCTCTCAGGTTCGCATTGGCGCGTTTAGATGTCGATCATCCAATAATTTTTCAGAAATATTCCCAATGGTCAGCCATTACCATGGAAATATTTACTCCTCCTCCACGTCCACAGCAGAATCTTCACAATAGGCAAAATATTCTCATAAGGAGGGTTCAGTACTTCTTTCTTCAAAGGGTCGTGAACCGCATATGTTGTTAATGATCGGAACTTTATCCCAGTTTGGGTAATCCATAGAAGAAATAGCATCTGGTGTTGTGACATGGATTCCTTCTTCAAAGGGACGCAATCGCATGTGTTATCCATTATCTGACTCCATTCAAGTCCAAAGGGCAGTATTAAAAGGGAGAAACACAATGCGCAACAAAGGAAGAATCGTCTTACCGCTTTCCAGAAGTAACAATGCTCGGAAATGTGTCTCTTCAAAAGGAGACAAAGTTACGACTTCTTTACAAGAGGTACCTCGATAATATTTTGGATGCTAAAGAAGAAAGAGGATGGCGATATTCAGGAATATTACCAGGCAGTAAAAGAATGTAAATATTAAATTTTTAGTAAATTTTCATTAATCAGCAAATGAAATAACTGAAAATCAGATGACACAATATCTGGAGCATATTCTAGGTGTTGAATAATTTCCCATTGAGTACTTGCAGGGTTTTTTCAACTTTGTTATGTAACATGTGATTTGGCCTTGTCATAAAAGATTACACCATTTCTATTTATCAGAACTTAATATTTTCTGTCAATGGTTACATAGAATCTATAAAGATGTCCACGGTACGCATCTGATGTGATCGTTTCAACAGATTGATATAGTTTAAATAAATAATTCCTATATGGCTAGACGAAACACACAGCAACAATTTTAAAGGAGCCAATCCATCCTTTTAGATGAGTTCGGTGCTTTTACTTTCCTATTTCCATGTTGTTTTACGCTAGACAGTGTGTCATAAAAACAGCTTCTCACTGTCTCATATCACTGTAATTCAAACATGTGCTTTATTGCTAAGATCAAGAAAAGAAATGGATGATGTGGAGATAAAAAATCGTATCAAACATCAAACTCAGAAGCGCATTTGAGCCTTTTCATATAAGGTTTTGGATACTCTTTTTAATTAAATGCCAAAACAGAGTTGAATGATTAATGTTTAATTTCTCTGAAATTTTTTCAATATTAATCATAGTTTCTTTCACAAGTGTTCTAAAATTATTTTCATCAATATCATTGATTGTCCTTCTAATGCAAGATCACCATTCCGTAATACACAAAATTATTTTTATCACAGTTTTTAGTGCCAGAGAACGGTTTAAATGATGATGATGTCGTGTCTGCTTTTTACCGCGGAAAGAGGGGTACAGTAGCTTCTGAGGGTATGAACCCCTGAGCACCCGAGGGCAGAAGTCTGACTTCTAGCTTATATGAAGATGAAACACACACACATACGCTTGCACAGCCCCTTTTTCCAGGGGGGCACATTCACACATCTCACAGATAGCACTCAAAGGAACAGCCATGCCCGAACCGGGACTCGAACCCGGGACCTCCAGCACACGAGGCAGACGCGCTACCTCTGTGCCAGAAAGCCGGCAATGGTTTAAATAAATATCTGAAATGCTGTAAGGACAATGCTAACTCTTATAAAACACTATGTGTCGAAAATAAATCTTTTCATTCCCATTTTTAAAAATCTGTAATGTTGAAAAATATACTTTTTTATTTACCGATATAAATGTAGAGGCTGAGAAAGAAAGAGAAGGACAAAAGATATTTTTACCTTTCAAATACAAAGAATACAGTCACACAAACCATAGGCATTTCCTAACAAAATACATTCTGCTCTCTTCACGAAAATTGGTCACGAACTTTTACAATTACCTGATACAATATATAACACCTACAGCTTGAAGTTTCTTTATTCCATTCTTCAAACTCAGAACAGATATTGGCTTTGCTAGTAATCCTCTTTCTCTGTGATATTTTGTCAATGCATGGTGTTCATTTTTATTGTATTAAAAATGGCGTATTTTAACTTATGATATACAGGGTGTCAAAAAAGTCTCCGTACTGATGATTTGTGAATTTATTTTACAAAAATAATAGGTTTAAAAAGAATTATTTTTATGCCAATGACAAAAAGCACTTTTAACATAACTAAGGAAAAAATACTGAACTTACATTTATAATAAATGTTCAAAATGCCCACCACTTTCTTGGAGACAAAGCTGAACTCGTTTGTGCATGTTTTTCGAAACGCGTTTTAACATACTAGGAGTGATTTCTTGTATCGTTTGGGTAATTGCGATTTTCAAATCATCTAATCTTTGAGGATCACCTTCATAAATTTTGTTCTTTAAATATCCCCACAGAAAGAAGTACGGGATGGTCAGACCAGGGGATCGAGGTGGCCAAAGATTTTTTGAGATAAGTCGATCGCCGGAAAAAGCTTCAAGCATGTCCATGGTTTCATTACTAGTATGGCAAAATTTAATATACTTGAAAAAAATCATGGACAGTGATTTTTTAAATTTGGAGTACGGGAACTTTTTGGACACCCGGTATTTTAAAATAAAGGACCACAGAACCAGTATTTTATGACTTTACTGAAAATATGTAACTGATACGAATTGAATTAAATTTCACATCATATTTTTATTCACACATTATTTCTATTTTTGATAGAACTTGGATAATTTTTATAATATTCGCATGCTACATATTTTTAAAAAATAACCTACTAATATTAGTATCCCCAAATTAACGTGATTTTTTTCTGAATATAAAATCTCACCACACTCTTTTTTTATTTTTCCATGTACGATCATTTATATTCCAGTATTTTTATTTTTTAAATCTAAATGTAAATAATAATAATCCAATAATTCTCGGTTCTACATTTCTTTCAAATCAGATCCTAACTTTTTCGCTAAATTTCGAATACTTTGGGGTGAATAAAATTCTATATTAAGTTGCTTTGCATCATTTTTTTAAATATTTGTTAATATAAGATCGATAGTTGTAGCTCTCCGTCTTTTAAAAGAAAGTATGTAATCAAGGATTTATTTTTATTATTTTGCAAAGTTATATTAATTTCGCAAAGAAGGGTTAATTAAAACACCATAAAAACAATTCACAATGATTAAAGAAATGAGGAATGTTTTTGATTTTCAACGAATAGAGTCAGCTTTTAAAACATATGTTCATAGATTATTATTTATAATTACTTAATTAAATTAAATATTAATCAATGAATTCTGTAGCATTATTTTAGTATTCATAAAGCTAGCATCCTGTCGTCTTCCTCGTGATCTGGGCGTCCAGAGTTCGAGTCCCGGCTCGGGCATGGTTGTTATTCTGTGTTCTATCTGTGAGGTGTGTGAATATTCACACCTGTAAAAGAGGGTCGTGTAAGCGAATGTGACGAATGAAATATCCAGGTCATATTCTTGGCAATTGTTGGAGTTACTGATAAAACAAAAAAAAAACGCTCACTAGCTTAAATCGCTGATAAATATGTCAGCGGAAGTGTAAAGTGCCCTAAGTAACAAGAAAAACAATATTCATTAAAAAATCCCCAATTTTAATTATATAAGAAACGTTATTTTGACATTTGGTTGTTATTTTATTTGTACTTCACTTGACAATTTCGACAGTATTAGAAAATGTTTTAAAAAAATGCAGTTGCATTTATTTTTAAATATATAATTTATCAAACATGTATTTTAATATCAAATAAATACAAAAAAATAAAATATTGATAGTTATTTTAATCGTTTGATTTAACTTTAATTTTACATATTTCACAAAAGTTCCGATAGCAACTTTAATAACTCTTACTCACTCATCTAATAAGAGTAAAAACAGTAAAAATTGGTGTAATTTTCACAACTAAAGATATGATGCCCAAAATTGTCAAAAAGTCAAACTCAATATATTCACGAATCTTCGTGTTTCAAACATCCCTAAGTTCTAAAAATATATTTCTAGTATTACGTCCGTTTGTCTGTGAACATGCCTCAAAAATACTTTCAGTTAGATGAAAATATTTTTGTATATGGTCTTAAATTTGCTGATTTCTCTCAAATTTGGAAGGAATACATTCATAAAGAAATCTGTTCGCCTGGCTGTCCAAATATATGGAAACTCTACGAAAAAAATTATATGGATAATATTTTGGTGCACAAGTTTAGCATATACAATTTAAATATCTGTAAAATTTGGTACCATATCTTCCTAGGGGTTGACAATCTGTCTGTCTGTGTTTTCACAAAATTCATGTTGGACTCCTAAGGTAAGGAGTTTGAAACTCATCGGCCAAAAGATTCCCCCAGTGTGTGGTGGTTGGCGCTCCTTAAATCTGTCGTGTTCCATGTCGAGAGTAATATCACTGTGTGTGGGGGGGGGGGGGGGACTGGATCAGGGGTGATCATTCTCTGTTCCAAACCTAAATTACGATCAGAGATGAATGAATGAATTTGCATGAATGATGCCCGTCCCCTATAACGGGCTGTGACATGTGTGTAGCTAAATCGTACTCTTGGCCCTAGATGGCGCTAGTTGTAAAAGCAAAGAAACACATATCTTAGGCTTAAAATCTGCTGATCGTATCAGTGGGGCCTGTCCATGGCAAATGCCATAAATAACAACAGCAACAACACAACATTGAAAACAAATCTTTAAAAAATATATGGGATATAAATATATGAAATTTAATATACAACTTTGTGACTATAATTGTATGCTAATTTTGAAATTTCAGTTTCAGTCGTTTGGAAAAAATCGAGTCTACAACAAGAATTTGTTTCTTGGATATAATTTATCATGTGCCAATTATTGATTTCCAAAATATCTCTAAATATCACAAGATATATTCAGCAAAATCCCTAAATTCACGCTAAAAATCTATATATAGTAAATATTGTTCACCAATGGCATGTAAGGAATTCACCTTCTTACCAAAGATCCATAATTTTGTTCGGCATTAGGGATACTGATAGTACTTTTAACAGAAAATATACCAGAAAATATTTAAGAGATCACTACCTCTAGTTATTATTATTATCAAAGTTTTCTCTAAAGGAACTCCAACCTTAAAATCTACATGAACATAAACAAATACATGTTTATATTCATATGAGCAGCAGGAAATTAAACGTGTGCAAATCATCAAAGAAATCTGTATCACACCATTTACAATACATTTTCCGAAATTGGAATTTGTTGAATTGTTCATTCCTTAATTCACCAAAAAGGAGAAAAAGAAATTTTTCAACAATTCTCAGACATAGATATTATCACCTATTAAACAAAGTATCCTTATCTAAATAGGAAATATACAAATAAAAATTCTTATTTCGCTGCTTCTTCATTTTTTTTATGCTAAACCCGAAATACCGTAAATATTACATCTAATTCGTACATCACCAGAGGAAACAACCTTAACACCGTTAATCTGATTGTAAGTATGCTTTAAAAATAAACAAAAAAGTAAATTTTTATGAGCTCTAAAACAATATCTAATATTTGTTAAATGTATTTACGCTAAGTGAGCTTCAGATTCTTTTAAGTTGTAAAGCAGCGAGTTTATAACGTAAATAATGAAGATTTCAATTTAATTTAGAACTAATTTCAACAACATAATATTTGCTTTCTTTATTTATATTGCTTTGATTACAATCGTCAACGGAATAAGACACAAATGGCTTTAAATTCCTTAAAATCATCATTAAATGGAAAAAATACAAATGTTTAATGATTATTTAATTTTACACGTCAAACATCTGAAAATAACTGTTGATAAATATATTTTTTTTCTTTGACAGGAAACAAAATATCCGGACCTTCCATGTTGCAACACATATCGAATTCTTCAGCATCAAAAGCTTTCAATCGACTATTCATCGATATTGAATTCGTTGCTTTAAAAAATAATGGAGTTATTTTTTACTGCGATCAAAAATTTGCCAACAAAAGCGTCTACCTTCTACTAACTATTCGAAACAAGTCTCTTGAATTAAGGTAAGTTTGTGATTCTACAGTACTATCTGTTTTCGATCTCGGAGGCATTTGAAATTAAATTATGGTTATATTTTCTATATTATATAAATATTTGTGTGAGTTAAAGTTTATACTATAGTCATGTCTTGTTTGCATGATTTTATAGAATGAAAGTGAATTTAAATTT
Source organism: Argiope argentata (assembly GCA_026289955.1). Taxonomy (NCBI): domain Eukaryota; kingdom Metazoa; phylum Arthropoda; class Arachnida; order Araneae; family Araneidae; genus Argiope; species Argiope argentata. Next base: position 6,337,588 of record JAOUZG010025323.1, read on the forward strand.
ATTGGTTTATCATAAACAAAATAGATTTGTATTTTAAGCATAGTTTAAGTTTTTTTCGAAATGCATTAACATCTGCTTCGTGTTAGAATATATATTTATTTATATAATATAAAGCCCAAATTTTGTTCAGATGCAGGATATATTGTTTTGCTTTTCTAATGTCGTCTTCAGTTTAGTAAGAACTCACGTGATTAAAATGCTTAGCTCACTCAAGTATTATATATATATAATTATTAAAAACAGATCACATATTATTTTTATTTAATTTATTACCTGTTTTAGACTTATTATATTCAGGAAAACAATAATTTAAAAACTGTTAAAAAATTATTCGTTTATTTTTTTTAATTAATTACCGATTAATTTTTGGTATATTTACAGTTATTAAAGTAAATAAATTTCCTAATTCGGTGAAATTTGCATAAATATTTCAATTGTATAAGATTTTTACTTATATTAGTTCAAATTCTTCCGATATCTGTTAATTTATATATCTTGTTCAAATTTTCTATCGTTAATAAAATACTTTGTATTCCTCCACTTAAGTTCAAATACATTTTTTTTTAAAATTTGTAGTGGATGACGATGTTAATACTGTTTTTTCAAATATTAATTCATTAATTAAATTTAATTAATTTTTGGTAGTATAAATAGAGTTTTAGCAGTTTGTAATGAATTTTGAAATGAACAAGCAGTAGCTCAATCGATAAAATGCAAGAATTTAGTAATCTTCTCGTGAAAGTGAAGATGCGAGTTCAATTCTTGCGAAAATCAATAATTTTTTGATAAATTATTTGTATTTATAATAATTAATAAATAAAAAGTAGCTAAAATAAAGGGGTTATTTTTGTTGACTTAAGTAGGAATTGACTTTTTTTTAAATATTGTTTGTCATCACTCTTTTAATCAATATTGAAGACACAACGAAAAAGAAATTATTTATTATCATAATTAATTTCTGAGGCAAACATCTGTTAAATAATTTTTTTTAATTTCTCTGAATGTTTTTTTATTATATTCTCACAAATATCTTTTAACTGAGAATAAACACCTTAATAAAAAATCTTCAAAAATTAAATGCATAAATAAATAGGAAAGGCCGGGAAAGGGATTTGCTATTGATAATGTTTGATTTTTCATCTCAAATTCGGAATAAAATACTGTTCGATTGAAACATATTGCTAATTTGAAATTCAATTGTTTCCTCAAAAAGAACGTATCTTGCTTATTGCAATATTCAGGCCAATTGATTTGTTAATTTTAAATTCAATTGTTTCTTCAAAAAGAACGTATCTTGCTTATAGCAATATTCAGGCTGATTGATTTGTTAAATTATTATTTCATTCTGAAGTTACAAGGAGAAGTATTTTGAAAGAATATCGCCTTTTCAAGACAGGATGAGATGAGAAAATGGAAATTAATCTAGCTTCCATCCTTTTTCCAAATATGTACAGTGGAAAACTTTAAATCACAGTTGAAAACTTAGTGAATACTCCAAACACTTAATCTAAGGAATTTTGATAATATCGAGTCTCACATCAGCAAGCCTTTAAGTAAAAAGTTAATATTCCTTATCATTATTGCTGAAATAATTAGTTTCAATGAAAATTAAACTCATACTAGTTTTTGTAACCATAGTTGCGTTCAGTAATAAGCGTAAAAAGATGAAAGTTTAGATTCCTTATCTTTACTGCTGAAAAATTCTTTTAAATGTTTTGAACGAAAATCCTACTCATACTAGATAGAATAATTTATCCTAGTTTATCCAGAACTGCTAAAAGTGAACAGTATATAGTGAGTATAAGCAGAAAAAAATGCAATAAGAACTCTATCAGGCCTTTGTTACTGATTATGGACTCTACTTTAGACTGAACCACTGTATTTATTTATTTACTTATTTTTTCTTTCAGTTATTTATATTTTTCTCTTTGCTTGTTTTTTTATTTTATTTTTCTATTTTCAAAATTTAATTGCCCATATTTGGTAAATTTCTATTATTTACTAATTATGCTCCAATGGCTGTGGAATATTATGCAGGCTCTTCTTCTCTTCTACACTTTTTCTTTTTATGCCTGCTCCCTCTTTTCCCCGCACCTTTTTTCTTTGGCTGTTTTAGCTTCTAATATTTAAGCATATAAAAGGTTTTTTTGAATAGCTAGTCCTTTGACAGTTATTTAAATTCTATATTTTTTAATCTTAATTATGAGTTTTTAACTAATGTAACGTCACTTTCGGCACATACCTAATCTTCATCAGAATACTAGATCTTGTAACCATAGTTGCGTGCAGTAATAGGCGTAAAAAGGCGAAAGCTAAGATTCCGTATCTTTACCATTGAATAAATTACTTTAAATGTTATCATTGAAAATTGAGCTGATACTAGATTTTGTAGCCATAATTGCGTGCATTAAGAGGCATAAAAAGGTGAAAATTAGGATTTCTTATTATTATTGCTGAAGAAATTGTTTTGGAGGTTTTCAATGAAAATTGATCTCATACTAAATTTTGTAGCCATAGTTGCGCGCAGTAATAGACTTTAAAAGACGAAAGATTAGATTCCTTATCATTAATAGTGAAAAAAAATCTTTTATATGTTTTCAATGAAAATTTAATTCATAAAAGATTTTGTAACCATATTTGCGTGCAGTACTAGACAAAAAAATGGCCACATTTATAAATAGAAAGCATGTTAAGTTTAAAGAATTTTGTATATTCTTATGATAATTTATCTGTCTTAATACAGAAAAAAAGTTATGTTCTGAGAAATTAATTAGTTACAAGAGAGCGGGCGCCTCGGGAGGACACCGAAGTTGGCGACGTTTGACGAAGAGCTTCACGCCGGCCGGATTGGTTTGGCGAAAGGAATAGTCTGGTAGCCTCTGGATCGTACGTGAAGCGCCGCATTGCTTCGCGGGCTTTTGGGCGCGTGCTCTGTCGGCTCTATATTAGTTAGTTGGAGTTTCCTCTCGCAAGTGAAGTGTATCCCTGGACTGGCGGATTACTTTTCTCACTTGTTATTAGTGAGCTGTATTTACATTTTCTGTTAACGTTAAATTATTGAGCTCGCTGTGATTTACTGTTTACTGTGCTATACGATAGCTGTTTCGCAGTCGGTTTTTATTGTGCGTAAGACTTCAATTTAAGCTGTAAGTGACTGTTGGCTGCTGGATTGTGTTTATCTGAAGTTTTACTTTCTCAAGTCATCCTGTAAATAGCTGTAAATAAATTTGTTTGTGCTGTCCTCAAGTAAAGTCCATTCAATCCGAACCCACTACACTAAAAATGTAACAATTTTCTTATGATAATTTATATCTGCCTTAAATCAGAAAAAAGGTTATGTTCTGAGAAATTTAATAGAGATTTGTAATTGGTAATTATTTTGTAATATTTCATAGATTTGATTGACTTCTTACATTTAAAATTAAATCATTTTACATAATGTGAACATTATGAATATTAATTATGATTTTTCATTTTACTATACATTAAAAAATACTTTTAAAACTACATAGGATGAATAAAGAAACAAAAAAAAATTATACCTTTATTAAATCTTTCATCATTAGCCACAAAAATGTTTTAGATTTGTAATCGATGTATCAGCGCTATCCTGTCTGCCGGATCTATTCTTTCAAATAAGAACCATACTTTTTTTCCATTCCTAAAACTTTGTAATTAATCTGTTTTGTACTATGAATTTATCAGTTTATTTTTCAGTTTTAAAAGTAAAATTCAATGTTGAATTAAACTTTCCAGCCAAATATTGGCAATCAAATGTGTTTACGAAAACACCTATTCTCATAACTTCTGCTTCCCTCCTTTGAGAATATTCTAAATCAAAGCTTTAGCGAATTCAATTTTCGAAAATTTGAATTTCAATTTAGAATTCCATTTTAAAAAAGTAACATCCGCTATAAAAGATGCCAGGTATTCTACAGAAGTAAAATAAATTGTTGCACACTGCAAATATTTGGTCATATTATAGAACTAGCAAAATCTTATTATTCGACAGAATTTTTGAAAATTAGATTTCGATCACATCTATGTTACTAATAAAGTATCGCTTTTTTATGAATATTGTTATGGAAATAATTCTTTCACAAGCTCTATATGAAGATGCAGACTTTATTGTCTATGAAAATGCGTATTAAATATTCGAAACACAATCTAAAAATCTAACTGCTAATAAGTTCTATTTAATCCACTAATCTCGGTTAACTGTGAAGCTACAGATCCAAAGAGAGAAGACATTCTCTCAAGCTCAGCCAACCATTGTGGTTCGTCTGCAAACTGTTTTGATCTCCCTCCTTAGACCGCTCCTTTTAAATAACGTCCCACTAAAGTGGGAGGGTCAACACAGAAAGTGCATGCTCGTTCCAACTGAAGAACTTTCTTCAATATTCTTTAAGAACAAATCTTTATTTCTTAACTTCTACCACACATTTTAGCATGTAGTAAAAAACGTTAGTGACCCCATTATGTCGCCAACACACCTATATCGCCAAATTAGTCCAATATGGTGATCTTCTGTTGTAAATCCTCTTAGGCAGGTTTTTTCTCGCTGACACACGATTCCGTTGCTATATTTTTATACAATTAACCTATTTACAAATATTTATAATATTTACAAAATAATTCAGAAATATTTACAATAAATTTCAGGATATGCTGGTTGGTAGGGCGTTGGATTCGCATCCCTTGTGCTGCGAGTTCGAACCTGTTGCAAAGTTCTCCATGTCGGTAGTTATACCACTGGGGGTACTGAGTCAAAGGTGATCGTTATTAGGATGTTATGTCCATGTGTCCATGTCCACAGAAGCTACTGCACCCCTCCTTCCGTTGTAAGGCGGAACAAGGGAATAAAAGTTGTAATTATTTTATAAAAAGTAATTAAAATAAAAACTTTCCTAACTTCCTAAATTTTTCCTAAGTAGGAATTGATTTAAAAAATTGTTTTTTATATTACTTATTCTTGCTTAATTCAAACAGAAGTTGGTTAGTTACATTCTATAAAAAAACTAACTTGCGCTCATTTAGTTTAAAGACTCATTTGATGTAGAGAATAATTAAAATACCATAATTTATGTTTGGAGTTTTAAAAAATAAAGCTCTTTCTTCTAAATTAAAGATTTCTGAAAATTTGTTACATCACAATTAATTTGAATAAATTATTGATTTTCCTTTATAAAAGGCAAAATCATTATTCTCAACATTTTTATCAATTCCTCTGTCTTTGTCAATTACTTAAGCCATCATCAACTAGCAAAAGAAAAAGCATAATTTGATTACGTCATTTATTCATAAGTTCATAAATTAAGATCCAGTGATAAATTTTCACTTAAACCTTCAGCGTTAAAATTTTATCTTTAATAACTCGCTGCGTACTAAAATTATTCATTCCTGTCTTATAAATTTAACCGAATAATAGAGCGTCTCTTTTGCTTTAAAATTGAGGAAAAAAAGCTCCCTTTTATGAGCTAAGAAATGCTTGTCAATGGGAACAATAATTTGCTAAACTAATTACATATCCTTTTCTTTAAATTGATTCTAAGGCCTTTTACAACAGCGTGTAATTTATTTTTATTTACTTTCCACCCGGTAGACGCTCCTTAATTTGTAAGGGAAACATTATTGATTGCGTCATTTTCGCTAGCATAAAGGAGCGTCTTTTTTCATCCTGTTTCATTCTTCTTTTTTCTTTCTTTCTACCATCTCTCTTTTTCTTCCTAATTCTCTTCGAAGGCTTATTAAAAACTGAATTCTTAAAGTAATAAAATAAAAAATTAAATATTTCTTGTGGTAAAAAGATGATTGAATTTCAGCAACATCATGTACCTTATCGTGGTTATAATTTGATCATCAGGTGTACAAAGTGGTTATTTATATTGCTTGTATTTATTTTTCTCTGTGTTATAAATTAATAGATTTTTTTGTTTCTTAATAATGTAACAGTGCTCCAGTAATTCATTTTTCATTTCTTATGATGCGTTATTTCAATTTTGTGAGAATGAAAAATTTTTATGCATCTTTTTATTTATCTAAAAAAACTATAAATCACGATGCATTGTTTTAATAAATTAAATTTCTTTATTGTAATGTTATTTATAATACGGATTACAAAGCTGGAAATTTTCATTTTTGTCAGGTGATAAATATCTGTGATTTCATCGGATGGTATTTTTATCATCTTCTCGCAATATATAAAATTAGAAAAAAAATTAATCTAAGAGGGCCTTTATTTACTCATAAAAATAGCAATTTTCCGAAAGTAAAGGAAATCGTGTTGATAATAAGCTCAGTGATAACAAAATAAAGAACTTCCAAATACATTTCACTTAATTCTAAAATGATTCTATTAATTTCTAAAATATTTTAAGAAAATATTCTTATAATATCAAATATTTCGTAATTTTAATTAATTAATAACTTTCTTGAAATTACTGAAATTTCTACATTCTATGGACATTATTTTTGTTATTTCTTGAAATATATTGTTTTCTAGTTATATGTAAACAAATTTAACTCAATTATAAATTCAATGTCTAATAATTAATTTTCATTTTTTACTTTAATCATTTCAAATACATTGTAACCTGATTATGAAACAAATTTAATTATGAAATAATTTTTTAAAGTGCTCGAATTAAAAAAAAAGAAATTATTCAATGAATATTTTGAATAAGCTGTATCAAAATGGCAATTTTTTGGATGAATCTGAGATTGATTTTTTCATGCAAAAAAAAAAAAGAAAGAAAGAAACAATCTGGCAGAACTTTAATATTTTAAATATGCTGAATTTTAACAAAGGTTGTTCCAAAAGATTTTAATTTACCATTATTTGTATAGTAAAGTGTGGCAATCCTATTAAAAAAACCTTTTGACGGCTGATAGTAAAGGGTTAGTAAAAAGGGAGCGTTACACTATAGACGATAACAAACTCCTTACAACAACGGATTTTGATTGCTGAACAATGTTTCAAATGAAAATAGGGCAGCCACAGTTCAAAAATTTTGAGAATTGGCCCTCTAGATCACGAGATTTAACACCATTGTATTTCATTTTATGGGGTTGTTTAAAATGAGAGGTGTATTTTGACAAGTCCACCAGCACAAGTACATTGAAGGAGAAAATCAAACTCTGCGTCACAAATTCAAGCACATTTATGTAACTTGACCTTGGAAGATTTCGGGAAAAGAGTACTATGTCCCAGCAAAGCCTTGGTGACCACTTGCCCTATGTGTTATTCTATGTTTTAGTTTAAAAGATAAAAATCTTTGATTTTTACTTATTTCATAACTTGCGTTAACACATCGTAAGGCTCTATTTTTACGAGCCCTAAACTATCAGCAATCAAATAGTTTTTTACTGGGTTGCCAGTACTTTACTGCATGATTGGCGACAAATTAAAATCTTGTGTTAACTTTGAGACATCCTTTATTTTCTTTTTTCTCGTCAGTATTTGTTGATTAAATGAAAATCGCCAAGAAGCACGTCCAATAAAGGATGCATTTTTATGTTTTTTTTTACTATGATTTAACAAATGCTTGTAAAATTATTTCGGTGCCAAGGCAAAATATTGTTTAAATACCAGGTTTTTTTTCAACGGTATAGATTAGTATATATTACTATATTAATTAATTAATTACTTGTATGTTATTTATCATGATGTCAATTCCCAAATAATAAGAAAAATTATTTTTTCAACAGAATCAAAGGGAAAAATGAGACAACTGTTTTAAGGTCGTCAGCATTTATTATCTTAGGAAAGACTCATTCGGTGTCCATCCGAAATTATCCTCAGTTTACGGTGATGTACTTGGATAAAAAATGGGCTGACATGAAAGTCAAGACAGAATCCTTTATAAAAAAAGAGGAATCTTTGAATATTTTTACTCGGGGAGTTCCAAAGTACTTTCAAAGGTAATTTATATTTCATTCCTTTTTTAAATGGAATAGGATTTTCTCAAGAAGATATTTTCTATATTCATCTCGAAATGCCAGATAATAATTAAATAGTACACTTAAAATTCATTTGTCGATCTATTTTAAACGTCATAATATTCAATTAGAATCTGTAATTCTAGAAGAATAACAGATTCTAACTGAACTTTCTATTTAAGTATTCATATCTGTAACTAGCAGATTTATCATATTTTTATCCTTTTAAGATAAGAGGGGTTATACTTAAATGCAAAAGAGCTCAAATTAAAAAAGTATCCCAATTTTTATTTCACAGTTCTTGATAATTATTCAGAAAATAATAAAAATTAATTAATCCTTACTTTTTTTAACATATCATATACTTTTCTAAGATTTCCCATAAAGAATCATATTGAATTTTGTACTAATTAATTCCTAGTAAAGTATTTTAATCTTCTATAAGCTTAAATTTGTAAAAAGGATCAAGTATATCAAATAATCATTCTATGAGTTTTATTTAAGGCAATATTTAGTTTTCATTAAAACAATCGCTGTTGCAATTAAATTTGAAGACTGGTATTTAAGATTAAATATTATCTACATTCAATAAATAACATTCATTAATTCATTTTATTTTAATTTATTTACTGTCATTCTTAATTATTTTGTTTATTTCAGATTCGAGACGCAGGATTTTCACTTGAACTCAGCTGGTTATGTTCACAACTTTACAATAGTTAGAGAAGAACCCCATGAAAACATGACAAATAAAAAGATTCCTGTTAGATTTTCATTTACAGGTAAGTTCTCGTTTCATTAAAAAAAGCTATGAAATGTAATCCAAATTTCATAGAATATTATTCTAAAATTAACATACTTCTTACTGATGCAGAATTTCCTCAATATATAAAAAAAGAAATCTTATATGCTTTACATTAAAAGTAATATTATTTGTTAACTTTTCGAGAAACGTAATATGATATTTGAAATATCTAATCTAAAAAAGGTAATAAAGGGAAATATATACATATAAATAAAATGATAAATGTTTCTAATGCTTCTTCTGATGCATAATTTCCTCAATATAAAAATAGAAATATTAAATGCTTTAAATTAAAAATAATATTATTTGTTAACTTTTCGAGATACGTAGTATGATATTTGAAATATCTAATCTGAAAAATGCAGTAAAATGAAATATATATATATAAAAATAAAATGATAAATGTTTCCAATGTTTCTTTTGATGCATAATTTCCTCAATACAAAAAGAGAAATATTAAATGCTGTAAATCAAAAATTAATATTTGTTAACTTTTCGAGAAAAGTAGCATAATTGAAATATCTAATCTAAAAAATGTAGTAAAAGGAAATATATATATAAATAAAAGGATAAATGTTTCTAATGCATACATAATGTTGAAATTTCAATTTTAATTTAGGTTTGAATAAATCCCATTCATTCGCAATAACTATTGTGGGGAAATTAATGGTAGTAAGCATTTATAATTAAAACCCAACTGTCCTGAAAAGTTTCTACTAGATTACGACTCAGTCGATAGCACTGTCTATGTTTGCTAAATGTCTGGGAATACGTTTTCGATCGAATTGTACATTCATATATAAAATAAAGCAAGCACCCCTTAGCGAAACTTTTTTCTATATCTATGGTCATTCGAATTTTACTAAGGTAAGTGCAGAAATTATTTACTAATAATTATTAGGCCTTCAAAAGATTTCCCAATTGAAAACGATTTAATTTAACGGATGCTGATAATTTAAATTTCAATAAACTCTATAGCTTTCGATATGATTAATTATTTATTTTTTTATATCAGGTGAAATATTTAATAGACATGAAGTCTAATGCATTCAATTAAAATTATTTAAAATGTGAAAATAATCCTTTATATGATAATATCCTTTTATGAAACTTTAATTTTTGAAAAGTAGTAAAATTGAAAAAAAAAGAAATAATTAAAGTTTATTCCATAGATTCGCCATTATAGGAATAATGCCCTTAGATTGTATTTGTTCATATAATTAATGAAAAATTTCATTCAAATTAACCTTAGAATAACTTTTTCTATATGTACAGATAATGCTATATGCTTAGATTGTATTTATTCGTATAACTAATGAAACTTTTCATTCAAAGTAACCTTAGGATAGCTTTTTTATATGCACAGATTACGCTATATGCTTAGATTGTATTTATTCATATAACTAATGAAAAATTTCATTCAAAGTAACCTTTGGATAACTTTTTCTATGTGCGCAGATTATGTTATAAACTTAGATTGTATTTATTCCTATAACTAATGAAAAATTTCATTCAAAGCAACCTTAGGATAGCTTTATCTATACGTACAGATAATGCTATATGCTTAGATTGTATTTATTCGTATAACTAATGAAAATTTCATTCAAAGTAACCTTAGGATAACTCTTTCTGCATGCACATCTCTATAGGTCACAATAAAGGCATTTAAAGTTACAAATTATAAGTATACCCTCAAGATTGAAATACACTATGTAAATGTGTTCCTTAAAATGTAAAAAAATTAGGAAACTTCAGATGACACTACATTTTTCATGAATAAATGATAGTAAAGATGAAAACATATAAGTGGCATTCGAAATATATGTCTAGTGGGAAAAACACTAACACAAAATAAAAGCAAAGAAAAATTTAAATTCACATAAAAATAACAACGATTCGAATTGAGTACTTTCTTCCACAAATGAAACGTAAAATAGAGACCATTCCTGGGGGTCAGGAAGTGTATGCTTAATTTAATATCTGATGACATATCCATAATTTTATATAAAGTATATTCAATGCGGACAGTTAAGAATTCAGATATAAATACATTCATAAATCAATTTCTCGAAGAATTTAGTTGTAATGAAAGCTTAAAAGAGTAGCAAATAACTCTATTAACAGATTATTTCCTTTATAAATAATTACAGAAGATCCATTTTTTGTGGCTCTCTCTAGGGTTCACTTCCTTTAGACGAGCACAGGCATCCCGATTTCGAGGTACCCAGCGTATTTCCTCTTATCTTTTTATAGGCGATATATGGGCAAGTTCTATCCACTCGAATAAGATCTAAACCTCATTTTAATGCGAAAAGTTTTTTTTATCATATTAGAACGTGATGTTATTTTCGGAATGAGCGTCAACAAAAATCCGTAGGCGAAAAGTTAAAATTTTATTATCTTCACGAGCATCTAAAAAAATCAGCTTTTAATAACGTGATGCCATCCCATTTACAAAAGCTCTGATAAAAAATGATTACTACAGTAAATAAAACCTAGAAAAAGGACATTTTAATCACGTGACTATATGAAATGAAATAAATAGGAAATGTGATATTTTTTTTAAATAATAAATGCAAGAGAGAGTTTTTTTTGGATAGTTTGCAATACTAAAATGACTCATTCAATAAAGCAATTAAAATTAATAAAAATATAATTTAACTTGCACGTGGTGCTTGGCCGTTCAAGAAATGATGTTCTGACATGATACATTGAAATATGTATAGCAGATTTCATTTTAATCTTTTTTTATTATCGACGTTTCGTGGAACGTATTTAATTGTGAACCTAAGGAGGAAAATTTACAGTTGAGGATGCAAAGTGGGTGATGAATAATTGGTCAAATTTTAGTTGCAGAACAAAATGCGAGACTTAGCTGCAGGTATAGAATGCAAGCAATGTTTCAAATTTGTTGAAGGTTTTGTATAATGTAGATAGACAATGTTTTAGTTTGTATAGTATTGATTGTCAGTATTTTGCTTCTTCTGACGTAAAAAATGGATAAACACATCTGTTATTAGAAAATCAAGTTTTTTTTTCTTTTCTTCTTCTTAGTTTCTGAAAAGTGTCCTCAAACAGACACATTTAGCATTTGAATCAGAGTAGTTGGCTCAGAATAAAAGTTTGCAGATAAATGGTACTAATGGCATTATACCGTCTTCGCCAACGATCGCCAACGGTTTAGTTACTTTTTGGCGATGGATTGAAATTTAGTGGATTACATTATTGCTGGATTGCCATAATTGGCGGTTTAGTCAAATTTGGTGATAAAGTTGGACGGTATAATACGTAAGGACCTAAATCAGCAGAATGAGCTGTGATTGAAATAAAGGTGCAGGTCAGGTGACCGGACACAAATTTGGTGAGTGATGAATTAAAGTGATAGCTACATCTTAAATATTTATTATGCTGACTTAGTAGGCTGAATGTACCCACGATAATGATCTCAAAGTCCTATGAGGATAATAATAAAATGCTTTTTCCACACATGTGGATTGAAATTTAACACTTGTTTCTTCTTTTGTTATTCTTCTTCTGTGTAATGTTGTATTTAAGGAATATGGGAGGTGAAAGTCCGAAAGAAAAAGCAATTCTGTCAGATTTAGAGATTATCATTTAAGTTAAGTTTAGAAGAAAAAAATTAATGACAGAAATGGATAGAGGATCATTTAGTTAGAGTATAATTGTTATTTAATATCAGGAAGGATATTTATTTAGGATCTAAGTTTTAGTTTTCCAAGCTGCCTTGTTTTGGTAAGACGTGGGCGGGTTTTGTCTGACACTTGTGGCTGAGAAATCAAACGCAATGAACTAGAAAGTGGTTAGTCGGCGATGAAGAAAGCGAGCAGGTGGTTGTCCATATCTATGAAGAATGGGCAGGGGAAACACTTTTCCAACGTGACTGTTAAAATTTGGATAATCGGTTGACGGCGTAAGTGGATAGAGAATTTACAAGCAGTCGATTGCAACAAATATTTTTTATACTTTTCTTTTCTTTGGTAATGGGGTTTCTCTTTTTTACATCCACACTGCTTCAAACAGAAAACTTCTTCATTGATATTGGAAAACGACGCCATTCATCAATATAGATTCTCTGTAAATATAATGTTTGTACCTTTTCAATAACAGTGATAATAAGCTCTTCAAAAATGAGAAGCACGCTGATCAAGTGCCTAAGTCTTCCACTCTAATTTGTCATATTTTATGCTTTGCCTATTAATAGATGTGTTTAATTTTTTATATTTTTTACTTGCATTTTTCTTGTTGGTGTTGCTGTCAAACTAATTATTTTTCTCTTAACTGATCAATTTCCAATCAATATTTTTATTCAATTTAATAATTCTTTTAGGAAATCCTTAGAAATCCTTAAATCAAGTATAAGTTATAAATCTTTGAAGAAGGCGTTTTTAAAGGACTATTTAAATTTAGAGCTGATGTTTTTTTATTCCACAAGATTAAAAGACTATCAGAAATAAATATACAATAAATACAAACACAACGATTATAGTATCCTTTCTTTTCAAAATTTTTAGAGTTTATCAACAATATAATTCTATTCCTATATTTTTGAATCATTTAAGGTTGGTGACTAATACTTGGGTTGTTTGGATTTTGGTCCAGAGTGTTGTTGCATACAATCGTTTAAGACGGCGGCGAAAAAAATTGTAATAAATTCGTGCTGAATTTCTTCTGACTTACAAATGATTGAAAATTTTGCTACGCATTTTATATCATATAAGATGTGTACTAAGTACAGAATTCATTTTGTGATAAAACGAAATAATTTCAAAAGATTGTTTATGTTATTTTCTCCGCAATTGGGTAAGTTCCGATTTCGTTTCACATTGGATCTTTTGTATCTATTCCAGAAGTGTTGTCTATAGATAAAGCAAAAAGTCTATAGAAAGCTCTACTCTCTTAACCCCTTAACTGCCACCGGCATATATATACGCCTGACTCAACCGATGCGTTCACTGCCGCCGACGTATATATACGTCTTTCCGAAGTACGATCCTTTGCATTGCGCTGCTATAAAGAAAACTGCTCCCACGGCTTTGGAATGCCATAAAATGACCTTGCCAATGCTTGAAATGGATTATCTAATTTCAGAGATGAGAGATGAGTAAAGGGGATGTTTTTGAAACGACGAAAGTCATAACAGTGTAGTTTTTGCTTCTGTTTCTGTTTGATTAAGTTGTGCTTTTTTATTCTACATTTGCTTCCATATTCATCCATTGTGCGAAGTACATCTTTTTATGAAAATGTCTGACAGTGATGAGAATGATTTAGATGACTTAAAATAGTCATCTAGTGATTTAGATAACTTAAATAGATCAGAAACGTCGGAATATGATATTACATCAGATGAAGATGTTGGTTTATGTGTTTAACCTTGTTTTAAGAAATACCTCATAGCACATAAGTTCTAACATCTGTTTTATTACACTGTTATTCTATACTTTAAATTTTGATTTTTCTTTCTTTTTTTATTTACTGTGAAATTAAAAATGTTTTATGTCGCAAAACGCACCTCTTTTGTTCCTCCAATATACCGCATAAGTACGCGCGCTCGTATGGAAAACGGTGGCACTGAGCAGCGCATCTCGTAAGTTTTCGTCGGCAGGTAAGGAGTTAAAGAAAGGATTATTCAATTCCATCACGCATTAAGTTATTAACAGATCTGCTGCCATTTCAGGCGGCAAGCGCGACAAAAGTGTGCAAAGGAATGTTTCAAATTTTAATTCAGATTAGTATTATTATTTCAAAATCATCAAGTCGTTGGGTATAATGTAAAGCTAAAGATGCTTTAACTAATGTATTACTAATGCCTGCTTTATCTATTATTTTTTCTAAATAAAATTTTTCGTGAACTGAGCCGGTTAAATCAATAACAGCATTTTAGTTTATTTTAAAATTGTTTATTTAAAGCATGACTTTTTTAGAAAAGTAAAGAAGGCAATTTTTGGCAATTTAATTATTTTTACCTTTATAAATATTCTGATTCTTTATTAAAATTATTTTGAAATCTTGCATTAAATCTTTTCAGAAATTGATTGCCAACTACGATACTTGTTCGAAATAGGCAATTAGGTGAATTAATTGATAAACTGGTTATTGAGGCCTAAAAATTGTAAATATTCTTTGAAGGATACGAAAATGTGCAAAATATTAAAATTGTGGAAATTTTGAGATATATCATATAAATATATAAATAGACAATAAGATTATTTCCAAAATACCTTATTTACACCGTCGACCTGGAATAGGGGGGGGGGGGCACATCTTCCTCGTGATCTGGGAGTTCTGGATTCGAGTCCCAATTCGGGCAGGGTTGGTTTTCTATTTGTAAATTGTGTAAATGTGCTCCACTGTAAAAAGGGGCTGAGCAAGCGAATGTGATGACTGAGTAGCTATGTCGTACTCTTGGCCCTAATTGACGCTATTTCAAAAACAAGAGACGCTCCTTTCGTCTTAAAACTCACTGATTTCTTCGCAAAGCTTGCCCAGGGCAAGTGCCATTCGAAACATCAACCTATCTTATTTACAAACCTTAAACAACTCTAGTTAAATAAGTTGCCATATATTATAACGGTATTAAAAAATTATGAATCGTCTGAAAAAACGAGAATTATTCTTCCTTATATTATGTTTATGATAATATTTAATTCAAAAAGCGAAACATTCTGACTGAAAATAGCCGCTATATATGGATAATCAGATAACTTCTAAAAATTATAGTACAATTATCAGCTTAAAGATAATTTTTAACTTTTTAATACCAATTAAAAATGTAAATAGGTAGACCAAATGAAGTCAATTTGAGTCTTGTCAATTACAATAACAATATTTGATTAATTATTTTAAGGCTTAAAATATATCTAAATCATATTCTTTATATATATATATAGAGAGAGAGATGGGCATTCGTAGAGAAATTAAATGTTTAAGATGCAAAATATACAATTACAGGAACATACAGAGCCAACCTATCGGTTTGCCTCAGGACAGAGTAGAGGAATCAGATGCGTTTCAAGTTAACGGTGTAGATTTAGCTGGACCACTTACGCTTAAGGGAGGTGAAAAATGCTGCATACTTCTTTTCACGTACTCAGTGTATCGAGCAGTACATCTCGAATTGACTCTGTCACTTGATACTAGAGCCTTTCTTTGTCTTGGGCAGCTCATTGCTAAATGAGGCCAACCAAAGGCTATTTACATCGATAATGGCACTAACTTTATGGGCGCTAAAAAGTTGCTTAGGAAATTGGAGTGGGATGTAATCGAAAGAGAAACTTCTAACCAAACAATAACATTGAAATTCATACCACCCTCTGCCCTCTGGTGGGTAGGGTTTTGGAAACAGATTGTACATGGTGAAAAGACTTCTTAGACATGTTTTAGGAAATGCCTGCTTGTACTATGTAGAGTTGGTAACTAAACTAACTTATCTTATGTGATTGTGAGGTGGTCGTTAACTCCAGATCTCTTACTTACTTTCCAAAGACCCTAATGACCTTATTCCACTAACTCCATCAATGTTTATACAAGATATTCCGATGGTGGTATTGTCCGATTTAGATAAACCAAACACTACTGATGTTAAAAGGATTCTTCAATATCGATTAAATTTTGGCCAAGTTTTAAGAAACAGATTTTGCCACGAATATTTAGGCATATTATTACAATTACAGAAGAAAAGTAATTATTATGAAGTAAAACCTGAAAAAATTGTCTTAATTAAAGATGATCTAAAGAAATGATAAATGTGGCTAATGGCTAAAAGTGTTGAGGTTTGTCCAGGTAAGGATAAAAACGTTAGAGTAGTGCTATTGAAAACACTAAGTGGTGAGATTGTATGATCTGTTTGTCAGATTTATCCCCTTGAGATAAAGTGTACTGAAAATGAAAACCATTTTAGCGAAAAAAAACTTTTACAACTAGAAGAGGTAGAACTGTAAACATGCCTTCAAGATTTTTTAGAATTTGAACAATGTAAATTACTTTGTATCCAATGCTTATTTAACTTATTTTCTGTTTGATTTTCTACGAAAAAACAAAGGTGGGAGTGTTCAATAAACCTCATAATCTAAATCTGTTATTAAAAATTTAGCAGACGATTTCTTTTCAGACATTTTATAACTGCAACTATTTTTATTTCATTTAAAATAATATTAAAAGGATAAAGACAAACGATTTTTTCTTTTATAAAGATATTTTTATTAATGTTGTTTCGTTTATTTTTTGTAGAATACTTGAGGACCAATTGTAAAGCTTTTTTAATCTGACAATGGTTGTCAAAAATGTTGTGAAGTAAAAAGAAAAAAAAAGCCAATCGAATTCTAAAATATTTAGAGCATTATTTTAGTTTTAAGAATTTAAGACAGTCTGTAAACCATAGTTTGAAGCTTAAGAAAAAGGGTAGTTTTTCGAGAAAGCTTTAAAAATATGTTTTCGGACATGAATGAAAATCAAGTATAAACTTATTTAAGCAAATTTTATAATATTTCTAAAGGATTCATTTCTGATAAACATTAAATATCAAAAGAATGTTTTTCAAATATTCATCATATTGCAATAATAACCTCACATGAACATTTTAACTCTAAAGATTAAATTATTCAAGCATTTCATGATTCTGGACATAATTTAAAATCAATTGATCCCAAAGAAAGGATAAGAATAATCATAATTTTTCCGTTTTACTGCATTTTCCGAGAAATATCACAATTAGAACTTCATAAGAATTTTCGACATTAAATATGATAATTTGATAAATTATTTTTAGAATTGGTGGAGGATCAAAAGAATACAAGTAAGTTAATATTCAATATTTTTCGAATGTATCTGCATTAAGATGCAATCTTTTGATAAGAAGTAAATAATGAATAGTGAATAAATTATTTAAATAACCCTAACCCTGTTAAATAAGAAACTGGCAAATAAAAGCATCTGATGCCAAAATAAATTTCAGTTTTCTGTACTTCAATTAACCAAAAACAGTTATTTTCTAAAAAATATTTTTATAGCCAGCATTTGTTCATATTTCTAAGTTTCAAGATAATTTTCGTTGTACTCTTACTGATGAACTCAAGATTATGTAAATATTCTGCGATGTTGGTTTCATACTTAAGTCAAATCCCGCTTAATGAGTAATTCATCTTTCACATGGAGTAATTCATGTAATGAGTAAAACAAAATGCACAAAAGTGCTCACTTAATAAGCGATGTTTCACAAAACGAGTAGCGAGAAGATATTGTGACGTCACATTCTAAATTGTCCAATATCAATCTGTATTGAGAAATTGTTTGAAGATATCTACATAGTCGGTTAGGTTTGTCGAATGCGTTTACGATATTTTGAACAATTAAGTACCTGCAGGTTTTAAGAGACCAGAACTTGTATATGGTTAGAATTATTGGTTTAGAGGTGGTAACAGCGACATAAATGAGTTAGTGGAGGAACATAGCCAGAAATACCGAAGAAATTATAGAGCTACACTCTTTGTTAGAGACGTTAATAGGTGAAATAGAATAACCATCTTCCAGTGAAATAAAATAGACGCTGAAATTATTGGAAATTATTGCATCATAAATGAAAGTTGGTTGGTTGGTTCTAATGGCACTTGCCTATGGACAAGCTCGCTACTGGACCCAGCAGCAGATTTAAGCCGAGTGAAGCGTCTCTTGTTTCAAGTAGCGCCAACTAGGGCCAAGAGTACGAATTTTGCTACACACTCATCTCATTCGCTTGCACAACCCCTTTTTACAGGGGGGCACATTCACACATCTCACAGATAGTACACAGAATAACAACCATGCCCGAACCAGGACTCGAACCCTGGACCTCCTGAACACGAGGCAGACGCGCTACCCCTGTGCCAGCAAGCCGGCTCATAAATGAAAGACATTATTCTAATGAGGTAATATCCGTGTGTGCTACGAATTCATTTAACGATAATAATATGTTAACGATGATGTTCATTTAACGATAATGTATTTGCGTCTAATGTTCACTTCATTTTGAAGGGAACCAAAAAAATATTTTTAGATAACTTTTTTGTAAATAAATATAATTACATTACAAATAAAAAAATTACTTTATTATAAATTTGCTAAAATATATCCTTTTAGAATGGTACTCGTTAATCCTATTTCATATGGATTCCTATAGAAAAAAAGTTTTTCCCCATTGCCAATAAAATTAGAGAGTTATTCTCGTTAACCCTTTAAAAAGTCATTTTTTCTAGTCATGCTATATTAAACAATATTTAGGTTTAATATTGGCTTAGGAAGAATAATTTAGCTTATGAGATAAATTTACTGTGATTAATTAATTAATAATTAATTAATAAATCAAGACACACCATTTTATGGAAAAGCATACGGAAGTCAAACAACTAAGCTTATGCTTTACAGGAAAACTTTTAAGAACTTATTCGAACCAACATAACTTTATTTTATAAGTGGTGATTTTTGTGTGAAACATACTTCTATGGGACCCTATCAGGGGTTAAGCGATATTCCATTATATTTTTAGAAATAAATCAGATAAAAAAATAAGAACGAATTGAACTTAATGCATTTTGATATACATTAATATCTTGACTTAGTTACTCCCTTTCATATAAATTCGAATATATGTGGATCCAGAATTCCACACCAAATTTGCATATTTCCTATTTTAGTACGCACACAAATGCGAAATTCTAGACAAAAGAATAATAGAAAGAAAAAAAATTGCCATTTCTTTTTCACAAGTGAACGAGTGTCAATGTCAGAAACTAATCAAGTCCTCTGTTAGCTGATAAGCTAACAGAGGAAGTTGCAATTACGAGAGAAATAAAATTTATCTTTTCTTTTTCCCAAAAGCAATTGAAGATAACACCAGTAACATATCTAGTTTCTTATGTTGTATCAGGAATTTGTTATAATTCAGTTTTGTTTCGGTTGTCTTCGGGATAAAAGTAAATTTTATGTATTCTTTTTATAAAGTATACGTGGGATAATATTGACCGATTGTCTCATGAAAATAAATTCGTCACTGAAATCGATGACCTGTTGTACTAAATAAATAAAAACATAACTATTTCTAGAGAAATGTAAATAAATTGCTATTATAAAAACCGGCATCTCAGATTCAGATGAAAAAACAATTGGCATTGAATTGCACATACAATCTTTATTTATTTGAGAGAGGTTTAAAAATCTCGTTTGTAATCGGCTCTAAGAAGGAATATGTTTTAAGATTGAAACAAACTCTTTATTTTGTTTGTAATATATTTTACGCCAAGAAAGAAATTTCGGAATAGTCAGACAAGTGGGATATATGAAAAGTACTAAAATAAACTTTGTGCATAAAATACATACGAATTTTTTATTAAGTGGTGTAGGGTGATTAGAAATATTTTGTTTGGATAACAAAATATAATAAACCATGCAATTTTCAAAGTAGCAGTCAAATTTGTACAAACAAACAAAAAAGAAAAATTATTTTCATGATTTCTTGAAAATAAATGATGTAAGTTATTATAAGGATTTTCATTTTTCACACACACACGCACACGGACACGCACGCACACGCACACACACACACACACTAATTATATAATACCTTGCTCAAATATTCAATCGTTAATAAAATACGGTTTATTCATCCAATCAAGTTCAAGTACATTTTTTTAAACTTTTAGTGGAGAAAATTTGATTTTAATACAGTTTTTTTCTAATATTAAGTCATTATTTTTTATTAATTAATTAAAAACTAACTTTCACTCCTTTATAATATTTTATCAATTATGTATAGTAATTGTAATTGTCAGGCCCGGGTAGCCTGGTTGGTAGGGTGTTTGTAGGCCTAAAACTCTCTTGAGTGGTGGACGTTAATTCTGTCGCGGTCACTAAGTTACCCATTTAAAGATTAATACCACTGCGGGTATGGGTCAGAGGTGATCGTTCTCTGTTTGAGATATATATTATGATCTGTGAATGAATGAATGAAATGTATGAATGAAGTCCGCAACGTAAAAAGATTTGTGACGTATATAAACTTGAAGTCAGATTTCTGCCCTCAGGTTCCTCCATATCCTTAGAAGCTCCTGCAACCCTACATACGTTGTAACAATTGTAATTATTTAATAAAAAGTAACTGAAGTAAAATTTTTCCTAATAACCTAAGTAGGGATTGATTTTAAAAAACTATTTTTTATGTTACTTGCTTGTAATTAAATTATAAGCCAAAAATTAAGTAACTGATTAATTTGTTTCATTGGTTTAGAAAATCTTGCAAAGCTCCTACAATAGTTTTCAAGACAAAATGAAGGAAATATTAAATATTAATGAATATGCAGAAATGCGAATACATAAATACGATAATACGAATGAATATGATAAATAAAAACGTATGCATATATAAGTTCTTTTTTTAATTCTATATTAATAATAAATAAAAAACTATTTTCTATTTTCTAGAATGATAATAAAAAAAGATGCAGAAAGAAATTATCATTTTGTTATATGACATACTGAAAGGAATGCAGTCTAGAATATGTTGAGGGAAAATACTTCCTCCTTTTAAAGAAAAATTTAGAGAAATTTTCTAATTTATCTTTATATAAAATGTTTTTTAACTTTATATAAAAGTGCACTTCCACCGTTCCATCATGGATAGTGTTTTCACTTTTACCGACCTCCATTTTCAGGATAAATTGCAGTTTAAATCTTTAGCAGAGCATAAATTTCAGTAATTTCGCTTGTTTGCTTGTTACCTAACTGTTTAAAATGCTCTATATTAATTGTTATTAGATGTAGTTTATCATCAAAAAAAAAGGATATAAAGCAAAAATAAAATAATTATTTTAAAAATTTGCGTCTATATCCTTACGCAGAATTTATTTTTTGTTGCTTAAATAATTGCTCAAGCATTAAGAATGAATTGTGTAATAGCATGTTTATTGAAGATGGGTTAAGCCAAGTATCTAAAGCATTAATTCTAAATTTCCATTTACTATCTTTGTTGTATATTATAATTAATTTTCTGGCATATCTTATTTCAGGCAATGTCATATTGAAGATGAACATTAAATTAGGATAATAAATTCATTCACAAAATTGTGTTTTGCTAAAGTTGTTGTTTTACATGGAAACGCATGTTCTGTAAATAAGTTTGAACTAAAACATTTCTAAACTGGCTAAGTTTTAACTTGAATTTTTTTTGATATTCTTTTTTTTTTCAGTTAACAGGAATTCGTCTTTCTTTTTATAGATCTCAAGAATAAATCAAAATATATGGAGCTGGATAACCCAGTCAATTCAAAATTGAGGTAATGTCTACTATTTATAATTTTTGTTTAATAATGATTTTTGTTTTACCTTATTTTTATGGTTAAAGGATTCCTCATGACTTTTTTTCTAAACCTAAAAATACATTATTTTACTTTTTAAAACCTTTTCATTACTTAAATGACTGACTTTAAATAAAATATGAATAAAGTTGATAAAATAAATGGAATATTGAATTTGACAAATCTTTGAATAAATTATAAAATTATAAAAGCTAAATCTTGTAAAAATTAGTTATAAAATATATTTTCATTTGGTTCCTAATTCATTTCAAGTACATTGAATGAATAAGAACAGATTAAACAAAATTGTAATCTTCTTTTTTTCTGTTAAACTTAATTTCAATTTATTGTGCATTAGTAGGTTCGATATTATAATTTATCAATTTTTTCTTAAAAAGAGATGAGACAAATTAACCTTATTATTACTATTTTCAAAATTGGCTTCTAAATATTTTATGTAATTAAAATAGGTTATTTTGTTTAAATAATAGTTTGAAACCAAAATATAAGAACTTTAAAAATATAATTATACCAATTAAAACTAGCTCCATTTTGTTTAAAATAATAATTAAAGAACGCATCAGAATTCTATTAATCTTTAATATATATAAAATCTAAAGAAATTTTTAATAATACGTAGATAAATTCGTTAATACAGGCTAAAATGCTTGTGGCTGCATTAAACATTATTAATAAACTACAGGAACAAAGATTAAAAAGATATTCACGAATTAAAATTAATTAGGTAATGTTACAGAAAGAAATAATTCTCAAATTGGAGTTGATAATAAAAGTGTGAAAAATGGATAATTTTTTACAAAAAATAAGATACGAATGACAAATAAATCATTCAAAAATTTGTTAATTAATTTGTGATGTAATCACAAATTTCCTGCTCCTTAATAAACATTTAAAAAGAATAAATTAATAATAGAACTAACTTGAAAAAATTAAAATAAAGAATATTAAATGAAATTTTTTTCTTTCGTTTTTTATAAAAAAAAACGAAAGAAAAAAATT
>JAOUZG010025323.1:6361090-6388346 GCA_026289955.1 Argiope argentata
TTAAATTCAAATTTTAACTCATTTTTTTTATTTCAAGATGTATCAGTTTTATTGTAAGATGTAAATGTCAATATTATGACTTGTTTGTAATATCTTATAACAACTGAGATATGAAAGTGTGTAGAAATCAAATTTACAACATTGAAAGATTAATCTTTTTTGTCAGATTCCACTGCTGGAAAAAGATTTAGGTTTCGCTTATCTAATCTTTTTTCTCAATGTAATCAGAACGTGAAAAAAATTTCAAAAAAATTTTAGACATTACGAAATTTTGTTTAAATTTTAAGAAGAAGTAGATAGAGGAATCAAAATTTATGAATGGTTTTGGTATATAAATTCAAATGTCTTCAAATAATTAGATTATATCAGAAATCAAATACCAGGGTTTATCTAATAACATTATAATAATACATTTTAGTAGTTTTATAGTGCCATCTTTTTCCAAATTTTATCTCCTTCACGGGGATAATTGAACTATACTCAAATTAAATGCATAGCGCCGGCTTTCTGGCACAGAGGTAGCGCGTTTCTCGTGTTCTGAGGCCCGGGTTCCATTCCCCGTTTGGGCATGGTTGTTCTTCTGTGTGCTATCTGTGAGATGTTTGCTGTGCAAGCAAATGTGGTGAGTGTGTAACTAAGTCGTGCTCTTGGCCATAGTTGGCGCTATTTCAAAACAAGAGACGCTCCTTTCGTCTTAAATCTGCTGCTGTATCAGCGGGAGGCTTGTCCATACAAGTGCCATAAGTAACAACAACAAATGCATAGCTTTTTTCATATTTTCTGATATTTGCTATGTAAAAACGTGCTTTTTTTAGCAATGCTCAAATTGTATACCCCCCCCCCCAAATAACAATTTCTTTTTCCCGCTACTTTAAGCTTTACTTTTTCCGTGAATGGTAGAAAGCATAAAGAAGCACATGACTTCTGAGCTTAAAATGATAAACAATTTTCAATGTCAACCACCAAAATCTTCAAGTTTCTAATAGTTGCTCTGATTCCTTGAATTATCGTATCTATAACAAATTACCCACACCTTTGAAAATGACTTACTGTTGATCATAAATGAATGCTATTTTATGCATCACATATAAAGACCATTCATCTTGAAAGTGTGAAAACGGCTATAAACTCTGACTTTCAAATTTTAATGAATTCAATATATATTGAATTGAACCCTTAAAATATCGCCTAAATCTCATAATTTGATCATGTATTTTTAAATTAATTATGTTTGCACGGTAAGATTTAAATCGATTGCAATTTAATTGTAAATGACAATGAGAGATGGGGATACAATCGATGCTCTCCCGTAACAAAAAAAACTTTTGTGTGGAAATAAAAGGTTTTGACACTTGCTCAATAGATGACATCTCTTTGAATTCGAGATTATTAAAAATACTAACAACATCATTTATGAAAACAACTTCAAATAACGAGGAAGACAGCTAATTATTAGATTCTTCTCCCCAAGTATCCCTTATTTCAATGAGAAAGGGCCTAACTCCTTAAAATGTAATGCTTATCGAATGCTTAGTTACAACAATATTCCATTCTCAATATTTCTGTCCCGAAAATGAAATTCAGATGCGAAGAAATCAAGTTGTTTGCAATCAGTGTTCTAAATTAAGTGGATGAAAATTTCATTTTCTTACAATTTGAATTTTAGTGCAAATTTGTTAAAGTTTGATTCAAATTCTGTAAGATTTAATTTAGTAATTAGGGAATGAAAACGCAATGAAAATTAGGACTGCTAAATAGATTTTTTTTACTGAAGAAGTATCTTACATTATTAAAAAAAAAGATTGGTATTTACGTATTAGGCCGTCGACGCCAACGATTTAGTAACTCATTGGCGACGGATTCAAATTTGGCGATAAAGATCAACGGATGACACCATTGCCGGATTGCCATAACGGGCGGTTTAGCAACTTATTGGCGATGACTTCAAATTTTGTGATAAAATTGGAAACCACCAACGAAACCAACAAAATGGGGGACGACAGTTAAGGTTTGATCAATTTTTAAAATAATAGTGGTTTAGCAACTCCTTGGAGACGCCTTCCAATTCGTCGCTAAAGATCGACAGTCTAATGCGTAAGTACCAAAAATTTTTTACACTACATTTCCAACGATCCATCACACTCTTCCCAAATTTCACAGATTTCAGACTTTAATTATTTTTTCCATCTTCTTTCAGAATTCTCCTACGAATTTTTTTTTATGAATTATAAATAATATTAAACTTTTAATTCATTATAAAATAACTGTAAGATTTATCCGAGAATGTCAGAAATATCTGCTCCAAAAAAAGTTGAAAGGTATTGCAATATCTTTTGAACCTGTTCTAGTGCAGTCGACCTTGAAAGAACGAGTTCAAAACTTTCCTTTCGATCAAAGCCAATACAACTGTGTTCATGGACCGAAAGTTCGACAAGAAATAAAGAAAGGAAATTCAAAATTGTGCTTAAGGATGGAAGGATCCATATGTATATCTTAGCAAATAGAATTACGCAGATGGTTCAACATAAAACGCCTCTACTGAACAAAGATGAGCTGCATACGATACAAGTTAGAAGGTAAGTTCGATTCAATCAATATCTGTACCAAAATCTGACTGAATAACTTAAAGGGATGCGTTGGTATGCAAGATATACGTAGATAATCATTCTCAAATGAAGGTTGTCTCGCAAACTACCTTATTCTGTATATTTTCTGTAGGCGGTTCAAGGTCACATTTTCTACCTCGTTAATGCCAACTCTGAATAAGACAACAGTGTCATTCAAACCTAGAATGCGCGCTTAAATGAATCTCACAATTTCGAACAAACTATAACGAACTTGAAAAAAATATATAAAGAAGAAAAGATACCTTATAGTATCTTTTTTATAAGGTATATAGAAATATCTTAACCACTTCACATACACTGACGTCTCTGACACGCGTATCGAATTATTGAATTATTAATTTTAAACCTGCAATTAAGTGAAAGTATTTAGTAATTTAAAATATTAGAATCATTTAGAAGCTTTTTATTATCTTAAAAATCGTTACATTATTATAGGAATTAAAATAACAACAAATGTTTAATATTGGATGTATCATATAATTAGGAATTTAATAAATTCGTATGTCAAGTGGTTAATATCTATGTAAAGAAAAACCGGCACTCTTTTCTATTTCAGTGTGGTTAGGCAGACAACCAATAATGAGGTAGAAAATATGACCTTGAATGGCCTACAGAAAATACACAGACTATAATAGAAATAATAAGGTGTATTAAGAAGACTCGGAATAAAAAAAAAAATATTTGGTTCAAAATGTTTTCTAGACAAGATAGATGAACTTGTACATGCGTGCGATTCTTGTGTGCTTCTTCTTCATTTTAACATTCCATTTAAGATTTAATGATCATAAATAATAAACATGAAGCTCTCCTCTTGAAGAGAAAAAGATCATAACTAATAAACATACAGCTTCCCTCTTGAACAGAAAATGATCATAACTAATAGCTTAAAGCTTCCCTCTTGATTAGAAATTGATCATTATCTATGAAAATACAGCTCACCTCTTGAATAGATCACGATCATAACTAATGACATCAACAGAACCAGACGTTAGATCCAACATTCATAGATCATATGTTCTCGTCCATATTTCCATATCCATATTCAAATGAATAATGAGGCCATCAAGACAGTTATTTTCATTTAATTAAAATAGAATAAAGACTTCCAACTATTATTGTTGAAAATACAGCTATGAATACTCGTGGCAGGGTAAAGATGTGCTGACGTCAGCTGTAAGTTTGTGACCCTCCTTCTGAAACATTCTGCATATTTTACTTCTACGCAAATAAGCATGGAGAGAACTTTATGGGGTTTCTCAAACATACAGAAACATGTTCTTTTTACAATAAACTCCAACATCTCAAATTCACATACGTATAGATGTGTAGGAATTTTAGCTCATTAATTTATTTAAAAGAATGAATACACCTGACTAAGAATACAAAATAAGATTAATGGATTAATGGCAGCAACAGTGTTGCGTTAGTAACTAAGCGCAAAACATGTGTAGCTTTAAAATACAAATATATTGAATACATATTTTAAATAGTTCAATGATTCTCTTTTGAGTCAATTAATAGAGATTGATTCATGAGACTACGGTGTACAACTGAGAAGTCTAAATATCACTGAAATTTTTAACCTTTTTAGTTAAATGAAATTGATTGAAAACCCTAGAAGTATACTTTATTTGGCAAACAATCACCTGGGTGGTTTCAGAAGACAGGTAGGTTATTACAAAATAAAAGATATTCACTCATACATTTGCTTAGTTGAAATCAGCTAATAGTATCCTATTTTTTGTAAGAGCCTGATCTATCATTAAAAGTTTTGAGGAGGTACTTAAATAAGGTACATAAATTTGGATGACCATAGGAATGAAAGAATTAAATTTTAATTCTATTAATATTGGTTACTATAACCATATTTTGAAGCTATATTAGGGCTTTTCTGATAAAGATCTCGAATTCTTCAACCACCTTCGTATTTTTTTAAAAAAAGTTTTCTAGTTTTTATTTTTAAATTTTCGAAACCACACTAGTGAAAGAAAGTTTGTTCTCTATTTATAGCAGTGGGATGATATGTCCAAAAAAGGAAGAGTAACTTACGATTTTTTTCCTAATCCAATAATAAAAATAAGAAGATACCATCCACTAGTAATCCAAATTATATCAGGAAATGGGAGATTCTCTGCATATTTCCAAAGATTTGGGAGAATGCTGGAAAATAAATGCATTTGTGGAGGAATCGGTACTGTTTACCACTATTTATAAAGAAATGCACAGAAATCTCCGAACATAGAAAACATCTGCAAGTTGAAAATAATGACTTGAGTTCAGTACTGATGGTAGCAAGTAATCTTAGGACTCTGAAGGACATGATGTCTAAATTTGTCGGGTTTTTTTCATTTGTTTGAAGGCGTATAGAGGAGGATGTGGTCAGTATTTGATCACTTTGGGGCCAATCATCTCGGAGAGAATATCAGTTTGACAGATTCGGTCAGTGTAAGAATGGACATTGCTACAGTCCACAGTAGACCTAAACAATTCATATCGATACTGCTATGTTCAGTGGTGGCGGGGTGGTCGGCTGTACACAAGAAAAAGAAGCATTGGGATGATGGTGGTATTCTTGGTAAAATTGTTTTCGAACTGAAATCCTCAGGCAGTGAACCCCGAGCTTTTAGAACCAAACCAGTATATCCCTAAATATTATAAGATTTTTATTTTAAATTGTATCATATTTGTTATTGTATCTCGAATGCCATGAATAATTAATAGTATTATTCATCCAACAGCGTTTTTATGACGCTCTAAATTTATATTTAATTGAACCTATGTTGCAGACTTTATTTGCTGCATCCATCTCTTTAAACATTGACTTTGTGCTCATCGAATCAAATTTTTATTCAATTCATTCAAATTCTCTTTCAATTAAATCAAAAAATATCATTTATTTTGTCAAAAATAATTTATTTGAAGCAGTAAACTTTCAGTTTAAAGCATCGCCTTTATTAGATAAAAGGTAGAAAAATTAAATTATGCCTTGAAATATTATTTGTGAATTGATTAATTTATTATATGTTACAAACAATATATTGATCAGTTTTTAAAGAATGGAAAAATTGATAACCAATCGCAAAATGGCGCATGTGATGAAGTGGATTCTTGTACCATCCGCATATTTCACAATAAGCTTTGGAACATCATTATTAGGTGTCTATAATGATGATTCTTCATAAAATAAGCTAAAAAATATATTAACGCAATTTAGTTTATAAAAACAGTATTCCCATAACTGATTTTTTTTTCAAATTCCAATCATTATCTCCCGGGCAGCAAAATTAGCTTGATTCTTTAAAAGTAAAACACGTAAAATATGAGAACATAAATATATAATTTTCAAATAAATAATTACATTGATCTTTGGCTCTAAGTAATATTTACAAGCATTCATTCTGCATCTTCTATGATAAAGTAATTGATTTATAATTTTTTTATTGCCATATAATTTACGTACTAAATGATTTTTTCTTTCATTGATCCAAAATACATTTCTTTGTTTGTTTTTTGAAAAGAAATTATACTATCATTATTATCATCATCAAATATATTCAGATTGCTTCGAGATGCAAATATTAATCAAAATCATATCAACATTAATAAATTATGAATTTTAAACTGCCTTTTTAAAATATCACAGTTGAAATAGCAGCTGTCTATAAAATAATATTTTGCCTATAAAGGCAAATTCTTAACTCACATTAATAACACAAGTATAAAATATTCATGGTACATTTTATATTAAATATTTATAAAATAGAAATCAGCCATAAATGTCCCTATTAATTTATTTCATTTATATTGAAAATACGCACTTTTTTATATCATATGCTTTAAAGAAACAATTCGAAAATAAATATTAATTGCTTTTAAAAATTAAGTAGTAATAAAAATGGGTTTTGATTTCGTAGATTGTTGTTAATATTTCTAATTTAAAATTAATTACTATTTTCGTTTTATCTTTGAATAGTAGGTTCCATTTAAATTACTGAATTATTATACAGATAAAAATTATCATATAAATAAAGAATAAGAAGAAATTCCCTCTGCACTTTCCATTCTTTTGTTTTCTGGATTTTAATACGATGATAATTTTTTCCTTTAATGTTTGCAGCATATTTTCTTTCTAACTATTATTATGAGTTCAAATTAATAATGATTTTTTACAAATGCTTTTCTTTGGTTTGACTATAGAGAATTCGCATAATAAAGGAAGAAAAAATAACCGATTTTAATATCAGAAATCGTTGAAATATGTAATTAGTCATAGGTAGTACTATTTAGATCTAAGAAGAAAAAGTTTCTATTGGTGTTTGCATATAATAGAGTCTACCTATAACGAAACTTAATTTTTAATTTATATATATATATATATATATATATATATATATATAATTTAATAAAATGCTACATCAGAAAAATATTCTTCTCTTTATCTTACATTTGCCTTTTTATTTGCTCTTAGCTCTTATAAAGAAACCTTGATAATCTATAAAAATTATACGTTACCTATCATAAATATTTTTAATCCTAATTTAATCCAAATTTTATTCTAACATTTTCTCTTATTTCCTAATCAGACCTTATCTTTTATTAACTTCTTTTCTTCTCTGACCCTTAATAGTGGATGATTAAAGTAGTTCTCGAAATTCAAGAGCAGGTAATAAGATTTAATAATAAGATGAAC
The DNA here is from genome assembly GCA_026289955.1 of Argiope argentata. NCBI lineage: Eukaryota > Metazoa > Arthropoda > Arachnida > Araneae > Araneidae > Argiope > Argiope argentata. Next base: position 6,368,408 of record JAOUZG010025323.1, read on the forward strand.
TGCATATTTCAAAGAAATCCCTGTAAGAATCTGCCACTAAAAAGAACCGAGAATTTTTTTTTCACTACTCTTGTGTTTCGCTATCAATAGACGCATGCCATCTTCTTTCCAGAATGTACACTATGCCCTCTTCTCGTGAGAAAAATAAATTATTATTATTGCTAAAAGTATCTTCTTCCTATCAGTCTACTACCTGCTCCAAAATTATATATATATATATATATATATATATATATATATATATATATATAACACTATTTGTATATTTGAAATCATAACTTTCATTACATTCAAGAGAACATAATAACATTGTGGTTCAAGTAATACTAGGGTATGCGCACCAGAATCATATGAAAAAGCTCAAACAGTTAACAATGGATGATTAACGGTTATAGTAACAAAATTTTCGAACAGGAACGCAAACCACATTATTGGAATGTGTTTTCTGTAGAGAAAAATAGTAAATAGCATTGTAATGGTACCTTTTGTACGAAAATCACCAGACAGATAATTTTGTGATTTACAATTTTTCCAATTGGCCTACTTCAATCACGATGACATTTTGCACGCGGCAGATGGTACCTAGAACCAAAGCATTTGCCTAGTCGAAAGGAATCTATCGAAATTAATATCTCTATTAAGCACACCAACCTCTTTTCTCTTTTTCTAAACTTTTTTCTCTGTTCTTCTCAGTCTACGTATCCTTGGAGGTTTCCATGCTACAGGTACTGTTCCAACGCTATTTATTTATTTGACAAGAAGACGATATTTGTTCCTAGATTCCAGTGGATCTTAAAATCAGCAAGCATAGAGAATAAAATAAATTTAATACAAAAGGTTGTATATAATCACACTAAATTTTTAACATACGATTCATTATTTATTACATTGTCAGTTCAGATTTTCAATCTTCCTTTCTAACTATGCTTCTATCGTAGCTGTAAAAAAACTTAGAGTTGCTTTGAAACTTCTCATTATTCTTAAAACTCTTTGAATATTCTATTAAGAAAAGAATATAGTACAGATATATCTAAACATTCACCTACTAAAGTCATAACTTTTGACATGCTATTCAAATAAATCGTTGAATGAGATTCCAACATCCTCCAATTCTTTTGAACGATTTGATTACTTGTTACACTAAATGTTTTGTTCCAATAACCACACGCCTATATTTTCACCCCTCTTCCATTGAGACAGCGATTTATAGTCGAGAGACTCTTTTTCTGGCTAAATAAACTAGTTATGGTCAAAAGTATTAGAATAATTAGTTCGAAAGAATGCTACAACCTATTTCATATTCTTGGCAGGAAGGGTTTTCGATTGGTTCTTATGGATTTTTGGACGCAAAAGCCCTATTTGGCTGAACTGCGCCATGTATATAGTTAAAAGTAAAAATAAATCTTATAAAAAGCTGAAACATTGGTTTCTGAAAGTGTGCTAAAACTTAGAAAATTTCATCGAATTGTTAAAAAAATCAAGACAATAAATAAAAAGCCTTCAAGAAATTAAAGAGATTTGGATGATGTATTTCATTCACCAAGTTACGCAAAATTACAGATGAGCAATGAAAAAAGTTCTGATGATGGGAATTAAAAGAAGGACAAACTATCAGAATGTTGTTTAAAATTAGTATAAAAAGTGAGACATATGGGTACGATTACTCCAAAAATAAGATTTTATGAATGAAACGTGTATGTCCTATACAGAGGCGAGTCAATTTGATATCAAACTCTAGCATAGCGTAATGTCTTAGATTAAAGAATGACTATGCTCTTTAACACTAAGAACATTTATTCATAAACTACACAAACATACACACACAGCAGAAAACATTTTAGATGAATTTAGAAACAAAAGGGGGAACATGTTCCAAACGGCTAACAAAATTTAGAAAATCAAGAAGTATTAGACAATTTAGAAGTCAGCTCTGTTACAAAAATTAACGCAGAGCTTTCAAGACATGCTAAGCACATTTCCGCTACCACAACAATACGGCGACGTCTCTTTAGTCGAGCGCGGACAGCGTCGTCTATTGAAGTTAGGAGACGGAGCAATAGAAAGAGCAGGTCACAATCCAATGAAAGGTTTTATTAAATACAACTTAATATGGATCTGCAGATCCCAATTTACCTACCAAGAAGAAAAAATATATTTACTTTTCGTATTCTTTGCATCGTCATGTGATAATTCATGTGATTCAAGAACAGATTCTGGTGTATAATCAGCATCTTCATTACCATAAATTCCTACGACTCAGAATAAAACATACAAAAAATATGAAAAATCTCTAATTCTAAAGATACTGTAGAGTAGTTAGACTTTCCAAGGCCAATGTAAGCTTTCGATTGTCAAAGTTGGAGAGAACTCTCAAAACATTCTTGTTATCAGTGTATATGATAAAATTGATCTCCGGGGGAAAGGTAGATTTTTCGAAGAATATATCAAAACCTGAAGCACCGATGTGATAAATACATCGATCTTCCTTACGATTATTTCAAAAAATAACTACATTATGCTTAACATTTAGCAATACATTTAATTTATTTTGTACTTCTTTCCTTTTTCTTAAGCTTAGAGCAAAACGTCATCCTCAAAGATACACAATTAATAGATTAACTCCTAATAATAGACGATTTATAATTTGAAAAAATTAAATGTTCTTATTACTTATGAAAATTAAATAGTCTTAAAGGACTTGAGATTATCAAGGCAGTAAAACTGAAAATTTAAACAGCCAAAAGACTGATTTTATTCTTAGATGTCTGAAGATTGTTATGAATTTTTCTCTTAAGTGATTAATTAATTTTTATTTAAAAACTTTCCAGCTCAAATAATGGAGTTCAACTATATGTGGATGGAATTCTTAAATCTGAGAATATGAGGGATAGACGAATGTATAGCAGGAAATCTAGTAAGTATACTAATTAGAATACTGCAATGGAATCTTCAATAAATTTTGAGAAGGGGATACAGAATGTATAACCTCTCATATTGAATAAAACAATATCTTTTAAACATTAAAAAATAACTCTAAATACGATAATAAAATGTCTTTTAAGCAGTAAAAGAATCTAAATATAAACAATAAATAAAATAAATGTAAAATAAACAGTAAAACATACTTCTAAATATTTTAAATACAGTAAAGGATGTTTTGACAAAAAGCATCTTTGCTTTAATCTTCATAAACCAAATAACATCCTCCGGGCGCGAGCAATTACTTTTGTCTAGTGGCTACTTTTTTTGGCTACAAACCCTAATGTTGTGGGATCTATAGGTCATATCCTACACATTCTCCAAACATCAATAATTGGATGACACACAAAATCAAACATTGTTACGAAAAAATTCCAACGGGTTCGTTTTTATATAGTGGTGGACATATTGTTGTGTAGACACAATCAACAGGCCTCAGTTGAAAGCAACAATGACGTTTAGTTACACAAAGAAGACACCAACACAAAGACGACGAATACACAGAAGACAAATATGTACAGCCGAGACGAACATAGGACAGCATACAGCAACACACTACAGCAGATTGTAACCCACAAGTAGAAATCGTCCACATCTCTTAAAGCACAGACAAAATCCAGGAGGAGAGAGGTTCCTCGCATATTCATTCTACAATTTATCTAGACGGCTGAACTTATCACTGTCTCCTCGCTTTAGCTGCCGACTCACTACCACACATTGAATGTCCCTGCTTCCACAGTAGAAAACATGACTCGGCACACAGCAGTTCAGCAATCGCTTGAACTACAAGCACAACGCTGGCAGCCATTGCTTCACTATTCTATCGAAGACTCGCTACTTGTCTTCTACTCCAACTCCGCTTCTGGCTGAATTCCATTCATTTACACCACTCTCAATCAAACCACCTTCAGCTTGAGTCTGCCAGCGAATATAGCTCCCTGGAGACTAAGCTGAGAATCTTCTAGGCCAATCACGGCACATTTCGGCTTCTATTGGACGGATCGTGAAAATACTTGAACTTTCCATTATTATCCATTTTGTCTTCAAAGTCGCCAAGTTTGTCGCCAAGCCGTGACATCACTAACGCGGCACCCGCTCAGCACGCAACAGTGATGATCGTAAAACGATTTTTTTTACAATGACACTGTTCCTGCTGGGAAGTAAAATTACAGGCTTGTAACATTATTTCCTCCGTTTTGAGTAAAATATGTATATTTATAATATTATTTTCTATACATTTCTTATGTTATTTATCAAATAAAAAGGTAGTTTGATACAAAAAGTATATATTTTTTCTCCTTTCATTCAATATATATATATATATATATATATATATATATATACTGTTCCTTTAGAAAAATTCATTTCTAAGAAATATCCCTATTTCGTTGGATTACCATTGATCTATTCATAATACAAAAAAAAAAATCCTTACTTGAAGCTAAGTTTAAGCTAAATCTTTTTATAAGTAGACGGTTGGTATAACAAGATACCAGTTAAAACTTATATAACAGGGAAAGAAATCATTATTTGTAGATGAATTTGAATGTATGGTATAAACCTCAGCAATAGAATCATCATTCTTGAATACGATCTGCACCAGTCTGAATATTAAGTACTTGTTTATAAACTGAGTATTGTTCTAGTGAACTATGGCATTTAAATTATTTATACATATTGCGATGGAATAAACAAAAAATTCACGAAATTTTGGAATATATATATATATATGTATTGAACGCAACAGTGTTAACATTTTCTAGTTTAATGTCTTTGATATTTAAATTAATGATAAACATTGTTTTTATTTTTGAGTTTAATTATACATTAGTGAGAGAGTATATCCTTGTTAATTGTGGAGAATAATTTCGTTAACGAAAGAAAATCAACAATTTTAAAGTGCTTTTTGTTAGTATTAAGTTGGTGATAAACTTTATAAATATGTTGTTTGTCAACTGTAAACCCAAAAGATGATCAATATTTACCTATTTACGGAAGAAAGGAAATATTTAAAATTTTCTTGTAGAAGAAATGTTTTTTTAATTATTTTTATAACCTTCGAATTTGTTTACTCCTTATTTTGTAAAGCAAAATCGAATAGATTTAATTAAATATTTAAATCAAGTAAATATTTGCTGTAAATCTAAGACATATTTTTATTCACACAGAGAATTATTCATACACTAAATAACATTTTCAACACATTTTTCATTTCCCAAAATGTAAAATAAGGAAATCTTAATTTAAGCTATAAAAATTCTTTAAAACGTATTTACTTAACTTATTCTTTATTTTTCTGACAGAAAAAGAATAAAAAGAAAGAACTTAAGACCATTTAAAATAGAAATATTTATATTTAACCATTCCTTCATATCAGTACGCACAAAATGTACTATTAATATTAAATATTAAATAAGACAGATTTATGCTTAATAAATTATACTTCGAAAAGGTGAATTATAAATTAGCATCGATATAATGTTCACTAAATATTATATTATAGGATACATAAAAAAGACCCTGTATGCAAATGCGGGGGACGAGTGGTGACACAGTTTTCAAAAACATGTTTTCTGGATATTGTTATGTCACTATGCACTACACAAGGAGACCAGTTTCAGCATTACAAGGCGGTAGACTGCAGAGACTCAATAACTTGTTTTGACAGAAAATGTTTTATATAAGGAAAAAAAATTATAACTTTTAGAAGTCTTATTTCCTTTAGAAAAACGTGATATTTTGGAAAAAATCTAGCTGCATTAAATTATCAACATACGTGGAATTGCTTTGTATTTCATTAACAAAAATGTCTTACTTAATGACATAATTCAAGCTATATAAATTTTGAACTTAATGCATAATCTTGCTCCTGTTCTTTATTTATTAATTAAATATCGCATTCATTTCTTCAGTAGTGATTGGATTTTGCTCTTCATAACAAGACTTCAATAGAAATGCAATCTTAGTAAAGTTTGCTACATGAATCGATTTTTCACCCTCGTCTTCGCATTCATACTAAATAGGGAAAAATCGGTACTTACACATTATACTAACGCTCACCAACGGTTTAGTAACTCATTGGCGACGGATTTAAATTTGGCGATAAAGATCAACGGATTACATTATTGCAAGATCGCATTATTGGCGGTTTAGAAACTCATTGGCGACGACTTCAAATTTGGCGATGAAGTTGGACAGTATAATACGCAAGTACCAAATAATCTTAATCAAAAACTGTCATGAGAGGCATGCTTTGTTTTCCATTCCATTTTAAGATTTTTTTAATTTTTAAATGCGTTTGGTTGTCTATTACTTTTTATTCCTGCCTGTTTTTGAGGCTTGTGTAAAAATTTTTAGAATCACCATCCTCAGAAAAATCAAGTTCTTTTAAAGCATTTTGGTAGGTGTTGTATAATTGTAGTAGTGTTGTAGCTCCCTTTTTGATTGAAATGGGTAAAACTTAAAATAGTGATGTTTTAGGTTTTGCTCCTCCAATTGGCTTTAAAATTGTTACGAATTTCTATATAAAAAAATTAAAATTTAACAAAATATGAACTACACTTTCATTTTTTTAAAACAAGATAGTTATAATCGGCACTTACGTATTATACCGTCTACCTTTATAGCCAAATTTGAAGTCGTTGTCAATGAGTTGCTAAACCAGCAATTATGGCAATCCAGTAATGATATAATCCGATGATCTTTATCGCCAAATTTAAATCCATCGCCAATGAGTTAATAAACCATTGGCGATCACTGGCGAAGACGGTGCAATACGTAAGTACCTTTTAATCTTGTTCATTGAGTATTTTAATATATAAATTAAGAAATATATCAGATATTTAATGTTTTATATATTTTTAATAAAAACAAGAAATATAATTTAACAATAGATATTTTCATTACTTGGAACTCTCCTCTGTTTACTCAAAAATATAAAATGTTACGACTATTTAAGTAAAATGTTACACCCATATTCAAAGTATTCGAAATTGGGAATACTGATTTAAAAAACTGAATTCCTTTAAGTCTATATATGGATACGAAATAAACATTTAATATACTAATGGAGAATATATTTTTGCACAGATAGACATTAACAGTTTTATTGTGCTGTAATTAGATATGAATTTTACCACGACGTCAACTAGTTTATTACTCAAGCTTGGTCTATTAATATCGCATTAGAGCTATTCAGTTAGCTGTCGACAAATGTCTGGATTTCAAAATTAAGGACTATCAGGATACATGATATTAAAATTCATTGCGGAGGAAATGGGTCTCCTACTTCGGCAGTCCGACAATCTATACCGGTAGAACACTTAAAAATGGAACATATTAATGCGAACGGAACGCCATCGCAGCCTTGGTTAATCCTTAATCATTTATATCTTGTCCAGGATTTGAACCTCGGCTTTTTGCCATCAGGTAGACGGCGTTTTGACTACGCCATCAGGTAGACATTTATTGCTGGAAGCTCTTTTACGAACAGACATTCGTCACAATTTTCCTCATGTATAAACCATATACTCCCATTGAAAATAAATTGAATTTAAACTCCCAATTTGATTTATGTTCGTCGACGCGTTTCTGAAATCAGTAAAAATCATGTTATATGTGCATACGTGTGAGTGAGTATGTGCATATGTGCTAGATGAAATTTTTGAATATATAGATTATTTCCTTTCTTTATTTATTATAATAAACATTTTATAATATTTTACTGATTAATTTTAAATTAATATCTATCGCATGCATTATTCTCTGCATCTTCTCGCCGTCGTTATTTATATAATGAATCATTCATTATATAAATAACGACATTGTTACAGTACAAAGATGAGATGCAGTTATGTAAAACTTATAAATTCGTATCTTAAGCTACGCAAGCTCACACAAGAAAAAAGAAAATATAGGCACGAGCTGCCAAAAAAAGGAGCGAATTCATTTGGTGAGCAGATAAGGAAGGAAAAAATCGGAAAAACAAAATCACAAACTTTTAACAATTTATACGTTTTCTAGAACAAAATTCCAATTGTCGGAAATATTTTTTTATGTTTACATAAATAACTCTGTTATTGTAATTTTTTTCATCAAAATTTTACTTTAAAATGTATGTAAAGGACTGGAATGCCAAAACAAAGTCTTTTTGAAAATATTTATTACATACAAAATTAGTAAATATTTTTACTATTTATTATAATCAATCAAAACTTTATTTTATATTATTTTTGGCATTTAAAAACAAATGTTGAATCGATTGCATCCTTTAATTAAAGTTTCTCTTAGTTTTCATTTTATCTTCTCATTTTATTTTTTAAGTTTTAATAATATAAAAAATAGATATTCTTAGAATTTGGGGATATTTTTTTTCAATCTGATTGTTATCTTCTAGCAATTTGTCCATTTTAAGCATTGGAATACCATTTTTTTCATTTTGTGCATTCAACTGTAATAATTTCGTAAAGCGATTTTTTTTTCTTTTAAGTCATTCAAATCCTCTTCTACAAGCTGTTATTTTAAACTTTTAGACAAAACAATGCAAAATGGTATCAAGACGAGACAATGATTTGAAAATTGAAAAATGAAAGCATAAGAATTGAAAGGAATTTCTCATCATAAAGACAACACGTGCAAATGAGTTTACGATAACCGTCCATTTTTAACACTGTAAAAGACACATTTTCTATTTCAAATCAGATCAGCATCAATAATTTTTTCCTTAAAACACTGTGAATTTCATGAAATAAAAAAAAATATTTTACTCAGAATGCGGTGGGAAAATGCGAAACAAATATCTTTGCCCATTTTCAGCTATTGCTTTCTAATTATATTTTCGTAATTGGTTCCATATTTTGCATGTTTTGCATTTTAATTAAATTATGTAAAATATTATAATAACTTTACGATTATTTATGAACTGAAAATAAACAAATACTAGTGTAAGAGAATTTCATATCTTTAAAGCAAAAATGTTTGCATAAATGTATTGAACGATAGAGACTTCAAATATTTTTGCATTCTTCCCAATTAAAATTAAAATCAGGGTACTTACTTATTAAATCGTTGACGCCAACGGATTAGTAACTCATAGACGATGGATTCAAATTTGGCGATAAAGATCGACGTTCTAATACGTAATTATCAAAATTATAATATTTGTGAGTTTAAATGTAATAATTCATTAAACTTCTGAAGTTTTTAAAATATATGCGAATTAAAATTTTATTCGGTGAAAATTATTTATGACAATTTAAAGTAAATAAATAATGTATCATGCTACAAACATATTCTATACTGAGTATCTAAACATTGAAAACTGAGCGTTTTTTTTGGAAGCTGAAAATAAAAGGGTAATAAAGGAAGTGAATTTCACATCCTAAAAGTAAACATGTTTACATGAATTTATTGTATTAGGCCTAATTTTTGTATTAGTCCTAATTTTTGCTTTAAATTATAAAGATTTTGAGGCTTAAATGTTATAAATCAATGCACGATATGAAGTTTAAATGTAATAAATCAGTGTACATATGAAATTTGTGAAGTTTAAATGTAATAAATCAATGTAGGTATGAATGTGAAGTTTAAATGTAATAAATCACTGTACATAAGAAATTTGTGAAGTTTTAATGTCATAAATCAATTTACGTTTGAAGTTTTTGAAGTTTAAAGGTAATAAATCAATGTGCATATGAAATTTTTGAAATTTAAATGTAATAAAGCAATGCAGGTATGAAGTTTTTAAAGTATGAGAGAATAGAAATTGAAATAATTATTTCACAATGAAAACTATTAATGACAATTCGAAGTCTTGTTGTATGTAAGGTATACTCACAATTACAAAGCAAATGAACATTAAATTAAGCTTATAAAATCACATTTAAATTATAACAAATATCTCCAAGTCGGCTCTCGAAAATTAAAAGTATCTGAAATTTATTCTCAATTCCTTTATTCTCGTGATTGTTGTGCCTATAGAAATAACAGTTTTAATCCAAATGCAAATAAATGTTCCTTCAACTGTCTCGAATAATATATTTTGATGTTTCGTTCCAGATCAATACACATTGGACTTTTCGAAGCAGGATATTATTAATTCATTTTCCGCTTGGAAAGGATGTGGCTCTAGAATTTTCATTAATGGAACTTCTCTGAAATTCAACTTTTCACAAAGGTGTTACAGGGATCCTTCTTGACAACAGCGAAAGTGACTCGTATATATACTTGGACATATCAGGACTTAGTATTTGCAAGACAGACATTTGATAGAAAACTCTTCCATCATTGAGTTACATATCATCATGTAAAAGAAATTTTCATACTAATACTTGTGTACGTAGTCTTCATTACACGATCATTAAAAGTGTACAATCCATGTGAAGAATACCAAAAATGTTTGTTTTTCTTTATAGTAAATTTTACCTCCACACATATGATTCTTATAGACACATATGATATTGGAAAAGTACACTAAAAGATTTTGAATTATTTTCAACGTGTTGCACAATAAAATAGTATGCATTATCTTACAGTGCAGAAAATATTAATATTTACTACGTTTTGATGAAGAAAAAGAAAAAAATTGATATTACTTTTTCATTTCCTACTACTAGCTCACACTCTCCCTATACATATATATCTTTTTCAAATTTTCAATTGTTAATAAAACACTTTTTATTCATTCAATCAAGTACATTTTTAAGCTTGTAGTGGATTATAATAGACGTTAATATAGTTTTTTTCAAATAAAAATACATTATTTTTATTAATTAAAAACTAACCTTCACGCCAAAAATCTTCATTTGTTTATCTCCAAATAAGTAACGAATTTAATTTGTTTCACCCCAACCTTAATGAGGTTAAACTTAACATGTTTTCGGTAGATTATATCAAACAATTATGTGTATTTTATTAATGTTTGATGGATTTAGAATCAAACCCTATTAATTAATCGATTTTTTTATTTGTTTTGAAGTACTTTTGAATTAAAATAAAACTGAATAAAGAAAATTAAAAATTTCTAATGTATTGCGTCACCTCAACTGGGGTAGAAAATTCACGCATTTTGCGTTGCCTCAAATGATGGTGAATTCTTAAATGGCGTTGAAAATTTAATGCTAGAATAATTTTTTGATCAATTATTTATGGTAAGCTTTATTATCAGGACGGGATAGCCTGGTTGATAGGGCGTTGGATTTGTACCCGTTGTGCTGCAAGTTCAAACCCGCTTGCCAATGACTCTGTGCATGTGATGGACGCTAAATCTGTAGTGGTCACAAAGTCTTCCATGTCGTGATTAATACCACTGGGAGTACTGGGTTAGAGGTAATCGTTCTCTTTTACTGATATAAATTACGTTCTGTGGATGAATGAATGAGATGCAAGAAAGAGTCTGCTCCGTAAAAGGGTTTGTGAAATGCTTGAGGCAGAAGTCCAACTTCTTCCTTTGGGTGCTCACGGTCCATACCCTCAGAAGTTACTGCACCCCTCCTTCCTCTGCCAAAGTGGAGCACGAGGACAACAACAACAATTGTAATTATTCAATAAAAAGTAACTAAAATAAAAAATTTATTTGTTGACCTTAGTAGGAATTGACTTAAAAAATATTATTTAATTAATTGTTTCTAATGAAAGCGGCTTGATTAGGCTTCTTCTAGGCTATAAAGAGGCACAGCATAATAATAATTGTGTAATAGTTACGATATGCATGTAAGAAATTGTTTGTCAACCTCAAGAATATGCTTGCTATATGATCAATAAATGCACTGAAACTTAAGTTATGGATATTGAAATTCGTCGTAAAATTTCGATATATAGAAAATTTTGTAGACAGCAATACAAATTCCTATTTTTTAAAATTTTCTTTTTAAAAATAATTATAGATTAATTTTAAAGGAATTTTTAAAAAGTTAATTTATTAGGATTTTTTTTAAAAAAAATTGCAAATAAAGAAATAAATTTAAAAAATGTACTCATGATGTTCTAAAAAAATGTATGCTCTTGTACAAATTGTTTTTAAAGGTTGTTAAGTAAAATTTTTACTTACTTTTAATCTATGAAGTTTATAAATTACTTATGAATATAATTTTTCTTTGTTGAAACTGTTTCAAAATATTGTTCAGTTTTATTTAAGAAGTAAAAAAAATTCTTTAAATTGCACTATAACCAAAATATAATAATACCTAAGAATTAAATCCCTTGGAGCTTTTTTTTTTACAAAAAGAAAAAAAATTAAATTTTTATTTTTATTTCTTAAACCAGAAAATTAAATTGAAACTTATAAATTATTTCCACGATGACCAAGTATACTTGAAGAATATATATATATATATATATATATATATATATATATATATATATATATATATATATATATATATATATTCTGAGATTTTTTGACACATGGATATTTGATATGAAGTTAGGTTAATTGCGGATTTGCTTACTTAATTTAACCAAAAAGTTTCAGGTATGTATATGGGCAGATTAAGTATTTCTAATATTTTAAAGAACTTCAATTTTTTTTCTTTTTTGCTGGGTTTTTTTTTTACACTTTTGTTAATAAAAGTTATTAACGGACTCTGATTTTCATTTCGAAATACTTATGTAGGAATGATACAAATAGTAGATCAGTGAATAAATTTTACTCGATTAACGTAAAATTTGAAAGAAAAAAAATGTCCCAAATATTTATTTCATAAACACAGATTCAAATTAAAAAAACTGATCTCGTGATATATAATTTTGTATAAATCTTCTTAATAAATACAATCCCAGTCCACCATATTTATCTCCGCGATAATCAATACAAAAAATACAACGATTAATGATCATTAATTAATGTAATAAACAGTATTATCTTTTTTTGTTTTATTGCGATTATTAGTTTAAAGCTAATATGACAGTTGAAAATTTCTAAATTTAATGATTTAAGATTCAATTTGTAATTCACAATAGACAAAACTTTGTTGCATGTGTACACTTTCCTTCAACGTTAACACGTTTGCTTCCATGATTCCCGAATTCAAGATTGATTCAGATCATGCATCTAATTAGATGACTCCTTCTTTGCTTTCTCTAAGTTGTAGGTCAGAAGTTGTTGATATAATTAGATAGTAGGTGCAAAATAATTATATAATATTTGTGAATTACTAGTGAAGCTTGGCAAGCAGTGTAACCAATGAACCAACTTATTTTCATCACGCAGTGTAACCAAATGAACCAACTTATTTTCGTCAAGCACATACCATTTATATGATGAAATCTGGACTGCTGTATCAGATATATTTTTTAATTCATCTTATGTGAACTGCCTATTTTCTTTGGCTCACAAGCCGTTTTCCTTGAATTGCGGGATGAAATCGAAGAATCTCTTGTTAATCGATTGGCTAGTGAAAGTCAGTTTGTTACAAGATCCTTCTATTCAACAGATGAATTTACTCTGTGCTCATTCACGGAGGCTGTTTTTCGTTGTTCTTCGAGTACTTCATAAAGTGTGTATCGCCTATCTGTTCGAAACAATTTATACTCTCAATTTTTTCTTAAGTGTTTTGTGTTTTTAGTTTTGTGATGGTTTACCCATCAAATAATTCGAGAAAAACCGAAAAGGATTAACATTTCAGGAGATTACTGGAACCGTCATATCTAGCTGACATAATCACGTAATTAGATCCGTTAAAATGTTTCGTTTTCTCATAAACAGAGTAGTTGAAAAAAACAGTAATGCTCATATTTATAGTAAAGAGTGTTAAAAATAAATCAGATTTATAATATTATCTGAAGTGCTACAAAGAGTAGTATTTCTAATATTTCATCCGCTATTAATAAATTTTCACAATAAGTAAACTTTTAATTTTGATTTTATTAATAAGGTTATAATAGTTATTTAAATTGTAAAAAATATTATTTATTATAATTTTTTATTATTTGTTGTTACTTGTACTCCTCTTATTTCATATTAAAAATATTGAAATGTGCTAAAATATATATATCAGATGAGGGTGTCGCTGAAAATGTATTAAATCTAAACGTCCTGTAAGACAAGTATTTATTAAAGTTGGATGATTAATCAGTACAAAAGAAACTAAGAAATAGAACATTCTAAAGAAACTAAGAATTTGAAATCTCAAAAGAAAGAAATCTTTATCAATCCTTTATATTTTACTTATCAGAAGCTCAAGTTGATTCGAACTTTTAAAGTGATAAAGGAAGTTTCGAAGGGGGAAAAGTTTAAAGAAATAGAAAACTGGAAATCCGAAAATGACAGGAGACGCAGGTAAAGTGAGAAAGGAACTTAACAATCTATACAGTTAAAAAATTCAATATGTTCTTTAAAAAATTTAAAATCATAAAAAATAAATTTAGTAAAAGTTGCATCTTAAAAGCATAAATAGCATATAAAAAGATATTTTTTCACATATTTCCTAATTATTATTTTCTGTTATAGTTTCTTTTCATTGATAGAAATGTTGTAGAATCATCAAATCAAATTTTCCTGCAAAATGAACTCCATTAAGTTGTAAAATGTAGTCAGGACCTGACTAAGGCAGATGCATACGGGGCAGTTGCCCCGGGCCCCAACATAAGAGGGGCCCCCAAACCGAATAGAAATTTTATTTTATGTTTCCTTTTTTAATGAATGCTCTTCATTACTAAAGTAGGAAAGCAGAGGGGGCCCCAAAAAAGTTTCTGCCCTGGGCCCCAGCAAGGCTAAATCGGACCCTGCATGAAGTCTAGCATAAAGAATCCAGATTGAAACATAATAACAGGTTAGGTGACAATTAAATTCTAAAAAATTTAAAGAAAATGTATTGTCATCAAAAGCACATACATGGAAAAAAAATTTATAGACACGAAAAAAAATTAGATGACAGTGCATAAAAATACAATTTATCAGATCTCTAAAAAAGATAATCATCCCAAAAAGGAATAATTCGTTGAAGAAGTGGGTAAGTGCTTTCAAGCTTTGTAAGCTTATGAAAGAATGAAATTTATTTCTTTAGACATTTTCAAAATTTGCTATACGTTTCTAATCTTGTTGATTTCATCACATATAAAATAGTACAAAGGAATAAAAAGTAAAACTATCCACAGAATAAAATAGTACATTGTGAGGTATAAATTTTAAAGGTACGTAAATAGTGCGGCTTTTTAGACAAGTTTTTATAGACGAAAAATTCTTCATTTGCAAAGACATTGAGAGAAACGCAAATATAAAAATAAAACTCCTCTATGGAAAAAATAAAAAAAGTGGCAAGAAAATTTATTTTCATATTAATCATTGCAAATCCAAAATTTAGCTAAAAAAACTATTTCAAAAGAACACGGAAATAAGAATGCTCTAATTTCAAATTTGATATTCATACTTAAATTCTCTAAGTTACTATCTAAATCATCGTTTCTGCTTAAAGGCAATAGTCAATATACAGGCCTAGAAAAGAAATTTAACAGTACTGTACTAATACTTTTAAACACTTTGCTATTCATGTCTCCGAAACAATTATGTCCCATTACTTTTGCGAGCATGACTAATGTTTTAGTACTAATGATTTAATTTAACCCTTTGCGGTCCGATGTCGATTGTGACGTGACATGTGCGATTGTGCATCATTTTGTGCGTTTTATTTATTTATTTTTCAAATTTAATTGTTAAAAACACCTACATAATGGTTAAGAGATGCAGATTAATTTTTCAAAGAAATTGGACTTAAAAGAATTATATATATATTTATTTTTCATAGCAATAAACAAATCTTTGCATTAGGTGAATAATTTTGCATCTAATTATTTGTCGAATTAGGTTTAAAGAATAAGATAAACAAATATTTTTAAGTTTTTGATATCACATCTATTCTTAATCATTGAAAATCCGTTAAGATTAGAACAGTGTCAATGCAATACTTAAACATATATTTTAATTAATAGATTATGCCCTCATATTCTAGAATTTATCTCCTACCCTTAACTTTGAATGAAATATATTTAAGAAATTTTAACTAGAATTCATACAAAAGTTAAGTTTAAAAAACATATAAAACTTAACTATTTCATATTAAAATTGCTGAGAAATGAAAACATTTGAAATCTGCGAATTTGTATACCTTAATGACATAAAATCGTATAGAATATTCCTTTTTTCACACTTTTGGGAGGAAATAGAGTCCCTATTCATCAAGTATATATTTTAGAAAAAGCAGTATAAAAAAGAACTAGAGTTGAAATGAAACAAAAAAGAAGATATGTATTTGGATGTTACCTTGTATTAACACTTATCTATATATATATTTTCAAAATAGCTAAAAATACAAAAAGGGATAGTTATTATATGAAAGAGATTATTTGCCTTCTATTGCCTTCACATATTTGTATTTACGTAAAGTAAGTAAAAAAATGTTAGAGTTTCATAATGTTTAGGGAAATTCCGATTTTATACGATAAAATGAAGAAACAAAGTATTTAATATAAACTAATAAATAGGAATAATTCGTGAAATATTTTAGAGTATAATTCACTTGAAAGTGGACATTAAATAAATTACACATCTACTAGCTAAAACTGATTAAAATTTGTTTGACGATGCATGATACTAATTGACAGCTTTATTTATTTATTCATTTATTTTGCTTCTGAAATTAAGTATACAAATTCTTGGTTATTAGTAGTGTCAAGTTCAAAAATAAAAATTAAAAAAATTGGAGCTATTCAGTGTTATCAATGAATTACGTATACATATATCTGTACTACGTTGTACATTATATACATATTTTTGCATATATTTATTACATCATTTATTTTATACATATTAATCTATTGAAATCGAATCATACATAAATGAGGTGAAACATATATTATTTGCATCGCAAGATCTGCTAAATTCTTTTAATTAAGAAAAAAACATAACATGCATATTAAAAACTCAACACCATAATATAATCTGGATACTTGTTACATGCACAGCATTTGCTTGCTAATTTGTGATTTTTCTGATATTTCCTGCTTCTCAGCATTGTGTTAATATTAATAATGTTAACATTTCTCTGTGTAAAGAATTCCTAAAGGAAATTGGCGTTACAATTCACATTTAATCGAACCGCAGTTATTAACGAATATTCAGTTATTATCAAAGAGATCTTGCCCATTGGTTGAAAATTGGTATATTTTGCAAAATTGTAAAGTATAACTTGTATTCGATCCTGACAACATTACATGCTTGCCATTTCAGTAGCAGTCTATTAATTTTAGTATTATTAACATTTCTCTGTGCAAAGAATTCCTAATGGAAATATGCATTACAATTCACCTCTAATCGAACCACAGTTTTTAACGTACATTCAGTTACTATCAAAGTGATCTTGCACATTGGTTGGAAATTGGTATACTTTGCAAGATTGCAAAATATAACTTGTGTTCGATTCTGACAAGTATATTAATACTTCGCTGTTACCAGGCTAACATAAATAAACTATAAAAGCAACAAAATTTATGAGCATTATCACAAATCCTCCAAATAAAACTCAATTACTGAACAAATGGAGAAAATAAATCGTTCACCTGTTTGAAATATGGGAGTACACAAAAATAATAGACATAACCAGTAGGAACTGACGTTACTTGAATGATGCAATCTCGAATTTTTACTAAAATGTGTCTGTTGCTGTCCAAACTATAAGAATTTAATAGAATGGCTGGTTTAACATAATAATTTTTGAACAGAAACAGAGAGAAAAGCAAAATAAATGCGATATATAAAAATATTTTTAGAGTGAAATAACAATGCAAGATTCTGAGTAGATAGAAAACATTAATTTTTGAGATTTTTGAAACTGAAGCCATATTTGAATTCGGTCATATTTCCTTTCAACTTCCTTGAATTGATAATATATTGACAATTTTCGATTCTGAAACTTTTTGATCGACGATTAATAATCGGGACCTTAATATAAAATTTTAGATGGCAGATTGCATTATGCGTAGGATAAGAAAAAATACCTTCAAAACTTAGCATTACATATGAAATTTTCAAACATATGATAACTCTTAGTAAGATTCTCTAATGCTTATGTTTGATCAACGTGTTATCAATTTTTGATATTTATAAATATCTGTTTATCAAAAAATACGTTTTTCCTATTCTGTTTTATATGCTAGGCACAATTTGATTAAGAGTCATAAAAGGAAAACTGAGATTTTTTATTTTATTTATTGTACATTTTAAATAATTATGCTAAAAACAACTACATTTTTGTTTTAAAATTAAACAGTTAATTAAAATTAAGAAAGTAATTCTACAAATATTTTAAATCAAAAGCTTGGTTAATTTCTACTATTGCATAGTTATCTCGCAAACGAAGAAAAAAATAACCGGAATAGTAAAAACATTCATAATTTTCCCCAATTTATCAATATATGTCAAAATAAATTTAAACGATTGAAGCATTATTTTTCCGAATGACACAAATTATTTCTTTCAACCTAACTGGATTGGAGAAATCTGATAAAAGAACTGCTACTTAAACTGTAACTGCCAACGAGGAAGAAGAAAGCAAAGAATTTATCGCAATAATAAAAAAAAATTCTTTTCGAAAATAAAATTGTTATAATCCTTTTAAATTAACAACCCCTATGCATTCTAATTTTTTTGTTATTATATAATTATTTCTCAAAAACTATTTTATGTAACCGTTCAAATTTTCTGATGCATTACATTCAAGTAACAGACGATTATATTTATGTTCTTCGTTTATTTATTACCATCTGCTTGTTTTAATTAAATCTGAAATTGATCTGCATGAAAACTTAACAAGTAAGTGCAATTAACAGTTTGTTGAAGAATTTTAATTAACGCATTTCTTCACATGATTTTTAAACGATAATGAGCTTCTTTGCTCATTTATAATGCTCCAATATTATTTAATTATGTATTTAGATTAATCATTTAAGAAGTTCAATTTTAAAAATAATTCTATTTTGAGATATCAAGAAATTCTTTCATTACTTTTTTAAAATTATTAGAAAAAATAGCCGATTTTGGCATAGTTGACGTGTCATCTATTGAGTCATCTATCAGCAAAGTCCTTCACATTTTTTTATAGAAGTGTGTAAGCACCAGATAATATGGAAAGAAAAATAAGTATTCACTATTACTTTGCTTTTCTACTCTTCTTCTAGGAATTCACTTCTTTCTATTATTGCAGATTATAATCTAAAAAATTAAATTGAAATTAAAATTCCAATTAAAATTTCGAAAATTCCTTTCCTAATGTTACCTATTACCCAAAAATAAATTCCTTCCCATATGTCATTTTGTAAATGACAGGTTTATGCCAAATTTTGATTTTATCAAGTTGAAATAGCCTCCAAAATACATATTCGGTTATCTGATACTTGCGCATTAACCACATACTAGCGATTAATCCTCCGAAACAAATATTTATAATCGCTTTCTAATATGCTCTTCCGTGATCATTCTCCGTTTTTGGCATACGAAAAGCAATACATAGGTACAATTATCTGAGAATGTACGAAAGAATTTTGGGAAGACCATTTCAATTTTTTTTATTTAAAATGTTAGTCAATCAAAAATATTATAATGGGGAATAGAATAGGAAGATTGTGTTAAAATATAGGCTTTATAATATTTTCAGCATACATTTACAGAATAACACAAAAAAATGATGTAAAAAGAAACTCCCTACCTAAAAGCATGTACTCATTTTTAATGGCGAAGAAAATAGATAAAAAGCCGCGATTTATCTGGTTGCTATTATGGCCATTATGTAGAATTTTCATAATAGAATGATAAGATGATTTTATCAAGGCTGTAAGTGAACTGAATTGAATTAATACACTGAAAGTTTTCATGTAAATTTTTGCATTCTGAGATTTGTCGAGATGTTGAACTTCACGAATGTGTAACAATGCATATATATATATATATATATATATATATATATATATATAT
>JAOUZG010025323.1:6388446-6405490 GCA_026289955.1 Argiope argentata
GATCTCCGAGACTATACACCCGATTGACTTGAAATTTTGCATAGTTACTCATTTCACGATATAGACACTCACTAAGAACGGATTTTAAGCAACTCATATCCCAATGGATTTTCATATTTTTGCGCCCTCCCCCTCCAAATTGTACTGGATATCTCTTGACATGGTAAGTTCTTCGATTCCGGAAAATTTCTGTGATATTGAGGGCGATTTGATAACTTTGATTGATAGGGTATACAAAAGTATTCAACATGACACTATCGACAGTTTGTTGCGGCTGAAAGAAAGATCAATTCTGACTCCAACAAAGAAATCATCTTTTAGGATTAATACCTTTCTGTTTTGAAAATCTAACAACTGAAAAGATGAAGTATGAATCCATGGATACAGTTATTGAAGTAGAAGACACTGCTCATTTTTCTGTGGAGTTTCTACTCATACTTCATCTAGCGGGAATAACACCTCATAATGTTTATCTGAGAATCGGTAGACTTATAATGTTTCTGCTTAATTTAAACCTTCAAAGTTATGTAATGGCACTTAACTACGAGTAAAAACTAGCAATATTGAAGCAATCATTCTGGGAATACCTATGATTCCATCAGATAATGATTTGAAATTCCAGCGGTTGCAGTTTCGAGTTAGAAGTTGCTCTGCGATATTTATCAGTAAAGCACAAGGGCAGAGTTTAGAATTAGATGGCGTAGATTTACAAAATGACTGTTTTTCTCGTCAGTTTTATGTGGTGTGTTCAAATATAAATTCACATGAGGATCTTTCATTCATCATTCTTCATACAGAATAACGTACTAAGAATGCTGTTTACAGAGAAGTTTCGTGAAATTAAATGCATTTGGGCACAGTTTTATATATTCTATTTAATTGCCATTATCATTTTAATGAAAATAAAATGTTATAATTATTAGAAATAAATTATGTGATGAAAAATAAAAATCTTGCTATTTATAAAAATTGCAACACATAAAAAAATCAATGACAAAGGATTATATTTGATTAAAAAATGATTTAATAGATTAAAAAAATGAACAAATATTTTTAAAAATTTCAAAATATATCAATAGTTTTATGTTGATATTTTTTTGGTGTAGACCTAATGGATATCCCGCCATTTTAGATAATGGGTACGCTTCCCATTACATAGCACCCTATGGGTGATGTGGAAATGTGTGTATGACAGACTCTTCGACTATATTTCTTGATTTTAAATTTTTTAAATTTACATTAATTATCATTTCTAAATTAGATATACTGTCAATGTAAAAAGTCTAGGTTCACATTCAAGTTGAAAGAATACCCAGTTAAGCGGGTTGGTATCAGCTAGTAATTGTATATTAACCGAGTGCTATTTGCGAGTAATAGTTAAGGAAGTTTGATCTTTGGCAATATTTTTTGGCGATTAAAGCTGACATGAGGTTAATATAAAATATTAGAAAATTGAATAGATGTTTTTGAGACCGTATTTTTTCTATGGTTTCATTACAAATTCTGAAATAGAGCTGCAAATGTGATTGAAAGCTGTTATATTAAAATGCATTTATTTAAATCATTTCGCTGTTATATTATCACGCTCACGTGAATGCAAAATTACAGAGCAACAGATGATAAATCCAGAAAAAGAATTAATATAAACATGAAGATGATAAATCTGTTAAATCAAATTTTATTCATCAAGCTCCTTAAATTTCACTTTTAAACCTTTTGCACTCGAATTGGGTCTCTCAGGCATTATTCAAGATTGTGCGTCCTTTCGATGTTTTATTTATTTATTTTTCATTTTTAATTGTTAAAAATGCCTGTAGAAAGGTAAAAAGAGGTAGAATAATTTCTCAGTGAAATTCAACTTAAAACTATTAGATATATATATTGGAGCAATAAACAAACACTTGTACAAAAAAAATGAATAATTATGCATCGAATTACTCTTTCGATTTCAAAGGATTAAAGTGTTCACTTCATTCGTTCATTCATTCATTTGTGTGTGTGTGTGTGTATGTGTGTCACAATAAGCAAAGCCTTGTATAAAGTGAAAAACTATGCATCGAATTACTCTATTACTATTCCAATTGCTAACGATTTAAGCTCTCACTTTGTTCAAAATAATTTGGTAGAGATGCACAAATTTGATACTAAGTCAATGAACCAATTTTGAAACCTTTAGTTGAAAAAAATGTTTTAATTCAATATGTTCAAAGATATAGTGACAGATAGACAAATATAATTTTGAAGTGTGCTTTTCGGATTCAAGAAAATTTGGGGCATAAAAATTCATCAAAATTTCAGATTCAAAAAATAGTTATATTAAATACTTTATATAAAAAAAAGTTTTAAAAAGTTCAAACTTAAATGGAAAGAAATGTAATTTAGAACGAAAATATCAACAATTATATATATATATATATATATATATATATATATAAACATTTTCAATACAATACATTATCAATTGAATATATGTATTAGATACAAAAAAAACGACTCAATATTTATTTTAATCCTTGTTTTTCATTATGAATGTTGTCGTCTATTTTTTAAAAAATATAATATTACACTACACTCATTTTTCAGTTGTTTACATTTTCGGACATTTAAAATATTTTATAGGCTCATTCATATTTCCCATTTCCGCGATTTCATTTTCTTGTTACTTAACTGTACATCAGGCGCTGCACATTTCAGGCTCCGAAAAAATGAAAATGATCGTGTAACCAAGCGAGATGAACAAATCAATTGCCTGTTTTACACGGAAACTTAGCGTTTTCTTTTAACCGTGTTTGTGTCGTTGCATTTACTCCAGATTGGCAGTCTTTTAGTGTTCGTTTCTGTTTTGTGTCCTTCACTATTTGAGAAGCTACGTTAATGTGATGTTATGAAGTTAATAATGGATAATATCCTGCTGATTCATCATGTCGAAGTAAGTTTTTTAATGATTGTTTTTCGTTGTTGTTTTTAAAGTTATTGTTGATTATTCCTTGCATTATTATTTTTTTTACCATCAAAATATTATGTTGCGTCCACTTTGTTATGTAAGCGATTACTTTATATTGAATATTTACTTATTTGAGGCAAATTGTAGGAATAACCACTAAATATTCTTTAATAATAGCAATATGTATATGGGCAGTATTTACTTCTTTTACCAAAGTACTTCTATTTGGAATGTAAATGTTACTTTATATGAAAATTTTTTATCATAATTTACAACTTTTTTTAAATTTTCACCACTATCACTCTGATCTTTTAATAAATGTAAACAAAGAGTAACATTATAATTTAAAACCTACATATTGATATGCTTTGAAATGAATCAAGTGTCTACGAAATAATTTCCTAATAGATAGGTCTCTAAAAGGGAGAAGCATCAAAATTAGTCGTATTTTTAAATAATGAATAATTTTACAACAATAATGAGAAATTTTAAAAAGCATCCACTCCTTTTCTTTATTTTAAAGTAGGTGCTTTTAATGCTGAAATTAGAATATAAAAGGTTCTCAATTCCTTTTAATTTATTTTTCTTTTAATTTTTCAATCTATAATGACTTTAGAATGTTCTAAAAGGTTCTAAATGATGTAAAAATGTCATCGCATGTTTTAGTTCCTTTGAATGCATTTTACTTCGATGTTTATCGTTGAAAGGAAGATTATTTTTGTTTTTCTTTTCATATTACACTTTGAAATATTCAAAGTGATACTGCTTTCTTTTTGTCATGACAGTATTCTAAATAAACTAAATTACATCGAAGATATTCCAATTAAAAATACTTTGTTGTCAATATTTTGAACTTCTATAATGGATTTCTGATCATTCCTTTTTTTTATTTCATTGAGAAATTTTTGTTAATTACTTTACAAATTCTTTATAAGCACCTTTATAGAACTCATTAATGTTATTAATTATTGAATTATGATTCAAAAGATGAATTTTACAAAAATAAATTTTGGAAGAATTGGAAAACTTTCTATAGAGATCTGAAAGTTTTGAAATTGTCTTATAGAAGCTTTTTATTTGCATGCTTTTAACATTTAATTATTAACACGTTTATAACCTGTAATTCCATGAATTGGGAACTTGGGATTATGTTATTTTTACAAATAAAAAAGCTTTTTACCCGACTGTTAATTGCTGTTTAGATAGTACTTGAGTAATAATTCTTAATTAATATAAATAATTTATCATTCAATTCGATTTTATTTTTTGATAATTAAAGCTGAATTAGATATCTTAATAAATTGGTGTATTACTTTATTTAATTTGATTGAAAGTGTTGAATTAAAGAAATTGAAAAGTAACTTGTTCTAACTAAAGAAAACACTGGGAATACCAATTTTGAAAAAAGAAATTTGAAACGAAATGTTTGTTCGTTAATAAATGCTTTTTTTAAGGAAAAAGAAATATATATTTCTCAATTAATGAAAATGGCATTGTTAATACCGTTAAGATATAAAAGAAATTGGATATTCCTATTTAAAACAAAAGTCACATTAGTTTACTTTTGTTTATCATTACTTTAAGAAATATGCAATTGAAAATATTTGAGATTGAATTGAGCTGCTAAGAAAAAAATTTGGCGACATTTTTTTTATCAAATGGTTAACATGATTTAGAAGTTCTTTTTCATAAGTTTTAAGAAATAATTAAAGTGGGGTTATGTAAAAAAATATTATCTTCATGAAACATATGCAGTTTTTTGTTTTTTAATGTTTTTATTCTTGCAAGCAGAATTTTTTTTAAAAAAAGTTTTAAGGCTATGAATTTTATTCCACTTATGAAATCATTCATTTTTGATTGAAATTCTCGCTAGTTTTTCAACTTTAATATTTAAGAGTCTTAGTCATTTTTTTATCCTTCAAATCTCACACGATTGTTTTTGATCAAAATGGATTTCTAAATTCAAAAGTAAGTGGCATAAATACTACCAGATTTTGTGCATAGAAATTTTTTAACTTTGTCGGCCACATAAGCTATATATATATATTCAAAAAACTTTTGTAACTATGTAATTATATTAAAATGGTTCTGTTTTTTTAAAAAATTGGTATTTTTGAAGAAAGTTTCACATTGGTATGGTTATAGATTAATAAATAAAATTCCTTTCATAAAAACAATACTGAATAAATAACATTTCGTAATTCTCAACTTTATATTACTTATTTATACACGGCATTTCGTGTTAATATAAACATTAAATAAAAAATATAGTGCTTCAAATATGATAATTCTGCTTCGTTCAAATTACAAACGATAAATTTGTTCGTGGAACGAAACGAAGCATAGAAAACACACTTTCGACTACATACAATATTGGTCGATATATAGAATGGGACTAAATTGTTAGGTTTACAAAATTTATGTTTGACGCCGATTGATATGTGTAAAATTCTCAAATGATAATCGTACCGGCAAATGAGTTAATATCAGACTATCTACATGCATTTGCTGTAGAATCTAATTACTTCAACATGGATTAACTATTTCATTCTCAATGTTAAATTATACTTTCGTAAGAAATGGTGCAGATTTTAAATTCGTTAATGCAAAATTAGATCCATAAATCATCATTAGTTTTAGGACAGCTTATATAAAATCTGAAATAATCATTAGTGCTTGATGATGGGTTGAATTATAAAACAAATGCGAAAAACAAGGCTATCGCTTAGTCTGATTCGCTCGCAATGTCAAATTATTGATTGCCTTTTCATGTCACTGGGCAACATAATCTCGAAATCGGCTTCATTTCTGCTAAGAGATCATACGGAAAATTTACGTTGCAGGTAATTTCTATTGTTTAGGAAAATGTCCGAATCTAAAATCTCAGCCGGCGCTTGACGATTTTCGGTAAGGCGCATTCATTGATTTCTTGGCGCAAAAGGGCCATTACAGAGAACGTTAATTAATCCACTTCACTAATTGCGGCATTAGGAGACAATTAAGCTTTAAGTAGATGGTATCTTTTTACAACTGCTTTGAGATAAGATAACGGCCGAAAACTCGGTATTGTTTCAAAAGGCAGTTTTGATAATTTTCTTAGCTTGTTCTGTTAAGATGTTCGGAGGTAATAAGGAAGAAGCCTTCACTGTCTTCAAAAAGAATTTCTTTCTATGTCATGCATCTTCTCGTGTAATTACAAATTCAATCTTGAAAAGAGCATTATGATTTCAGCAAAAAGAAGCAAGTGGTGCTCTTAATTAAGTCATTCGTCTCATTATTTCGGTACGTACAAAAAATAAATTCTTTTTTTTTGCGTTATTATTCAACTTTTTGGAAGAAATAAATCGATTAATTCTTGTGCCTAAGAACAAGATTTATTTAGCTTATAAACATAAGATTAACCTACGACTGTTCATGAATTAATTTTGGGTTTCGTTAAGAGTTGAATAAGATACTAGAGTATTTATGGAGAGATATTTTTGTGAATTTAATAGGAATAAAATTCAGAAAGATTAAAATGAAATCTGCTATGCGTATTTCAATGTATCATGTTAGAACATAATTCCTTAAACGGCCAAGCACCAATTTAAATTATACTTTTATTAATTTTAATTGTTTCATTGAATAAGTCACTTTAGTATGGAAAACGATCCAAAAACGATCACATTTCCTATTCATTTCATTTTATATAATCACGTACTCAGAATGACATTTTTTAGGTTTTATTTGCTGTAGTCATTAACTTATTGTTTTAATCAGAGTGTTTGTATACGCAATGGCAGCACATTATTAAAAGCTGATTTTTTTTGGATGCCCATGCCTATAATATTTTTTTTTCCGCCTAAGGATCAAAATTTTATTTTTCGCCAACGAATTTTTTGACGCCAAAAACCTCAAGTTCTGACTTGGTAATAAATTAGTATTTTCAATATTTAGAATATTTTTGATATTTATTTTAAAATTTAAGCAGAAAATACGAGGCTTGCTATACTATTGTAATAAATCTTTTATAAATGCTTTTTATTTTTATACGGCATACTTACCTAAAACTTAAAGAGTTGTTTGTTTTTCAATATAATTTATGCAATTCTGTTCAATCTAATTTATTCAATTTATATTTATCTTTCCAAATGGATCACCTTTAAAATCTTTGTTAAACTTAAAATTTACTTATAAAAGCCTCTATTTAAGGTCTTTTTTCATTAATTTATAATTACTCATTGTTTTATAAAATATATTAAAACTAAATATTTACTATTTAAGATTTTAATGATTAAAAAATATGCTTTGAGGTTAAAATTGCAAATCGGTCCATAAATGTTTCGATAATTTTTATCATTTTAATGTTTAATTCATGTTTCATTTTTATCACGTAATTATAATGAATCATTTTTAATTTGACTTTAATGTTTTCATCTCAAAAACAAAATATTAATGAGTCTGGATTTTATGAATAGTCTGGGTTTTTTAAAAATTCTACAATTAAAACGAAATGTCAGTTTTTAAAAAAAGCTTTGCTGATCTTGAAAGATCATTGCTGAAAAGATCATTGCTGATCTTGAAGCATAATGAAAGAATATATAGTATACGGAAATCAAGAAAAGCTTTCCAAAAGAAAAAAAAATTGCATTTTATTTACTAATGAATCTTAAACCCTCTAATGCAAATTTGTTGCAAAAATGAATGATTATTTCTTTTAATAACCGTTGCAAAAGAAGCGAGTTTAATGTATTATTAATTTGAAAAACAACTATATTTTTATCATACCTAACTTCCTGTGGCTTAAATTTCCATAATTCCTCTTAAAAAATTCCAGTTTTTGTTATAACAAAAAAATTGATTGAAATGAAAATAATCGAATAGATAAATTCAATGGAAGAATTCTTCACGAGTCTTCGTTTCTTTTTACAGAAAATACTGAAAGAAAAAAAAATGTCCACCTTACCCCTTTTAACATGAAAGCAGAACGAATGACACTTTCAGAAATCCTCGTTCGGGAAGTTCGTTTACTTCAACCAGTTTATTCTATACTTTTCTTAAGTATATTTATCCTTATTCGAACGCAACTTTCTCTTATATCGTCTTTTTCTGACTGAAAAATAAAGAAAAGAAAAGAAAAACACAGCAAATGCAAAAAAATAGATGAGAGAAAGTGAAACCCACAACAAGGAATAAAAACAGAGCTATAAAATCTAAAGTGGACATCCCGCGTACAAAAGAAGCTGTTTGGCGCGTTGTAGTTAAGCCCTATCTTCTTTTCGCGCCGCCCTGTCCTTTTTTTTCCTCTTTTTTTTCTTATTTTTATTTCGTTCTTCTTAAGCCGTTCCAAGCACACACCCGCCCCGGCACTGGAGCCTTTTTCTTTAAAGCCCCGGCGAGGTTTCGGCGATATATCTTCCAGCCGGAATAAAGCCCTTCGATCCATAAGCCCATGGTACCACCCCTGTGAATGCTTTCCCCTGTCATTTTGATAGACAGCAGACATATTGGAGACAGGGGCAGGTTCTATCTCTCCCCGACCCCTCCTCCCCCATCCAGCGGGTCTCTTTCTATTGACAGGGATTACCTGTCAATAGAAAGGAGACTGCCCTGTCGCCTATTCCCGTAATGTTCCTTGACGGCAAAACAAGCGTTGCCCGCACCTGGGGTTCGCCCTGTTAACTCAAAGGGCTCGCCGGGGAGTAATTGTTTGCCATGAAACCTTCCCCCGTGGAGAGCCATTGTTGAAATTATGAGAACGGTTCGTCTTGTTCTTCGTCTAATGACTATCATCGTTCGGGGGGAACGGAAAAAGAAAGAAGGAAAAAAATGTTCACCAAATTACTGACATCTTAGACGAACACCAGATTAAGAATTCTGGATAAAAGCGGATGAAGTTGTCTCTGGAGCTGGAAGTTTATACTCAGCATGGAAGACAGAGTGAATATTTTTTTATAAAGAACTGACATCATTGAAAGTTTATACAATGCAAGTTTCAGTCGAAACACCATTTACATTATTTATATATTCATCATTACTTAATTTTTGTGCTTCAGTTTTATAGAATTATTCATTAAATCTATGACGCAGGATTATTTTTTTTAAATTCTCAAAAAATAAATTTGGCTGGTTGGTTTGTATGGTTTATTGGCGCAAGAGCCATATTTGGCTATACTATATACGCCAAGCATACGGTAAAATAAGGACATATATTTAAAAAAGCATGAAAAAAATAACATCTAAAATTTGGAGATAAAAATACAAAGATGTGAATCAATGATTAACGTAAATGCAAAAATTAAGTTAAGATGACGCATTTAATAATAAAAAGGACAAACGGGCAAAAGAAACTGTCAAATACGATTGATGAAACCAATAGCTCTTAAAAATTTAAAAATATTTGGGTGATATTTTGTACCCACCGGGTATTTTATGTTAAGGGAGTAAAAGAGTAAAAATATTTACAACGATCAGCATTAAAATCTGAACATTCAATTTAAACATGATTCACACTAAAGAGAATGTGACAAGTAGGACACATTGCTACCTTTTCACCAAGATCAGTTGACTTAGACTTCCCGGAATGGAGTTTAATATCGATCTTCATATCCCGTGCTAATTGCCATGTGGAATAAATATGTTTAGTGGAATAATTTTTAACGTCACAATATGGAAGTCTGTGGGACAAAAAGGAGTCTGCAGATTTCAAAAGAAATTTGGAAAGAACTACACAAATTTGGACTGTGCTCAGATTAAACATGAGGCTACAACATAAGACTCACCTCCGACATCATATTTTCGGGAAGGCATTTGAATCTAATGGATTTAACATGCACTGGGTCTGGTTACTAGGCGGGCTGTTAATGGAATCAGATGTCGAGTGTCTGACGAATTTATCCTAATGTTGGTTAGCACGGCACGAATCCAATGCTAGTAAATTAGGGCATAGAGATTCATAATTAACCTGGTTTATATGTTATTCTCCTTATGGATTTATATAAATTCGAAGTTATTCTTTTCACTGCTGTTTCTTGTAATTCCCGCTAGTAAATATGTACAATTTCTTGTAATTTTTGCTAGTAAATATGTAAATAATAAGTGTACTTTGATTTCAAAGTTATTTGGAATTATTTCTAAATATTGGATCTAAATTACGGTTTCAAATGCCTTTTCTAGGTTTTATCAAATGCAAAAAAAATTTTGGATTGAATAAATCCCGCTCCCATTGCAGAAATGACTTCTTAAAATATAAAACTGATTATTTATAATTTTTTGAGGTGTATTTTTAAATGAAATATGATATGAATAATATGTAAATTTTTTAAACCCTTTGCAGTCCAAAAAATAATTAGATGCAAAATTATTCACCTAATACAAAGATTTGTTTATTGCTAGGAAAAATAAATATACATAATTCTTTTAAGTCGAATTTCTTTGAAAAATTAATCTACATCTCTTAATTATCATGTAGGCGTTTTTAACAAATAAATTTAAAAAATAAATAAATAAAACGTCAAAAGGATGCAGTCTTGAATGTCAAGTCAAACTCGACATCGGGCCGCAAAGGGATTAAGTGACAGTCCTTATCTACAGGTTTAGCAAGAAATATTAAGTTGGCGAAAAAGAAATCCATTATTACTTTATAGCCATTTACCGAGAAAATAATGGATTTCTTTCCATTATATTCTTTCCATATGGAATTTTTGAATGAATTTCCTTTTCCCCAACCTAATAAGTTACCCAATTCAGAGGGCTCTAAAATGCGTTCTATTGATCCAAATGAGATAAAAATTTAAACTACAGATTATTGAGATAATGCGCTTTACATGTATTAAATAAAAAAATTAGTACAAACATTACCTTTAGGTGTTATTGTAATACACATAAAACCATTTAATATAGTTTATAATTGTTAAATAAAGTAAAATTAAAAATGTTCCATATGTCCTTCATTTTCAACAATCTGCTAAAGGAGAATCATCTTCTATAGATGACCACAGTGCACCTGCAGGAATACTACGAATATGTTACCGAATGTCGTCTTTCAGATCTTGTAGAGATTATACCCTTTGTTGGTAGATATTGTTCTTCAAACAACCTCGCAACCAAAAGTCACAAGGTGAGAGGTCCGCCGAGAGAGAAGGCAATACTACTCGGAAATGACGGGTGATAACCCTTACTCTTGTGAAATGTTTTGTTAACCTTCGCTTTACAAGACTATAAATTCGGGGTGGTGCACCATCTTGCATGAAAAGGATGTCTTGGAGGCATCTATGCTGTAGAAAAGTTGAGATTACATAATCCCTTAGCATATCGTGGTACCTCTGTCTTGTGATGGAACAAGTTTGGATTCCCTTTGAAGTTATCTCAAAGGGAATCCGAAATCCCTTAGCATATCATGGTATCCTTGCTTTGTGCTGGAGCATATTTGGATTATCTTTGAAGTTACCTCAAAGGAAATAAAAAATATCTTAGCATATCATGGTACCCTTGTCTTGTGACAGAACATGTTTGGATTCCCTTTGGAGTTATCGCTTCAAAGAAATACGGTCCATTTATAATGATAGCTGTAAAACCACACCATACTGTCAGTTTTAGAGGATGCAAGGGTTGTTCCTGGATAACGTGAGGGTTTTCCTTTACTCGAATTTGACAGTTGTAAGTGCTAACTTCCATTCATCACTTCACAGAATGTTTCATGGCAAAGTTGTATTGATTATCATTCGTGCAAAGAACTGATAAGCAGAAGTTTTACGGATCTCAGTCCTGAAATAGATGGACAATATTGATTTTGTAAGGTTAA
Organism: Argiope argentata; assembly: GCA_026289955.1. NCBI lineage: Eukaryota > Metazoa > Arthropoda > Arachnida > Araneae > Araneidae > Argiope > Argiope argentata. Next base: position 6,400,173 of record JAOUZG010025323.1, read on the forward strand.
AAATTTGCTATACGATTTGTAGTACATTTGAATACGACATATTTAGAACACTGGAAATAATTGGCTAACTCACATTATTATGCGGCAACAGACGGCTGGCTTCAAATAGCATTTTCGTCGCTAAAAGATGGAAAAAATACCAAGTTGCGCATTTTTTTTTCAAATTTCTGCGTCATCTTACGTCAGGCAACTGGAGACATTGGCCTCTTCGCATCTGCTGTTTGCGGAGAAATTTCTTTAGAGTTGAAATGGAGTTTTGTTGGTTTTAGTAGAACAACTTCATCAGTGGCGTGTTACCTTGTAACGTTGGCATGACTAAAATAGAAGAAACAAGTGTTCGTGCAGAATCCATCTTCTTTTTATCCAAAGAAAAATGGTAATACACATGCTCTGTAATGCAAATTATGTTCCACATTTTCAATATATACGAATAAAGGTCATTTGTGCTATAGTGCCATCTATTTGGGAATTTTAGTACTAAATGTTTTTAAAATGAATAAATGTAAAGCGAATTATCTGAATAATCTGAAATTAAAATTTTATTTTAATTAGACCAATAGAAAGCATTTTAGTTCCCCTGTAGTGGGTAACTTATCTCTGTTCTACCCCATATTTAGAGGAAAGATATAAAAGCAGGAAAAACAGTCAATACGATATAAGTTTTTATAAAGAAGATAAAAGAAGCCACTTTTTAACTCATTCGCTGCCAAACCTCAATTGTATGAGGTTATTCCCATTGCCATTTCTGTTTTGAGTGTTATTGTTTAGCTAAGTTTTATTATTTCAAAATAAATACACATATATAAATAAATACACATAAGTAATCATTTACATGTATAAAAGGCAAACACGAGTATACTCGTGGTTGGCAATGGGAATAACCTCATAAAATTTAGACTTGCCAGCGAATGGGTTAAATAAAGTAGAATTTTTGTAAAAACAATTTATTTGTAGTTTTTTTCAAGTTTTTACACTTGTATATTTATGTTTGTGGCCGTAAAAAGTTTACAAGTTTGACAAATTGTACAAGTATCACAAGTATATTCGTGCTGGCAATGGTTAACACTCTGCCAACCCCGAGTATATTCGTGGGTGGTATCAAATGGGTTAACTTTAAGAAATTCTTAAAGTAAAACTTATTCTGTAGATATACTAACTAAAGAAAATATAAAAGCTATGCACTGCTTAGAAAGTAGTATAAACTATAACCAATCTTGTAAAATATTCAGCCTTGAGAAATCCTTTTAAACTGATTTCCGAATTTCATATATCTAAAAAGATTATAGTAATATATCCCAAAAATCCTCTTTGATAGACTCTGCGACTGAATAAAGATTGTGACTTATCTAGGTTTTGTCTCCCTGAGCGGTTAAAGACTTGTCATTCTGCAGATAAAATTTCAGACTGATGGAGGGATATTTCCAAGCCAAAGGCTACTTTTTCCATTTTTCAAGGCTTTGAAAAAGGGAGGTGCACATAGAAAACATATTTTTGTTAAATATTTTTTCCTAATTTTAGATACGTGTATTCTCCTCCCTGTTTTACTGCCATTTTGTTTCACCAAATCACGTGATTTTTAAATGATTTTTTTAAAAAATAAGATCTCGATAGCAATTAATTTATTATAATAAATTGCTAAATGAATACAGGTGAAAAAAATTGTGAAAATTTTCTGTGTTTTCAACCCTTCCCCTTTATATTCCGTGAAACGTGAAAAAAAGAAAATTAAAATTTATGTTCGATTTTTCAAATATCCTTTTTTCGCCTTTGAATATAGCATATATATTTTTAACTCCTTCGTATCTTACGCATGCATCGAATTGAAGAATTTTTCATATTTTAAAAATTTTATAAGAAATAATTTATTGAAAATTAAATTGATGATCTTGGATATATTTAGTGTTTCCATAGATAAAGAAATATTATCTAATTCCACCAAAATTATTTCATCTAATTGGGAGGATAAATAAACTCCTATTTCAAGGGCTTAAACATTAGAAGAAATGAAGTTTTCTAAGATAATTTAATACGTTCGATTATTATCAAAAAATTTTGTATTTTTATATATCTTTTACTAAAAAGTCTTGAACCAAATCTGATTCGAATACTGTAAAAATATCAAGACGGCTCGATTATATTGAGGTCTGGGTGGGGGTGCGCATCTGGATAGATATTCCACTTCATTTTCGTGTAATTGATTCAAGATTGAACGAGTCCCACTCCATAAATAGAAACATGCATTATTAGGTGCGATTGTAGTTTAATACCTGCTTGGCGCACTTTTCAAAAATCGCCAACTCGCCAACCATGAAATTGCGTCATGTTTTTTGGAGGATTGCCATAATAAAAAATGGGGTTGCCAGCATTGGCGTATAACCACCAACTTGGCGAAGAAGGGGGTTAAACTGAACATCAACACATTATTATTATTCTGAAAATTCCATTTTTTTTTCTCTAGGAAATTAAATTTGAATCAAAGAATGGACAAAGTAGCTTAAAACTTCTCAATACTTCTCGGTTATATTTCCTTTTGAGGTTAACGTTGGTGCATCAAACCACGATAAGCCTACACATACCATGATATATTTCCATGCCAGTTAGACGGGTATAATCACGATTTTGCGCTTGTTCAAATTTTCTCTACATGTGCAGTCAAACTGTTGTGAGGAAAAGTATGAAATATGATTCGTCTGATTATATAATTGTCTTCCATTTATTAGTCAACCACGTTTTATATTTATGGTACCACTGAAGGAGATGTTTGGTTTGGACATCTGAGACAAGTGATTTAGGAATTTCTGCTTTGTATTAAATGCTTTATTTGAGAAGATGCCTTCCACTATTTTGCTTTGTCAAGCTTGTCTTAAGGCATGTCCCAACAACCCGTGAATCTTCAAACAGAGAATACTTTCCCCTTGACTCTTTCTTATGGCTTTTTGGGGTGTTTTGATGTCTGCCTAGTTTACAGACAAAATGTCAGTAAACGTTGTCGGGAAAGAAAGGTAGCATGTCGTAGGAACATCGCTTTACCTCGCTGAGTATACGCTGTTTTGATTTTAGTTTCCTTACCTCTAGAATGTACAAAACATGGCATATTTTGGTCACATTTGCATCGGCTAGTTGGGTTTTTACAATTTGACCTTCAAAAATCTAGGCGGTGGCATTTTATGGTTTTCAGTAAAATCCAAAACGTATATAAAAATATTAAAAGTTTTTCGTACTTCCTAAATATAAACTTTTTATATTAAAAAAGTCAGTTGTTAAAATTATATTAACCCCTTGAACGGAAATGACGAGTCCAGCTCGTCATAAACTTTTCTGAACAAACTGACAAACACGAGCTGGATTCGCCAGAAATTGAAGTCTGATTCTTTTTTGAGAGAAGTATGTGTAAGTTATATTGAGTTAATTGCTTTTATATACTTGTGTGCATGCTTCTAGTTACTGTTAGAATGTAATTTGTATAGTTCTATAGGTATAAATGTTGAAACGCGTGCTTACTTTCGTTTAAATACTATGTAGAACTGTAATATTTTTGTTAAATATTAATGATGTATTAACCGACACTAATTATATAAAACAATAAACATTCATATAAATGTGTGAAACAATTATTTTTAATAGTGACAAATTATTTGAGCAACAAAACCTAAATTTCTATATCAACCCCTCCTCTTAAAACTAAGAAAATTAAATCGTCTGCAAGAGCAGTGTTGACTGAAAATAAATTGTCATTCAAGGGGTTAATGTTTACAAAACACATTAATAAATGGCATTTTTATTCGCGACTATTTCCGTTGTGTAATCACTTGTATATTTTTAGACATTCTTCTTTTTATATGAAGCTCTATTTTTGTAATTATTATAATTTTCGTGTTTTAATTTATGATTATTTTTATTCTTATTCTGCTTGTGATTTCTTTTGTAATGTCTGTTTGTAAAATAAATCATATATATACTTTTAACAACGTTTAATATATAAAATAATTATAATATTTTATTTGCTCGTATAAAAATAAATCCTTTTATCGTGTCATTTTATCTGTGCTTTCACTTCAAATTTTGAATCATGCGTTCAAATAAGCATGCTTTCTTTAGTTAATCCTCATTTGCGAAAAGAATACAAGCCAAAACATTCAAAACAGAAAGATGGCAGATGCTGAGTTAAAGGCAGAGAATAAACAGTAAAAAAAACTGTCAAAGAAGAGAAGTTGTAAGAAGGAATGCAGATCGAAGACGGAGACTTGAGCTGAATGCTGAACAAGAAGCTAACAAAAGACTTTTGAAAAACTACAAAACATAGAGAAAGCATACTTCAGATGAAAGCTGAAAGGAAAGATCATCAGAGACGCCGAGAAGCTGAAGAGTAACACATAATTTCAGTCTGAAAAAAGGCGACAAGCCGAGAGGAAATCTTACACCAGAAATACAACTGAATGGAATATGTGTGCCTATAATATCAAACACATTTATGAATCTGAAAGCAATATGAATACAGAATCGGAGTAGTGGCTCAAAATACGTTGTTGAAAAGCTTCTGGCATGTATAATAGTAATGGAAAAAGTTGGAACTACTTGAAATTTTGAAATGCCCATTTACAGACCAAATTCGAAAGATTTGATTCAAAAAGAAGTTGCACAGAAGAGATTTGTTTATATTTGGAAATTAGTAGAAAGTATTTTTAACAAGAACGAAAAAATATAAGAAATATTTGGAATCTAATTGCTTGTTGTTGAATAAAATCGATTCATTTAAGAGCAATACTGCTTACAAAGGATTACCAGTAGAAAGAATTTAAGCATTGTGTTTTAAATTTAAAAAATAGATGTGTATGGAAATAAAAATTTGTTAAAATCAATTATTTACTCGAAAGGATGCGATAAATAAATTTTATGTTTAACAGAATCTCCACTATAAAAGAGTACAGCCAATTTTAGAGTGAAATATCAAATATGTAAAGAAAAATTGAAATCATTCATATATAAATTCTTGTTCCACATGCTTTGCACTTAATATCTTTAATTTAATAACCAATAAGCTAATTTTTTAGAATAATCTTTATAAACAAACATAAATAACTTACAAAATTATGAATATACGATAAAGCAGTTTTGAACAAAATATTTTTAGACCGGAATACCAGTCCTAAATTTCGGGACTCAAAATTCCTTTATCAAGGAAATAAAGTAATATCTATAGAACGTTTATATAATATATAACAGAATGTAATATCTATAAAAAGTTTTTTATAATATATAAAAGGCTGTAATATCTATAGAAGGTTTCTAAAATTTATAAAAGGCTGTAACATCTATAG
>JAOUZG010025323.1:6405500-6432688 GCA_026289955.1 Argiope argentata
GGTTTCTAAAATTTATAAAAGGCTGTAACATCTATAGAAGGTTTCTATAATATATAAAGGCTGTAACATCTATAGAAGGTTTCTATAATATATAAAAGCTGTAATATCTGTAGAAGGTTTCTATAATATATAAAAGGTTGTAATATCTATAAAAAGTTCCTAGAATAACATTATTATCTATACAATGTTTACGGCTAAAGATTCAATTATATATTTTGTAACAATAAATTGATTTTATGTATATTAATTATTTAATCGCTTTTATTACAATAATAATAAAAGTCACAAAATCCTTATTTGTGTTCAGCCTTCTTACTGCTCAACGCATTTTAACACGTTGACTGCTGTGTCACTCATATACGTTCAAAGCAAACTTTTTCAGTCATTGCAGAATTTAATGTGAATTGAACTAGTCTGTTTAGTTTATATCTGCTTGTTTTAATACGTTGCTCGGCAATGAATCGCCTGTGATTCATACGTACTAGATAATTATTTATTTTCTTCTCTATTACAATTAAAACAGGCAAATATGTAATAATCTTATTAGATAGTGGATCTAATCACAAACACCAATCATGGCCGAGGAGGTGTTAATGTTAATTCTATAATATTTTTTCCTACTATTGTGAATCATTTTAAAGTTACTAACTTCATATAACTCAAGATCACTTATTGAAACAATTTTTTCTCTGTCAATAATATATCAGAATTTCAATAAAAAGTTAGCTAATTAAAACAAAAGTATGAAACATGGAAATTTTCCGATTAACAATAACACTCAGTACCATAACTGACAAATCCAATTGAAATAGCTCGGTGAACGCGTTCTGCATACAAATAGAAAGGACTACCCACTTATAGTACCTTTTTCCATTTAAAATTTTCAATTCCCTAGAAATTGTTGTTGTTTCTAATGGCACTTCATGGACAAGCTTGCTGATGCAGTAATTTAAGCCGAGCCGATTTTAAGCCGAGGATGCGTCTCTTGTTTTTGAAGTAGCGCCAACTAGGGTCAAGAGTACGATTTCAGCTACACACTCAACACATTCGCTTGCGCAGTCCCTTTTTACAGAGGGGCACATTTTATCTCACAGATAGAACACAGAAACACAACCACGTTCTAACCGGGACTCGAACCCAGGACGCCCAGAACACGAGGAAGACGTTCTACTTCTGTGCAAGGACGCCGGTAGATGGCAAGTAGGCAGCGTATGCCGCTGTATTGTATTTTTTTTCTGACAGCACATGAGCTTGTAGAATTTGGGAGGGGGAGGGATGGTGTAAAAAATTTCACCACTTACTACCCTATCAGTATCCTATTGTCGTTACCATTGGCATAGCATCCAAGAAGAAAAATTAGCTTTAACCCTTTAACGGGCACAAGCTGTTTTCTTTCAAAATTTTCATTTTACGTTATATTTGGAAAAAATAAGCTCATTTATGACCAAAAAAGTATTTTTGTTAAAATTTTGTTGTTGTGGCTGTATGTTACAGAGGTGGAAACACATATTTTCAACCGTCCAAAACAAGTAATGACATTTTACTGATTTATTCAGTAGAAAAGTATGAAATATAAATAATTTCACAAGTAAATATGATTTTTGTAAAGCTATATATCATTAGTTATTTCAAAATTTAAAATGTATTAATTACACATGAAATAAGTGGTAAAATCCAAATATAATGTAAATTACTAAATTTATTATTTTAAACTATTCTGGTGAAACAACATAACAAGGAGCTGAACACAAAGTAACATTACATGTTGAATATGACACTTTTGTCCGTTTTGGAGCTACAATATTTAAAAAGTCTTTTAAGACGGTGGTAAGATATTTACCACTGCCTTAAAAAGGGTTAAACTAAGTCTCCTCAACTAAGTTTCCTTCAACCTTTTCAATTCAAAATTTTCAATTCCCTGGAAATTGTTGTTGCTGTTTCTAATGACACTTGTCATGGACAAGATCGCTGACGCAGCCAGCGTTTTTAAGCCGAGGGTGCGGCCCTTATTTCAAGTAGCGCCAACTAGGGTCAAGAATACGACTTAGCTACTCACTCCACATTCTCTTGCACGGCCCCTTTTTACATGGGGGAGGGAGGGTGCATTCATACATCTTTCAGATAGCACACAGAAGGACAACCCTAACAGCCAATTATCGCGAAATAATTAAGTTAAAGCAATATATTTGATAACCAGACTAAGACTTGAAAATAAAATTCAATAACTCAATCAAATCGAGCCGTAACGTGAATATTTTGAAACTCTATAGAAATGACTTAATAGACAAAATTTTTAAATCATTACTTTTACCAGATATTCCTCGCTAGCTGTTTCTATTGTTTTCTTTTTTAAAAAGTTAAGATTTCAGATCAGAGATTTGTAACTTAATTATTTCTATTTTAAAGCAATGCTATGTAATTTTGGAAATGAATGCTCTGCAATTTAGTGTATAGTTAATCCTACTATACAATTCAGATTGTTGATTTAATATTTTAAAAAATCGAAATCTATAATAAAAAAAGAAAAGGGTAAAATAATTTTTCAATCCTGTTATATAGTTTTTTAATGGTTCTTGAATATAATTTTATGGATCAACATTTGAATGTAACCTTTTTATTTCTAAGTATACTTCTCGCTGAAAAAAACTGATGCAGTAAAATATATATATAAAGAAAAAACTTCTACATTTTATTCTCATTTTTTCTCACACTTTTAAATTTTATTAAGTTATTCGCCTTCATTAAAATAAAATTCGTTAAAACATTAAAAAAAACTGCCTTTTTGTTTGAAAAATGAGAAACTTTAAATAAAAAATATCTTCATTACCTCAATTTTACTTGATAAAAAAATACATAAAAAGTGTTTCAACTTGTTTATGTTGTGCCTACACTAATTATAGCTACTTTTGCTATATTTTTAATTATTCAGTCCTAAAGATGGCATCTAAATTTCTTTCCTTTTTTTTTATCATTTTAGGACAAACTAATGAAATAAAAAAATATATTTTTAGTGTTTTTGAAGTTTTTGGAAAAATAAACTTTTTTTTCAAGATACTAGAAAATATCATATTCTTGCCTCATGAGCTATTCAAGTATAAATAAGCAAGGCTTCCACTTAAGTTTTTAGAATAAATAAATCAATAGTTGATGCTGCATTCGCTATTAGAATATACATTTGAATAATAAAATAATTTAAATTTGCCTCTTTAAATTTTCGAAACACTCAAACTTTACCTTTTCTATGGTTTCAAATTACAATCTCATTAACAAATCTTTAATAAAATGACTCACTATTACTTTAGAAGGCAAAAAAAAATTACCCACAACCAAAATATTTCGAATTATCTCAGTGCTGGTATTTAAGCAAATGTGCAGAATATAAATTTAATTCTTAGCGATAAACTTCTCGATTTTGGATAATAAGCGAAGCAGGGCAATAGTGAATGATAGTCATGAAACATAATGTTACAAGCGGGTGAGCACCGCAAAAACAAGCCGAAGTTGGCGGCGTTTGGAGAGGAGCTTCGCGCCAGCCGGGTTGGTTTGGTAAAAGGAATAGTCTAGTAGCAGCTCGATCCTTTATGAAGGGGCGCGTTGCTTCTCGTGCTTTTGGGCGCGCGTTCAGTTGGCTATATAAGGGACGGGTTGCCGTAACCTGGCACTCAGTTGGGTGAGTTTTTCTCCTTTTGGAAGAGAAGCGCCTTGCTGGTCTAGCGGATTACTTTTCTCGCTTGTTTCGAGCTGTTAACGTTGTATTATTGAGCTCGCTGCGATTTACTGTTTGCTGTGCTATAAAAAAGCTGTTTTGAAGTCTGTTTTTATTGTGCGTAAGGCTTGCATTTACACTGTAAGTGACTGTTGACTGCTGGATTGTTTTTATCTGAAGTTCTACTTTATCAAGTCATTCTGTAAATAGCTGTGAATAAATTTGTTTGTGCTGTCCTCAAGTAAAGTCCATTCAATCCGAACCCGCTACGCTAAAAACCTAACAATATATTTGAGTGAATCTAACATTTATATTGATACGATAATGAGAATATGTGTTTTGGATATCTTTTTATAGGTCGATTGACATCAAAATTTAACTCAAAAATACAGTTGCAGTCACAATATGATACACCAACCAAATTTTATTTATATTTTTCTGTTCATGAGTTATGGAATTTTCAAGCATTCGAAAGACAGTCGGCCAATATTTTGAAAAATTTAATTCAAAACTTGATATACAGCCATATTTAACCCTAGAATGCTAATCATTCGTCTCCTGGACGAACGCTTACGAAATAACTTTGACTATTCTTTCCTTATAACTGTAAATGGTAAGTTCTACTCAGTACCTACCTCTGACCTTGGGAACTACAGATGAGGACATTCCTTTCCCCCGAAATATTTCTGCTTGTAGTATATCCAGAACAATAGTCGTCTCAGAGACGAATGGTTATCTGCCCCGTTAGTATTAAAAAGTATTTCTTTGTTTGTTTGGAGATGTCGAAGCGTTTTCATGGAGAAAATTTGCGGGGTACGCCAGAAGCTATCCGTGAATTATTGAAAGAATTAAGTGAGGAAGATAATTCTACTTCTGAGAATGAATCGGAAGATGAAGCTTTTATTGGAGTTCTTCTTGCTCCATGGATGCAGAAGCGTCTCAACATATCAACTTTGCCCCGATCAACAAGGACTATTCTATATGAACTTCTAAAATTGAATTTAAACATTCAACGACCTGAACAATCCGAAATTTTAAAAAAAGAAAAATTTGTGCATTTTGCCCATATAATCTAAGCAGAATGACGCGCATTTTTTGTTTGTTACGTTAAGAGCAATGTGCGGAGAACATCACGCATATATGTGTAAAGATTGCTTCGAAAATAAATAAATAAATAATATTTTTATCCTACTTGACAATCAAGAGCTATGAAATTCTCTGCAGGTAGTTTGCTTTTATTTAAATTAGCTTTACAAAGTGATTTAAAATACATTTCGTCTAGTAGATGAATGGTTATCATTCTCGTTCGTATTTTAAAGGTTACCTTTCTAAGGTTAAGACATCAGATCTAAACACTACATTTTATATACCAAGCTCCTGATGATATTAAGTTCACTTGTAATCGACTGACAGATGAAATTTCCTCCGGTTAAAATGGGCTTCGAAGGTATTTTGGCAAGATCTGGCCTTCGTAGAAGAGGGCTTTAGGTTCGAAACCTGATTCCATCAAAGTACAGTCGTGTAAGTGGATCTAGTGTATGTTAAATCCACTGGCGTATTGTAGAAGTTTGTAGATGGGAGGGACAGCACAGGTGTTTTCCTTGTCTTGTGGGCATGGTTTAAAACTACGAGGTCCGTCCCAAAATAGTCCTAATGTTACTTCAAAAACCGGATTTTAATATAATTAAACTAAATTGTACTAAACTGCATAAAATTGTGATCGTGGGTAACGAACGGTGCCTGTCATTCGTGAATAATAGTTTTGAAACATAGATCTTTAGAGTAAATCTGCTCTTTTTAATGAATTTATCACCAGAATCAGTGTGGCGTTGGCAACAGGAGCTAAAATTCTTCAGCTCATCTACTTTCTACTTTTGGCGTTGGCAACAGTAGGAAGAGGGTTAAACAATATAAATGTCGGATGGAACAACGCAAATATTAGGGTTTCTATTTAATCTTCTTGTAGTTCAAGCATTGAATGTGAATAATCTAGGATCGCTTTTAAATGCTAAAACAGCTATAGTAAACGCACATTTATCTCAACACATTGTACAGGAAAATCTCGTTGTTTTTTAGTGATGAATAACCTATGATCGCTTTTAAATGCTGAAGCAGCTATAGTAAACGCACATTTATCCCAACACATTGTACAGGAAAATCTCGTTGTTTTTTAGTGATGAATAATCTATGATCGCTTTTAAATGTTGAAGAAGCTATGGTAAACGCACATTTATCTCAACACAATGTATGGTATTATCTCAGTTTTTTAGTGATAAAGTTGTATGTTTATTCTCCATCGCTAAACATGTATTTTCGATGTCTTTTTGTCATCTAATTTACACCATAAGCAAAACTGCAATTGTAGTCCCAAGATGATAGACAGTTTCATTTAAATTATTTAGTTCGTGAGATATGACGTTTACATGAATACGGAAATTCGGAGAGGCAGGTTGTCAATATTTTGGAAAATTTAATCCGAAATTTGATAAATATCTATGTTAAAGACTCGAAACCTTAAAGATATTGATTTCACTTGTGATTGAACCAAGACAGGTTTTCTCTGGATAGAGAGGGGCTTCGGAAGCCTATTGCAAAGTTTCAGGTGCTTTCAGGTTTGAGGCTGCGGTTTTAACGCAGATCCATCTTTTCAGCATTCCTGATTCTCGTTGAATCTACAGCTGGCGTATGGGGAAGTTTGGAGGGAAGATTCCAACTCAGGTGGCGTCCTCGTCATCTCAGCTCGGTTCAAAATTACAAGATTCGTTCCAAAATAGCCTTAATGTTGATTTAAATGGGATGGTAATGCAACTAAACTAAATTGGAAATCTGTTGATTATATTTTATTCAAATTCTAATGGAAATCTGCAAATTTCTTAGTTAGTCCATATATCAAATTTCTGAGTTTCTATGTTTACAAACATAATGCCAAAAAAATGTTCGTTTGTAAATTTAAAGAAGTCTGAAATATGGAGAATCGTTAAAATCTTGGTGTTGTATTTTTTTAATGATTATAATGCTTTCTCTATACATTGTATACGAAAAAAAACCCCACTAAAATGAGAGATTTTGAAATTTATGATAGTAGTATACTTGGAAATGCAATGCAAAATCAACTGAGCCTTCTTCAGTTAATGGACAGAAAATTTCGATTTGGACATTCAAGCGAAATTCTTTTAAAATGCTAAAGACCAACTGTTCCCGATTTCAGTGGATTTATTTTTCATTTTTGCTTAAACTCTTTACTAAGTTTCCTATTGCAGTGTAGAAAAAAGATTAATTGTCATGTTAAATTACTTTTCCTGTTACTTTAATGACTCGGATCATTAGTATTTTGCTTCTTTTTGTGTCTCATTTGTGAATGGTGTCTAATTTCAAACTTTTCAGGACGCGAAAAAGTCCATTTTTTTTTAAATTCAAAGGGATTTTTTAAATTTTTTTTTGAGTAAAGGGCGTATTTATTTATTATTGATTTATAAAATCTTCATATTTAATGTTAGACGATTAGGATTTTAAGTTTTATTTAAAGATTTATTCTCTGGAGTTTTTTAAAAGTATGTAACGGACCTTTTCATCGACAGTAGAACGCCATATGTTGTCCATAGACAAAGAGGCTAAACGTTCTGAGGAGTAAACGTTCTTGGAGTAATCAGTAGTAGTTCAATCAGTAGACTCCAATTTTCTGTAAAGGATGGTCGCATATTTTTCTTACTGCAACGGGTAACGTTTTTTTTTTATCTAAATTCTTTTTGTTTGTGTTCGTGTTAAATGTTTGTGTATTTTGTAATTTGTTTCATTGTGCTCTTATCAATAAATTTAAGAGCTAGCTGTATTGAGTTTACTTTGGAATGAGTTACAAGCATGAATGAAACAAAATTCGATTTATATATTGTAAAATAATTTAAAACGGTGAAATCTGACAAAATTTGTAGTGCGGTTGTTTCTAATGACACTTTCCATGAACAAATTCACTGAGGTATCTGACGCCTACCAGCAATTTTAAGCCGAGTGAGCGTCACTTCTTTTGAAGTAGAGCCAACGAGGGTCAAGAGTATGACTTAACTACTCAGTCATCACATTCACTTGCGCAGCCACTTTTTACAGGGGGGAGAGTGCAGCACATTCACACACCTTTCAGATAGAACGCAGCAGGTCATCCATAACTGAACCAAGAACCAGGACGCCCAGGTCAAGGAGAAGATACGTTACCCCTACGCCAGGAAGCCGGACAAATTCTTTTTAAATTAAGTTAATTTTTTTAACATGAAACTAAATGTTGTATATCCTTGTTGTGAATAGTTTTAAAACTTTTTTGCCTAAACTCCGCGCAATTTATAAAGAGTGAAAAGTTTTATAAGCTAAATAATAGATAATTACATTTTATTCCACAAAAAGAAATAGATAGATAGATATAAATAGATAGACAGATATAGACAGGCATAGACAGATATAGACAGACAGGTATAGATAGACAGGTAGGTAGAGATTAGTAGATAGGTAGATAGATAGATATAGGTAGGTAGATATAGATAGGTAGATAGATATAGATGGATGGATATATAGATATAGATAGATAGAAATAGATATAGATATCGCCTTTGACTTCTAAAGGAAGATATTTGTTGAACTCAACAGCATACAAGCAAACACCAAATTGCTGATTAAACAGCAGCAAAAAAAAGAACTGCACAGGTTACTGTTAGAGAGTTATATAAAATGACAGAACTTTATTTTTGGAATCCAGAATCCTCTTCACATAGTTTATCACACGAGTTACGCAGTGTTTCCGATAAAACTCGAAATAAGATTTGTAAATTTGTAAGATTAGTAAAAGAATTAGAGGTTTGTAATAATAAAATTAAAATGAAACAGCGAAATTAAAATGATAAATGCGGTAAAAATATCAAAGATTGGAAAAAATCAATTACATGCTTGTATGGTCTAAAAATATTTAAGAGAAATCAAAGGAAAATATACAAACATTGTTTTAATAATCAATTTCAAACGGTATGAGTTTTTTTTAAATAGTAATAAAATAAATATATCAAAAATATTCATCTTATAATTTGACAATAAAAGTCCCTCAAAGAGAAAATAATTATTCCATTAAGCCTTAGTTTCATTAGGCATATTTTTGTAATTGCTTTTAGGTAATTATTTCTTTTATAAATAAATGATTCGTTAACAAAATAACCAACCATGATTAATTTATTTTCTGCTAACTTTCGAGAACTTTTTGATAAGAAATCCTTTGAAAAGGATTCAATATCTTTACCGCAAAAAGCAATGAAATAGTTTTCTTTTCATGGAATTCAAGAACTGTGAATACCGGAGGTAATTATCTTTTGTTCTTTCCAGAAATTGCTATTGATAATTTATTTTGTTTCATCTAAAGTCTTTTGATAAAGTAAAAAAAAACATTTCTTTGTTCTCATAGAATTTACTTTACGTTTCTTTTACAATTAACAGCGAAGAACAGAATCTTCTAAATATATTGCTCATTTTGGTTTCTCATCTAATGAAGTTCTTATCCAAAACTATGAATTGTTTAGATAATATTTTTAAGAACCATATTTAATCTATTTTATTTGAAATCAATGGAAATTGAGGCTTGGAATATTTGGTGATGGTACACTTAATCTCAAGTTAATGAACGACGCTGTTTTTAATTGCATAAATAAAAAATATTTGTAATATAAGCTGATTGTGATATATGTTCAATTATCATATAATAAATACTTCTATATACCATAACATTAGAGGGATTATCTCAAAAGAGTTTGGAAGTTTAAGAGATTCTTATATCAAATTCTTCGTATAATTAGGAGAAAAACTATTTTGTTTAGTCTTAAAACACTGCAAATAAATTTAATGTCTCACCTTAAAATGTTCACGAAAAGTCTTAACCTCTCTCAACCTTTTTAATTTCAGAATGACAATAGCTATAGTCTTAAAAGCAGTGTCCAACTAACTGGGGCATTATGCAGTGAAATCCCTTATAGAAATCTATAGATAAAATTGAGAATTCCTATCTAAGAATTGTTGTGAATAAATTACAAAATTGTTGAATGTTATCGACGTAGTATTAAAAAATATTTTCTGCTTAAAAGCGTCAATGAGAATCCATAAACCAGTCTCAATTCGACCACAACTTCCAATCATTTTTCGGGTAGACTTTCTGCCTTTCTCTTCAAAGTAAGAAAATTTTTTGCACAAATTAGTTTCTCCTATCGCAATAACACTTTTCAGACCTACTTGTAAACATTGTGTTAAGGATATAACACATAATTTTTTTTGGGGGGACGGGTATTGATTATGTTCTGTATCTTTGTAACGGTATAATATCGTTTTTGAGATGAAAGTAGGATTCACAATTTTTCTATTGCAGAAATGGGGGAAATAATATATCTCAAAGTGTTATCTTCTTGGCAATATCTAGACACCACCTTTACATCAATATTTGCCAAGTGTAAAGTTTAAGTGAATCCAAAGTTTTAGTGGATACTGTAATGATTTATCTCCCTTGGTCTGAGACTCCCGTTTGACCATTGTAACGTTCTTTATTTTCCACACGAGATAATTGGAATTTCCGGACAACTGTGACAAGAACTGGGGCGCTCCCTCATTTTGTAAGTCATCCAGACTGAGATGGGGGAATCCCCTTCCCCTCCCTTCTTATCGAGTCATTTGAACATTAAGTTTAGTTCAGGTAAAGAACCAAAGTGCGTTTTTCATCCTTCCAAGGAAATAAATCGTATCTTAAAAGGGGAAGAATGTACCCTTTGAATGTAAATCTTTCTGTATTGTGGAGGGTGAGCTAAGAGGGAGGATAATCGACGAACATTCTCAAGGTCAACTGTAGAGCATTGGCGTATTTTTTCCGAATAACTAATGGGTAACAGGGAACTCAAGTGCGCCAATGTAAAAATGAGAGGCGAAGTTCTGATAATAAATAAAAGGCGAGATTTTTGGAAGGATCGGCTGGAGAGTTCAGGGTCTTCGGAGGATCGTCGTTTTGAAGAAAATGAGAGAAGCTTCGTGCGGCTCGGGCTTTTGAGTTGAGATACATCCGATGAATCTCGTTGGAACTTTGAGCTACTACCAACTGTAGTAGCCTGGGGCGCTAATAGGCTATTAGCCTTGCTTGTGAGGTTGTTTCTCTGAATTAATCAAGGAACTATTCGTGTATAATTGTTAACATCTAGCTTACGGATGGTGCAACTGCTGTATCAAGATTTTTTTTTTACTTTTCCTTACGGGTCGGTACAACAGTTGTACCAGCAACAAGTTTAACATCATAAAATTTAATTCATTACTCTTTCATGCGGAATTAGTAAACAAATGTTTCAGAAAAAACTGCGATAAAAAGCTTTTTCTAGGGTACAGACGCAGTAAAACCGCAAAAAAGCCATCTGGTTAAAACGGAGAGGACAGATGACCAATTAACGCTACGGGAGTTCGAAATTAAAGAGCTAAAGAAGGGGAAAGCATCTATTATCTTTCTTCACTGAATGTCCGCATTCAAAGAAACTTTTCCGAATTTTGGTTCCCTCAACATAAAGGTTAACTAAGATGTAAATATTATCAATCAAATTAACCTAGATGAGAACGAGTTTTTTTTTAATGTATATAAGGTTGTAAACAAGGAATCTGTTTTTAAACGCTACTCTCTTTTTTTTGATCATATAGGATCAAGTCATTATAATAATCTTTATAAATGTTAAAATTTTATTGGCACACCATTTGTTGTAGCTTAGCTCTTTTGCATAAATCTTAATCCAATAAAACTATCTTCTAAATGCATATTTCAGAGTGTTTTTGAGAATCATTATGAGTAAATTACTATTACATCTGTCCAATTGTTCATTGCATTACAGGGTTTTTTTTGTAATAGATTTGATGGGGCTTAGGTTTTTATAGCAAGCAATTTTCTTGGGTTCAAATATTTTCCAAATGCTTTTCGTATCAAAATAATTAATCGCTTACTTAAAAACAAATTTTTACCGATTTAACAATGTGTAAGCAAACTGTCACTTTAAAGAATTTCCAAAATTTTGGGTTTTTTTTAAATATAAAAATATGAAATAATCGAAATGTCATAGGAACTTTCTCGTTCTGTTTATAACATCCTGAGTGATTTGAAAAATCGATTAAAAACGGTACACACAGAAACGACCCATCATTAGAGTGGAAAATTCGACCCCACACCACCATTAAATCCAACAGTGAAGTAATAATTAAACCCCATACTAGAAGCTTCTAACCTCTAACTCTGCGATGTTCATAATAGGATTAAAAAATGAGAAGGGAAAATGAAGAATAAAAATCATTTTCTTACAACACATGAAATGGTACAGTGTAATTTTAAATTATCTTGCAATATTTCTTCACATGGTACTTTTCTCGGGCTATTTAATAAAAAATTAGTACACTTAATTAAAGTAGCAATTCTTTTATAATCAATATACTTTGCGCCTGTGTAAACGTAATTGTTATAAAATTCAATTTGTTTCTGTATTTGTACGAAAAAAAAATCTAAAGATTTCAAAATGACACATGTATTAAAATTATATAATATGGCGTTATTAAATTACGTTATTTCTAAAAGTGTATTATAAAATTATGCCGCAGAATTTTAAAATACAAATGAATGGATATTAAACATATTTTATCCAGCACATGAAGACTTAGAAATCCAAATTTATCCAAATACTTTGAAGTCACAATTCTTAGCATCTAAAAGTAAATAAGGTACACCATAAGAGTCTAAAGGTTAAGTAAAACTCAAACAAGCTTAAGTATAACTCATTCTTTCAAACGTGCTTATTCTGGAACTAATATAATAGTTTTAATTTAAAAAGGATTTATATAGTTATATTAATAGTAAGAAAATAAAATAAAATTTTTATTTTACAATTGATATAAAATCGTGGTAAATGAATTCAACTGTTTATTCTGGGACTAATAAAATAGTTTTAAATTTAAAAATGATTTATATAATTAGACTAATAGTGATAATATAAATAAAAGTTTTATTTTACGAAGGATATAAAAACTTCGTAAGTGAATTCACCTGCTTATTCTGGGACTACTACAATAGTTTTAATTTACTAAGGATTTATGTTATTATATTAACAGGAATAATATAAAAGTTTTATTTTACAAATGATATAAAAACGTCGTAACTGAAGGACCATCTCACTAGACTAAAATGATAAAATACTGATTATCCGAGATAACAGAGATCAGGGCTAAACTATTAGTTTATATCAGGAAATAAATTTGTAAAATTTCAAATTTTTTAAAAAAATTTTAATTTTATTATTATTTTTTTATTTTCAAATTACTATAACAGTGTGGTGCAAAGTGTAGCAAACACATTTTATTATTTAACTTGGAAGTTCTGAAACAACTCAACTCTACCTCGTGTATTGACTGATGTTCGAAAGACTGGATATACATTTAACCGTTACTTATTATCTCCGATAGTTTCATTTAAATGTTTTAAATGTAAATTAACTGTAAATATTAAATGTTTATGTATCTTTAAATACTACACATTGGTGAACCTACACAACAAGAAATGAATATACTGCAAAAAATTTTCTGGTAAGATTAAAATAAAATATCAAAAACCTAATTTAATTAGCTGTTTAAAACACTATCATAATTAGCTGTTTAAAACACTATCATATTTTATTTTCAAATTACTATAACAGTGTGGTGCAAAGTGTAGCAAACACATTTTATTATTTAACTTGGAAGTTCTGAAACAACTCAACTCTACCTTGTGTATTGACTGATGTTCGAAAGACTGGATATACATTTAACCGTTACTTATGTTATCTCCGATAGTTTTATTTAAATGTTTTAAATGTAAATTAACTGTAAATATTAAATGTTTATGTATCTTTAAATACTACACATTGGTGAACCTACACAACAAGAAATGAATATACTGCAAAAAATTTTCTGGTAAGATTAAAATAAAATATCAAAAACCTAATTTAATTAGCTGTTTAAAACACTATCATAAATATGCAGGAAAATATATGGTGAGGGCAAACAGAAACAGAAAAAGAAAATCATATAATTTGTACAAACAAGTAACACCCTTACATCAGTTCAGTAAGTTTCAGAAAAAATATATATACAATTTATTTTTCATCATTTCGATTCCTATATGCGATTGTCTCCCCCTACACTCTCTGTCAAAATCACACTTCGTTTCGGACAGTGATAGCGAGTTCATTCGATCTACACAACGATCCAGACTGTCAACACACACACACACACTTTTTTTGTTTTTCTCTTCTTTGTTTCTTGTGTTCTTTCCACATGCCCTTGGTTTTCATTTCTCTCCTCAAACCCCGAGATTCAATTTACAATCGAGTTTCTTTCATGCGCCCCACTCACACGACGAAGTAAAAAGCTGCCTCTATGTATACAGGCCTTCAAACGACGGTTGAATTCGATGATCCCTTTAGGTTCCCCCTATCCTAGTGTGAGAGGTTGATAGATGTCTACCCTTCTACGGAGAGGGAGGGAGGGAGGGGAGGGGGGGAAGAGCCCTGGGAGAAGTGGTATCGGAAACGTGATCAAAATTTTCCAATATTCTGGTCTGAATGTACAGCAAAAGGACGTGGCTATATTCAGAGTATAAAAGCCTCCAGTCAGGGTAAAAGATGCTAGAACAGCACCGAAAAAGAGATGTAACTCGAAGGGGGTGGGGGGTGGAGTAAGTGGGAAACGTTGAGTAGAGCTCAAAAATAAAATCTTTTTATTTTTTTTCGGAAAGAAAGGTGGGGAGGAGACAGATTGAATCAGTTGGAATACAAAATTCTCTTTTCGTGCATAAAATCGTTTTGTAAGTTAAAACGATATTGGTCGATTTCAGTTTGGCTGATAATTGGCGGAAAATGGCGATTGATTTACGATGCTGGTTTTTTATCAAGAAAGAAAAACTATGAAATAAAAGGACGCGGCATTTGAGTCATATAATAGCTTAAAAATTGGTTTTATTTGTTGAATGATTTTTGAGACTTCATCTTAAATGTTAAATAAAGAAAAAACAAGATTCCTTCTATATCAAAACTTGACAGAATCATTTTTATACCGTGTATATTCTGAAGCAGTTGTATTCGGACATAAATTTCAAACTTCATTCAATAAAAAAAACTATCTTAAGACTCTCTCAAAATCATGGTAAATAAAAAAAAATCACTAATTCACTTCATCACCAAAGCAAACAATTAATAGAAAGATTGCCAATTTTGTTAATAGAAAGAACATTCTTTTAGAATTGATGTATATTTTTAATGTAAATATCTGTCAATAATATTCATAATTTAATAAGTTTTTGGACTTGATATTCTTCTGATATTAGCATTTAGAACAACAAACCCTTGCCAAATTAATAAATTTTCATTTTTGTTTCACTAAGTTTAACTTCAATAATAATTAATTCAGAAATTCAAATTACTTAGTAATAAACAAATGTATTTCTTACAATCTGGGAAACAATATGAAGACACAAATTAATGAAATACCAGCAAAAATTGAAAACAAGTATGTCTGTAATTTAACATTTATTCAAAAGAAATATTATACGAGATTTCATTGGAAGAGTTTAGAATACTTGATATCAACATTCCCGGTGTGATTCCTATGAATTCAGAGAACATCCTTTTTCCCATTGCTTTCTTATTGTGTTTTATTAAGTTTAGAATGTCCATATTTATTGCCAGATTATTTTTATTACCAGACTAACATATTTATTATACTTATTACCAGACTAACATGGAGATAAAAAATTGAGTGCTAAATTTTTTAGCCATTTTATAATCAATCATAAAAACTATTTGATAAAAAAATGCAAAAAAAGCATAAACTTTTTAGATAGAAACTTAGAAATAAACGTATATAGAAGTATTAGTATGGCACGTATTATACCATCCAACTTTATCGCCACATTTGAAGTCGTCGCCCGTGAATTGTTAAACTGCCAATTATGGCAATCCGGCAATGGCGTAATCCATTGATCTTTATTACCGAATTTAAATCCGTCACCATTGAGTTACTAAACTGTTGGCGATCATTGGCGAAGATGGTATAATACATAAGTACCGAATACTCTACTAAATCTATTTTTATATGCTCATGTAATTTGAGACTATACGTGTAGTTCCTATTATGATTGACTAAGAAAATAAATGTATGCAGTTTTTTCAATTGATGACAGTGCTAAAGGAAACATCATTAACATATATTTAAAACAAAACAGCACATCACAAATCTTTAACACTTTTCTTTGGCCACATTTCCAAAATCTCCCTTACTTCTGTTGCCCATTTTCGAAAAGAGAAATTTACCTCCAATGGAATTTGATCGTGACACAACAATACAGTTCGATATAATTTAAATTGGTAAATCGCAATTCTTCAAGAATCCCTCAAAACATCGGCCAAAATTTATTACAAGTGATTACCCATTTAAAATATTAATAATTTTAAAATTAAAAATTTTTATTGGAAAATAAAAATTTATTGAAAAATTATAATCACCAAGACTTATCTTGGCATTTCATGGATTGAAATTTGCATCAAGGAATTATAAATTTATTTTGAGCTTCTAATATCCAATGAATCTCTAAGCAGCTTGAAACAAAGCAAAAACCACTTAAATTAAATTTCCTCATTAATTTTTTAGCTCTATGTGAATATATATAGTGTATTTTTTTATGTCTCGCTGTTCTAAATATCGGAAGTTCCAAACCACAGTTTTGAGACTTGCAGAATCTCATACATAACTTGAGACAAATGTATTCTCTGCGGTGGCTGTTATCACAAGGAACCAACAGGACAGCCCCTGTCAATATCGAGCGTGAAAACATTTGTTTTACAAATTCCAAACCCGTGAAGGCAGCCAAACGAGGTAAACCTCTGGTTCGAACACCCCCCAAGGCGAGACTGAAATGTTTGTCAAACTCTCGGCTATTTCAAGAGTCAATCTCAATACTACATCATACAAATAAAGCATCGAATTTATTTATTTTTTACTGTAAGCAAAAAGCAGAACGAAGGAATGTGAAAAGCAAAATAACAAATGCAATTCGTGATTTCCAGGTCAAAAGAAAAGTGGTGTAGGTCATTTGTTTGTTGAGTGTTAAACGGAATGCTATTTCCAACGAGGATTATTCATTTCTATGAAGAACGATATATTTCTTATATATTATTTTTTTGTTCTATTTTCCTTTATTTTAGATAGCAACCTTTATTTTGTCACAAAGCAAAAAAATAGCAAATAAATCCTGGAAAAGTGAGGAAAAAATGGATTTCGGAGAATTCTCATTAGAAAAAGGATAGGGTCTGAAAGAAAGTAAAAATTACTTTTTCCTGAGAGAAAAAACGAAAAAAAAATCATACCATATTTATTAAAAAAAACTAACTTTATGTTGGAATTAATTCAGAATTGCTGTAAAATTAACTGCAATCATTTTGAATCAATTTTACATGTGAATTGTGTTAATCTACTGAAAGGAATTTAATTATTTCTGCTGATATATATGTGGCGTTGGCAACAGGAGCTAAAATTCTTGAGCTTATCGACTTTCTACTTGTGGCGTTGGCAACAAGGAAGAAGAGGATTAACAAATATAAATTTCGGATGTAACAACACAAATGTTATGGTTTCTATTTATTCTTTCTGTAGTTCAAGCATTGGATACGAATAATATATGATCGCTTTTAAATGTTAAAGCAACTATGGTAAACGTGGATTTATCTCACCACACTGTACAGGAATATCTCGCAGTTTTTTAGAGATGAAGCTGTATATTTATTCTCCATCGCTAAATATATAACAAAATTTAGCACATTAGCAAAAGCGCAATTTTTCGCAACCAACCCCAGCGACGGAAAATCTTTTGAGGCATAGCTTTTCACTCCTGTTATTAACAAGCTTATATATCATCAATTTCTTACAATATATATTTCAAATTTTCATTCTTTGAACAAAAAAACTAAAAACATGATATGGATAATTTCCAATGTATAAATAGAGCTATTTATTTTTATAAATTAACATTTTGATAAAATAATAATGTGAATTTGAACTCGAATGGAACAAGTATGGAATTTAAAATTTGAGAGAAATCAGATTTAATTTGCCGATTTCTAAAATAAATATTAAATTCTTTTAATATTTATTTTAGAAATATTAAATAAGGAATTAATTTCACTGGCAAAAGCATGAACACGAGAAATCTTGTGACTTGTTCATATTATTAATAACACAAAAACATAAACAAACTCGTGACTTTATGGCAGTGTGTAGTAAAATAAGGAATTAAGCAAGTTTATGAAAGAAATTTAAAAAAAAAATAGAAATTTTTATATAATCTGTAAAAGAATCCTATAGCATTTACAAATTAGCTGTCAAAAATGAAAAAGAACATAATTATTTTTATCATTATATTAATTTTAGAGATTTTAAATTCATCATAATATTACAATTTATAGCAAAATTAAGTGTTTTCAATGTATTTTTCTTAAACTAAATAATACATTTTTGTGGTTATAAAACTGCTCATGCTTTGTTTCAATTTTCATTTTATGAGTTGAGATTAATATTAAATGTCAGGAGAAACTGCTAGTTTGGATATTCAGAAAAGATATTGAGAACATTATATTCAAGGTTTTTTTTACATTATATTTCAAAACAAGTTTTATAAAAAAAACAATTTTTTAAAATCAATTCCTACTTGGATTAACAAAAAATTATTTTTAATTCCTTTTCATTAAATAATTACTATAATATAAATGTGTATAGAAATATGGCAGAGTTACAATATTAAGCGGCTAAATAAAAAGCGAATTTCCTGGCAAGTTTCCGTTCTCATTTCTATACATGGTGTTCGAACTGGCAACCCAAGGAATGGAAATCAAACGCCATACCAACCAAACTATCCTGGTTACTATTACTATAAATAATTGATCAAAAAAGTATACTAGCTTTGATTTTTCAACACCAAGGATTCAAAGTCAATTGAGACAAAGCAAAATGCGTGATTTTCCCCACCAGTTGGGAAAGGCAATACAGATTAGAAATTTCTAATTTTCTATATTCTGTATTTTTTTTAATTTGAAAGTATTTCAAAATGAATCGGAAAAATAGATTCATTGACGATGTTTGATTTTAAATGCATCAAACATTATGAAAAAAAAACAGAATCGTTTAAAATAATCTGCCGAAAACATGTTAAACCTAACCTCATTGGCGTTGCGAAAAAAAAAAAACTTGAATTCGTTACTTCTCTAGCGGCGGGGAAAGGAAGATTTTTGGCGAGAAGGTTAGTTTTTAGTTAATTAATAAAAAAATTAAAGAATTAATATTTGAAAACACCATATTAACATCAAATGTCCTCCACAGCAAGTTTTTAAAAAGTTACTTGTACTTGATTGGATGAATAAACAGTATTTTATTAACCATTGAAAGTTTGTACAATATATATATATATATATATATATATATATATATATATATATATATAATATAGGGTATGAGCTAATAGTATTAATTGACTGACTACAGTACTATAATGAAGTACTTTGATTGATTTGCGTCGAAGTAGATCTAACTTTAATTTATAAAATAGCAATTAATTTTTATAAATTATGACAACAATTAAACGCAGATTATGTGTGCTTGCATTGTTCTGATATATGTTTAAATGTACTCCGGAAGTGCCTTCTAAACTGGATTTCCTTCATACTTATCTCTTCGCATTATGTCATAATAATTAATCTATATTAATGAAACGAAGTGTATTTATATGCATTTCTTTAATCTTCTTATATTTTTATTTTTTCATGCCTCTATTTATAATAGAATTTTCGATAAATGCAAAAGAAAAATTAGCATGAAATTAAATAGAATAAACGATTTCTATTCGGATGAAATTCATTTAAAGCATGGTACTTACATATTATACCGTCTTCGCCAACGGTTTAGTAACTTTTTGGCGACGGATTTAAATTTGGCGAAAAAGATCAGTGAATTACACCATTGCCGGACTGCCATACTTGGCGGTTTAGCAACTCATTGGTGGTGACCTCAAATTCGGCGATAAAGTTGGACGGCATAATTCGTAAGTACCTAAAGTACTTAACATAATTAACTGATTTTAACAACAATTAAATATACAACGTTTTCACACACATAAAAAACTTAACTAAAGAATTTAAAATGAAATGTCTCCAGTTTAATATCATTTTTCTAGATTTTTGCTGCAATAATTGGAAATTAATTAAAAATTTTATAATTTGATAATTAAAATAATTATCAAATTATATTTATCTATTGTTTTTTTTTTTGTTATCCATTTACTAAATTCTTTTGATTTTTTTTCGTATACTTGCAAAGATATCTGAGCAAAGAGAAATTTGGTGGAAATGTGGATGGTAAAAATATTCCTTTGATTTACGTTAGCTATTTACTTCAAGATTGATTTAGGAGTAAAAATGCAAATTGAATTCAAAAAATTATATTGATATTCTAATTTCATTGTCGTATTTTCTCTCACATATTTTCATTTCAGTTATTTATTCAATTTTAATATTTTTTTATTTATTATGCGCTTTAATTTTTCTAGTTAATTTAGTATGGTTTTAATTTATCTAATATTAATAATATCCCTATCAAAAAATTTGAGAGCTACAAGAATTCATCATGGGAAACTTTTTGTTCTGAATAAAAAAAAAATTCCATTTTTTAAATACTAATTTAAGTATTTTTAGTAAGTACGCATTTAGGTATTTATTATTATTTTTTTTTAATTTTGAGACAAATCCTTTCATAATTTTAAATTCCAATTTTATTATATAAATAATGCGAATATTTGAAAGCACCACAAATTAAATTTATTGAAATTAGTTATGTTTTTGAATTGCGTCAATAACGATTTTAATGTAGTGAAAATATTAAAATTAGTCCTATTTATATGCTAATAATTTAAATATTTTGCCTATGAATGATGTTTATTTCCAATCATGAAGAATTTATGTATATTTATAAAGACAGTTTATTCAAATTAAGTATTATTTAATTTAGAAATGTTTTTTGATTTTTGTTGAAATTCTTATTAAACGAACATTCTAAAATTCCTCCTTTTATATTTTATTAATTAAAATTTTGTTCAGTAGAATACTTCAAAAATTTTATTGAACTATAGTTTTATACTTTAATTTAATTAAAGTATTTTCTTAAATTTTACATACACTACGATAGAATAACTGGGATTTTAAGTTAACTGTTAAGACAAATTTTATAAAACTATAGGAAATCAAAGATCAAATAAACCTAAAATTTTCATCCCTTAAAAATATAAGGCAAATAGTTATTCTTTTTAAAAAAATTGATTCATCATTATTATTTTTTTAAAATAATTGATTGATTTCATTTGGCTTAAATTTCAAAATTCTGGTTGTTTATATATTTATAAATTTTAATGCTGCAAACTCTTTTTTTAAAAATAAAGTTATAAAAAGAAAGGCATCATTTCGAATTAATGATCTTAATTAATGATGAGAACTTTGATCTTATTGGTTTATCGAACCTACTATTTGCTACATAATCAAAAACATTATTTTGTAAATGTTGTTTTAAATTTTCTGCATATACTTGTCTAGCTCTTAATAATTTATATAGTATTTCCGCACCAGCCAAATATGTATTGTTAATGTAACATTAAAACTGATATTGGCTAATGGAACTGCATCTGCTACCTCAACATATACATCAAAAGCTTTAAAATGATCATCAATAATTTGTCAATAACCAGAATATTTAATTCCCTTTGAAAACTTATAATTCAATTTGCGATCCTTGCTCCTATATATTAATTTACAGCTATTAATGACTGTCGTCCTGGCATAGAGGTAGCGTGTCTTCCCCGTGATCTGGGTGTCCCGTGTTCGAATAACAGTTCGGGCATGGTTGTTTTTCTGTGTTCTATCTCTAAGGGGAGTTAATGCGCCCCCTTGTAAAAAGGGACTGTGATGAGTGAATAGCAAAAGTCGTACTCTTAGCCCTAGTTAGAGTTACTAAAATCAATAGACGCTCATTAGGCTTAAATCTCTGACTACTTCAGCTAGGTCGTCCATGACAAGTGTCAAAAGAATCAAGAACAGCAACCATTAACAAATCATTTGAGCTCGAAATTGAAATATTTTTTTCCGGTTTCAGTTGCAAAAGATTTACATACTCTTTTATTCTTAAACACTTTTGGTTGTCACCATCAAATAAGCATCTGATTTCTTACCATTTCCCAAAGTTTTACTTTACTCTTTATCAATATTTCCGTAGTGCTCAATAAAACGCTTTCATTTTGACTTTGGACAAGCTAACTGTGGCTAATGACTAACTCATCTCTGGAGGGGGGGGAGAAGAAAAGTAGTATTCAAGGTCTCTTTCCTCTGCTAAAGTAGTATCTAGGATTTCAGATTTTTTATTCATTTTATTATTAACTAGATTATTTTAACGTCCTCTCTCAGAAAATGAAGTAATTTTATCATGTTGTTTCTATAAGAATTTTTGTAACTCTGCAGTTCAGAGTTAAAAATTTTAAAACAATTATTTAAATTTTCTCATGAACCAAAAAACTCTCAAATAGATGTCAAGCATGCAAGGAAGGATTTTTATTCCTGTGACATGCGTCACTATTTCAAAATGTCAGAACATGATGTTGTTTTGGGGATGAGGTTTTTGGCATCAACTAATATCGGTAAGCGTAAAATAAAAATTTTATTATCTGCACGAATATCTCAAAAAATCAGCTTTTGATAACGCGTAGCCATTGCATTTTTACAAAGGTTCTGATTAAAAAAAATAACTTAATGACTACAGCAAATAAAACCTATAAAAATGTCATTTTGAGCACGTAATTATATGAAAGGAAATAAATAGGAAATGTTATATTTTTTTAAACAATAAAGGCGAGACAAAGTTTTTTGGATAGTGGGCAATACACAAAGTGACTCATTCAATGAAACAATTAAAATGAATAAAAAGATAATTTAACTCGCACGAGCACGTGGTGCTTGGCCGTTCAAGAAATTATGTTCTTATAAGATACATTGAAATATGCAAAGCAGATTTCATTTTAATCTTTCTATTTTTCATTTCATTAAAAAATACTTTTAAAATAGGTTCAGCATTTCTAAATTTGTTATAAATTTTCTGCTCCTACGAGTTTGCCACTCGAACAAAAATATAAATCGTACTCTTTGACCAACTCATTAGGACGAAACCATTGATTAGTTTACCTCGCATTAACATGAACTGCTGTTTCTCGGGTTTGTTGTTTGAAACAATTTATCCGAAGCTATCGATTGTTCAAGATTTCGGTCTGACACTTCATTCGGTTTTGAGTAATATTTGAAACGTGTTGTTTAACGAGAAGTAAATTGAACTTGTATTTCATTTCGCCTGTAGGTGTTTTTCAAATTCTCTAAACATGGTTTAGGGGTTAGTTAAAATTTCCTCTAAACAATAGATTTGGTTTCCCTCATAATTGTTTATTCTTTCTCGGCAGAAAGATAAGCAAGAATAATATAGAAGTTCTTTTACATAATCAATAGAAACTCGGCCTTTTAAGTTCTTATTAGCATTTTTGGTGTTAGATACTCTTTCTAGTGAAGTAAAAAAGAAACCCCGTCATTCAGCTTTACTCAGCGACTTTAATTGTTGAAATTCTAATACATTTTATTAAGCAATCAGTTGGTTCTGGAATTCTATTTTTGCTTTCACCGTTTTATCAAAATTCACTGTTGTTTTTTCAAATGTGATAATTTAATTATAATTCTGTTTTAATTCCCTGTAAATGAATTTTCTCGTTTTCTGCTTTAATTCGCTCCAACTCTATTTTAATTTGGTTTTCCTATTTTTGGTTTTTCTTTTCACACGCTTGATCAATAGCATTTATATCATTTATAAATATAACTCTCTTCTATTAATTGTTTTAAAGGAACAATTTTAATACCTTTTTCAATAGTTAAGACAATTACCACAGAAACAAGTCTTAACTCGTCTTTTAGTTTTACTATAAACGAAATTCTGTAAAGAATCACACAGTTACAGAACAAAGCAAATAAAAATTAGTCCCCTTCAATTCAGATAAAAATTGCTTCCCTTAATTCCAAAAAAGAAATTGTTTTTAGTTCAGTCTAACAATTTTGTTCACAAACAAAGTTAATTTCTAATAAAGTAAGGGGAAAGCAAATTTTTTTCTTCTTTAAATTAAGTTGGGATGGCTGAATCGAATTTATAAAATCATATCAGCCACTAATGCAAATAATACTAAACCAATAAGTTTTTTTGTCTTTC
This sequence comes from Argiope argentata, assembly GCA_026289955.1. Lineage (NCBI taxonomy): Eukaryota > Metazoa > Arthropoda > Arachnida > Araneae > Araneidae > Argiope > Argiope argentata. The sequence continues at coordinate 6,429,586 of JAOUZG010025323.1, forward strand.
CAAAGTTTACTTCATGCTGTTAATGAAAACTTAATCCTCCGCCTCGACGGACCAAATTCTTTGCTCGAAACGCAAGTAGGTAAATTTTCCACTTTGTTAAAATTTTGAATGAAATTTATGAACATAACCAAAAACACGCAGAAAAGTTAACTGTAATTTCTTCACATTTATTTACCAGTCCACATAGATCTCAAATTTCAACTCTCAACAACTTATTTTCATGACGTCACATACGATGCTACTTCAATGACGGCAGCACTAGGAAAAATATAGTGGCACATTTAACTCTTCTATGAACAACCACATTAAATATTTTTTTTATAATTAACTTTTACTCAATTTTCTGATCATTTAAGAATTAATGTCCAAATAAACCCATTAACCATTAAAAACTTTTACAGATTTTTTTTTTTTTTGTATTTGTTTCCATAAAAAAATTAAATAAACATGAAAAAATGTGAGGAAATATCTATCTCCAATTAGAACTAGAATGCTGAAAGAAAGGGTTTCTTAGCTACAGAAAAGTAACTTAAATTCATATATTTAAGACAATTATCTGAATTCTGTGTGCGTTGAATTTAAGTGTGAAGAATCAAATGAAATCTTACAATAATTAAAAATGCATGCATTATTTTTATTTTCCATCCATCTAAATTAAAATACGGTGAAATCCCTGTAAATCAATAATCATGAAAAGATAGATGACAGTTTTGCTCCAATATCACTCTCAATTTCCAAGAAGTTTTCGACCTAAGAATTTAGTTTTGTTGACAATGATTACTCAAACCCTTTCGCTTCGAAATTATTGTTGCCCTTTCAGTTGCGGTAAAAATCCATTCATTTTTTTTTTCATTTTTATTAAGAGGAAACAAGATGGGAGGGAAAGCAGAAAAAATTTAGATACTCTCAGATAGATACCTGTAGTAAAATAAAAATTAATTTTGATACCTGCAGTAAAAAAATTAATTTTGATACCTGTAGTAAAATAAAAATCAATTTAGATACCTGGAGTAAAATAAAAATTAATTATACCTTTCTCAAAGTGGTAAGAAAATATATCGAAGTTTATTATTTTAAATATTGGAGTTAAAAGTTGTCATGTTATCTAAATTCAGGAAGAGAATGAAATGTTTTTGGTCTTTAAAAACATATCTAGATCAGTTTTGATGAATCTAGACTAACGTGCAGAAGCATTGCGCCATAGTGAAAAAGGGAAACCAATGAGATAGTCAAAAGAAACAATAATTTATTTATTTGCCTTTTCTCGAAAAAAAATGTCATCAACTAAATTTTTAGGTAAATCTTTCAATTTGCTGTAATAAAAAATATTGAATTACATATCATTTTAATATTTTGTATCCTGAAAATGAAAATTATTTAGAAGAGCCACCATCACTAAATGATCTATTTGATTAGGAAAGGAGAATGAATGCAGTAAATAATATTGTCTAAATTTAAATTCATTATGAAAATGAAAGCTTCTAACTTTTTGAAGGTCAGAAGGGCTTGGTAGAAAATATGAATTATCTGTAAAGCTTATACAAACACTCCTTGAAGCTACCAGATTAATAAAAAAAAGCTCAAAATTCATTTTTACGATGGATCCTTTAATTCCATCAGCCAAGAATTTTCTTATTCATTAAAAAAAATTGAACTCTTAAAAATTCATCTTTGCTCATCATTTTTTTAAAAAATTTAGCATCAAAAATATGTATTTTTCCAAGTTTTCTTTCCTTTTTCTTTAAAACTCCATTTCTCCACACTTTTCTGATCAAAATCAGGACTTCATGATAATTGTTATAAATTCTGATATAATATTCTTTTTTTTATTACTCCACCATAAGAGAATTTATTTTTTATAATCAATTATAATATCATAACTTTGCAAAAACATTTTACACCAAAAGCATTTTTTAAAAAAAATAAATCAGTAATTAACAATATGAGTGATGTGGATCTAATCATTATTTTGATTCCCATTATTCTTATTGCTTTTTACTTTAGAATTATTTTCTGCATTGAAAGCGAATCAAATACATCTTATAAAGGGGGAAAAAACAAGCAAACTTCCCACGCTATTAATCTTAAAGTATTAAAGTCACATAGGGTCGTTTCGCATGTCAACATACAATACCCTTTCCAATTTTACGAATAGGCTGATAAGTTTTTTGTAGACATCTTCCATTCGGCACGTTTTTGAAAGAAAAAAAAAGAAAAGAAAGAAATTCACTCCGTAGACCTGGAGGGAGAAAAAATCAATACCTCCCCTATCCTGCGTCTTCATGCCAGAGGGTTCTTTCACTTTCTGCTACCGAGCGGTTAGTTTTCTACTATCCTCGACCAACCCCTCGTGGTTTTGCCCTCACCCCAAAAACCCCTGCCCTTCCCGTCACCAAATAGAAAGCATTTGGCAGCAGTAAATATTTGCCGCCAGTAATCAAATTGAGAGAACTATGGCAAAGCCCCTTCCAAACACTATCCTACCGACCAATTCTCCACCTTCTTATTCCAGTTATTCCTTGATTTATTTCTACCTAAAGCCAGGGAGGAATTTTTTTTTCATTGCGTTTTGGCGCAGATGTCTCCCCGTTATTTTCTTATATATATAGATTTGGTATCGCTCGCTTGATGCCGCAGCTCAATTTCTTGATTAGACAATCTTCTTCAGTACAGGAGGATTGTTGAAAGTTTCTCTTTTTGACCTCGCTTGTGTTGGACAATATCTTTTGAGTAGGAATAGTTTCCGTTTTGAAGGTTATTTAAAGACTTTTTAAGATTGTTTTCAAAAAGCCATTGTCTTTCTTGAAAAAGAAAGGAAAATAATTAGCAAGTTGAGTCGCTTTAAAGGAAATAAGCTTTAAGGAAAATAATTCACTTTAAAGAAAAATAACGTGTAATTTTAATTTGGCCTTTAGATCTAGATTGTCAGATTATATAAAATGTTAGTTTGCAATTAATTTTTAATGAAGTTGCCCTTATGTACCCATATATTGTTTTAACAAAAAAGTGAAATGTCAATTTTTCAAATAAGTAATGCATAAATGAGACAGGGTGAGTATATATATATATATATATATATATATATATATATATATATATATAT
>JAOUZG010025323.1:6443532-6454418 GCA_026289955.1 Argiope argentata
TATATAATCACATTTTCTCTTTATTTCATTTCATATAATCACAACAAAAAATCCGTAGGCGAAAAATAAATAAATCCGTCAGCGAAAGATTGAAGTATTATTATCTGCACGTGCATCTCAAAAAAGAATCAGCTTATAATAACGCGTTGCCATCTCATTTACAAAAGCTACGATTAGAAAAAATAAGTTAATTACTACAACAATTAAAACCTAGAAAAATGTCATCTTGTGCAAGTGATTATATGAAATGAAATAAGTAGGAAACGGGATATTTTTTTAAACAATAAATGAGAGACAAAAATTTTTTGGATCGTTTGCAATAATAAAGTAACCCATTTAATGAAACAATTAAAATGAATAAAGTTATAATTAAGCTTACTTGAGCACGTGGTGTTTGGTCGTTAAAGAAATTATTTTCTGGCATGATACATTGAAATATGCATAGCAGATTTCATTTTAATCTTTTTTATAATTGAATAATTTGTATTATGTTTGTATTTACAACAACTATATTTGATTTCCAATGAACAACAGTATATATCTATTTTTTTAAACCTAAAATGGAATAACTAAGTAGGAAATTCATTTATAAACATCTTGTATTATTATTATTATTGACTCCTTTTAATCTAGATTAACTTCAATCAAAATGTTAAACAACCTATTCACAATCATTCATTTTTCCCCTAAAATACTATTCAATATTCCATACTTAGACCAAAATGCCATTTACCTCCTATTTCCTAGACGTATGACATTCATTCTATTTTACAAATCATCATTATACGCTTATTATTTTTTTTCAAAAGCACACTATTCACAAAGCGCACTCGACCAAACTATTTCTCATTTCTAAATCACCATCAGCATTGGAATCTTTGCAAGTCCAAGAGCTTCCAGATGAAATAAACAAATCAATGAGACGGAGCAGATGAAAGGGGGGGTGGAAAAAAAAAGAAGACATTTTCAAACTTAATAATGAATCGCGCTCAGCCTACGATACTATCTACAGAACGACAATCGACCCTGCAATCAGCAGAACGTCGCGAGCCGTAATAAAAATTCTCACGCTTCAACGATTGAAATTTCCGGAAGGAAAGCCAACCGGGAAAATTAGCATATAAATAATCCCTTTGTTCGAAAAGGCGCCGGGACGATTTAAGGAAATTACAAGAGACATTTTTCGAAATCTGTTTTTCTTCGTCTTCTTTCTTTCTTTATTATTCGGAAGAATAAAAATAAAGGGAGCGGGTCGAGCGAGAGACTGAAGAGAAGTGGATTGAAGAAAACAAGCAATATTTCACGCTTTTAAAACCTTGAGAATGAGGGTTGATTTCCTAATACTTGAGAGTTCGTAAGGGTTGTTGTCGACGCAATCGCCACTTTTTCCAGTTCTGTGTTGAAATGCTAGGTTAAAAAAATTATTTGTAAATAATAAGTCCAATAATATAAAAAAGTCCACACGTGTCATGCTTAATTTATGAAACAGGCTCATTGGAGAATAATTTGAATTTTTATTATTTCCTTATTAAATTTTTATATATGTGAAAAAATACAGAAATTCATGAAAGAAAGATAGAAATATATAAAAAAGTTAGATATCGAATTTTGTATGTCTATAAAAGATCGTTTTCTTATTCAAAATTAAAAGAATAACAGCCATTGATTAAGAAGCTCATTTTAGATATTTTGGTGTTATCTTTAAAATAAAGTTGAATGGATAATTTGATATTGTATTTGGGTATATCATATAATTATATATTATTATATTTTTTAAATATAACATAATTATCATATTATTATAAACTATCATATAATTATAAATTAAATCCTTATTAACGTACATAGTTAAACATTAGAAATATAATCTAGCTATATCTTTGTGTTTTAATTATGGAACTAAGGGGTTGTTGAATATCGTATCTAAACAAACTGAATAGCATACTTATTGATTAAATTGCGATATTTATTAGAGTTCTTTTATTTTTGTAGGTTTATATTTATTCTTTTTATTATTTATATGAGTATAATATAGTGATGCCAAATAACATTTTCATTAAAAAATGTTATTATTTGAGTCAACTAATGTAACATATGCTGCTTTATTTGCTTTAATTATTAAATGTAAAACCTTTCCTTATTAAATGTAAAATGTGAAACTATTTCTTGCATTAATATGCTACAGAAAATATCCTTTTATATAAGCACAACCAATGGCAAATTAGCATGAATATCATAATGTCCAGCTGAATCAGGATGATTAAAATAGAAGTAAAATGTTATGTAGTATTGAATGGTCAACTGAAGATTTCGTAATAGAAAATCAGTAAAAATTATAAAATTGAAAAGAGAAATTAGTGCGACAATGAAAGCGAATAAGCAATTTTTTTACCTTGGTTTTTCTCTATAAACGAATATCGCAAGGTAAAATACTATAAAGGTAATAAAAATGCTATTTAATCGTAATATCAACAATTTACTTTGGAAGCTGAGTGTAAAATATGCTAAAAAATTTACCAAATTTCTGGGGAGTAACTGAATACGTAAATCGATCACCTCTCCCCAATTTTTTTTTCTTTCTTTTTCTTTCAAATTAGTGTAAAAATCATAACATACTTTTTGCACTAATTCTGCCTAGAATAGTCAAAATTTTATTTCATTTTAAATTCATAAATATTCTAATTAAATTTACGAAAAAATATTCTGTATTGTTTTAGGTACAGAGGTTTAGATTAGGTTTTAGTTCAAGATCGTTTCATGAACAGCAGACTCCTAATCTTCAAATATCATTTACGCCAAATCATACTAAGTATACATTTACTTTTGTTTTTATTAGAGATGATCCAAGATAAAGCACTTAATGTATTTTTGAATATATGAATCATCTAGAAGTCTGCCTTATTATCGCTGCTTATTATCAAAACAATCGTTAGTATATTTCATATCTCTTCAAAACGAGACTCATATTTTCCTGTTTCTTTCCTCCTCTAAACAATTCCAGCATCAAACTTCCTGTTAAATATGAGAACAAATTTATAATCCATAATTCCCTTTATGGATTATTTTGAAAATTGGTGTGAAATATTATTGTTAAATATTATTTTTTCGGCAAAATTTTTACACCAGGAAAAATTAATTTTGTTTAAATATAACCCTAATTTATTACGAGCAAATTAAAAATGGATTTAGATACATCTTATTTTATTTATCAAAGTTTTTTTATTAATTCGTTGATTCCAAAGCCAATAGAAGAATGGTACAATTTTGTTTTGCTTTATGTAGCGCAAATGTCATAAAAGTTTCCTTCTGTGATATTCTCTGAAGAGTCAGAAAAACTGGTATAGCAGGTCATATGCAAATAATAGGGGTGCCATACCAATCAGCGTAACACGAGGCGACAGTGCGTATATAAGACAACAGTTGTCTGGGGAGGCTATTACATCAGTCATTGCTGTTATAATAACAGGTTATCAAGATTTCAGTTATTTTTAACGGTGACTAATCGATGGCGCAAGAGAGAGAGAGAGAGAGAGAGAGAGAGAGATTTCTAGAGTGTAGCGTGAATACCATTTTTCCGGTAAAACTTTAAATCTTCAACAATGTTGTGGATTGCAAAAGGCCTTGGTAGGACGGAATCATAGACGCCTGAAAAGATTCGTAATAGGAAATAGACGTTCAACATTTCCTTAAATTGCTGAAGATTTGTTTGCAGGTCCATTAACAAGTGTCAGTGTATGCACCATGCAACGCACCTAATTGATATGGGCTTCCGCAGCCACAAATCATTTCATGTACCGTTGGTGACTCAGCAAGGCAGAGCTCTGCAATCTTACCTGGGCTCGCCAACACTGTTCTCTTACTTACAACACAGGCTCTTAATGATTGAAAAAAAAGTTGTATGCCTTGAGAAGTTATGCTTCCAAGAGTATCGGGTGGAAGGCTATGCGTGAGTGTGAAATCATGGATCCCTCATGCCTACAAGGAACTGTTCAAGCTGGTGGAGACTGTGTGAGGGTAAAGGACGTTTGCAGTTAGCATGAAATGGGACCGATGATGTGTGTAAATTCGAGCATGACGAGTCAGAGGACTTTAATATCCTTTCAGACCCTCTACATGTATTCATGTCCCGTGTGTATTCTGCCGGACTTGGAAATAATTCGTCACCCCAAAGATCGACTGTAGCTACCAAGTGGCTTGAGGAGCATTCTTCTGAATTTCTTTCCTCTCTTGGCCATTATTCTCCTTACATGACTATTATCAACCATATCTGGAATGTTTTGCAATGTGCTGTCCTTTAGAGATCTCCATCACCTCTCGCTCACATGGTTGTGTGGAGTGTTCTGAAGGAATCATGGTGTGAACTGACCGCAGAATATCTTCACAAGTTAGTTGAATCCATGCCACGCCATGCTTCTTCTGCGTGCTCGTAAGAACTCAACATGATTAGTGTACCAGTTTTTTTTTTGGGGGGGGGGGCTTAAGTGTAATTTTAAATGAAGAAATTTGCGCTTAAGTTTCATTCAATATACCGATATTTTTACTAAGCTTCAATTAAAATTATCAATGCTGTAAAACCCAAATATTAATATTCATAATTCATAGAAATGCCAGTTTGAAATTTGACGATGAATTCGGAAAATTAAATATGTCCTTTGATCAAAGCTCGAATTAAACCACCCAGATTTAAGATAATGCTACATCACATCCATTATTTTTTTATATCTATTATCTTATTCCGAATAATCGGAATATTAGGGATATTTGCTTTTATATTCGTAGTTCAAACTTTCAAAAAAAATGTTGAATGAAATAATTAAAAATACTTTCATATTTTGTTTATTTTAACTATTAAATAATTTTATTACACGTGAAATTTAAAAAATTCTAAATTTTTGGTAACCCCATATTATCTTTTTGGAACAACTTCTGATAAATTCATCTTCTAAATAGTTCATTAATATTTATTTTTGATGTAATCCTGAATACAAAAGAGATTAAAGAAATAAAATTCATTTATTTAATAAAATCTCTTTAATATTTACTGAGCAATAAGTATGATAATGCATTTAAAAGAAAGTATATTTTATTATTTTTAATTATAAATAATTGTAAATTATATAATAAATAATTTATTGCTTTTGCTTTTTTTTATAATTTGTGAGAAAAACCTAGTTCCATAAGATTTTGCCTGCTTAAATTAAATACTTCTTCAAGAAATTCTAATATTTGCAGTAATTGTTAGTAAAATAATAATAATATCTGGAAAAGGCTTCATTAAATAGAAATTTATTTGCTATCGTGGCTTATTTTTAAAATATGTAACCAATGCAAAATGTAAAAGGAATTGAATTAAGTACTGTCAGTGATTATTTTTAAAAGTTAATTAACAAACTACTTTTTAAAAAGTATAAGTATTTATGCTTTAATGTTAAAAAACTCTTTTTATTTAATGAATTAAACGAGTTTACTTAAAAAACAATTTGCTAGGTAATTTTATATTTTGACATTTTTTACTGTCGGCATTTAAATTTAACCATTTTCACAAAAATATAATATAATTGATGTTAATATTAGTTAAGCAAATATTATTGATTTTTATGATAACGAATATAAAATTAATGGTTTAAATACACAACAATTTGTATGACTGTAACTGTAATTGTGTGTATACAAATATTTTTCGTCTTAACGTATGATATTATTGCTATAAATCGGATATTTGACAGAGTATATATTCTTTCCTGTGGATTTCTTTCAGATAATTCATAATAATAATTTCTTTCTGATAATTTATTCATGTTGTAAATTCCATAAAGTTGTTTAGAAGAATGTTAAATAACAAAGTGATGCAAAAAAGAAGAACAATATATAAAAAGTGGTAAGCATAGAAATAAAATGGTAAAAGAAGAGTATCCTTGTTTAACTTATTCGCACATTTCAAAAATTTATTTATTATTTTTCAAACATCATGAAAGCAAAATATTATGTATTTATCATATGTAAATTAATTAATTAATATTCTATTTTCATGGGTTTTTTTTAGGTATCTGATATCCGATATCCATCATTTTATTTTGAATATACAAAAGGGTTTTTAAAAGAAAAAAATTGTAAATTCATGTTGTAATTTCTGTGAATACAATAACTTACTAAAAAATTTAAGCAAATTACAATTTCATTACTTTTTAGCTGAAATATGAAATTGTAAATCCACAATTCTTTTTACAAAAGTAATAATTGTTATCTATTCAATATAATGTGCTTAAAACATAATTCAAAGGGCACAAAATTTTAATTTTGTTCTCAAGTTTCAAGTTTTCTTCATTGCTAATTTGCTTGTTCCAATTAAGGTTGTGTATTTGAAATAATAGCTGTTGTTTTTGAAGGCATTCTTAATTAAATATCCCTAAATTAAGAAAAAAGTTTAATGTTTTCTATGGAAGAATTTTTTACTGCTCATTAATTTGGATTTTTTATTCAATGTTTAATTAATTTAGTCACATCAGTAATACTACCTTATTTAATTAAAATTAAAATACTGTAAATATCCTCATTTTACTTTTTTTAATGTTTTTTTCTTTGTATTGAATGGAACATATATTAATTATCCTCTCATTTTTGTCAAATATTAATCAAAATAAATAGTTTCCGAATTAAATCTTTAATCTTTTTCGATTTATTTTGCTCAGAGAACTTAAAATCTATTTCTGTTTATGCTGGAAATAAAAGATACTTCTAAGAAACATGTAAAATAAAAAAGATAAGAAATATACGTCTGAAACTTTTTGTCACTTTTAAGATATTATTAACTTCAATATATTTCTTGTGTAATGTACCTGTATTTCTCATTTAATATTATTTGAAAAACACATTGTTTGCAAAAATATTTTTCAAATTGACTGATATTTAAACTTATAAATGTACAAATAAAATCTTTAAAAAATACATATAAATTATAAGTTTTAATCACGTATAATTTTTATTATTATATTATTAAATGCTTTATATATACTAAATGCTTTATAAATCAAAATAAATATGTTTTGGGAAAGGGATAAATATCTATTGTTCATTTCATGGGTAATTGCGCTGTATGATTGTTTATTTACTTAAGTTATCTTAAGTGAAAATAATTTTGAAACTCAAAATACGTAAAAAAGTCTCGCTTTGAGAAAAAAATTATTTACTGACATTCTCCTGGAATAAAACAATTCTTTTAGATCAGGTGATAAACATAGAAAAATGTTTAGATTTCTTAATAATTAGGTTGATCTAAAAATTAAATGTCAAAACCAACTTCAGATATATTGGAACATTAATTTCCTTTTATCACAATTTTTCGTTACAGCATAACTTAGTTGCATTCACCAATGATTTCCAATTTGAATATTAATTTACAAATATTTTCATGAGACAGAAAGATTATAAAAATCTAAATTAAAAGAGAGAAGTTTTAATTTATTGACTTCTGATCCTTCAATTGTTTGTTACTAAATTTTATCAACTTAAATAATGTAAATATTGAAATCAGTTCTAAAATTATAATTTTTATAGCAATTCTTTGCTACAACATAGCTTGACATTCGCCAATTACTAAAGCTTGCATTCACCAATTACTACAGCTTGCATTCGCCAATTACTCCAATTTAAATATTCACTTACAATAATTATTATAAAAAAACATAAAATACTTAAATTGCAAGAGATAAACTTTAATTTATTATTTGCTGATCCCTCAATATTTATAGCATTTTATAAGATAAAATAATGCGAATACTGGAATCAATTTTAAAATAATAATTTTTTGTTATTTATATTTTTAATTTTAATTTATTTCTTTTATACTATCTAAATTTTTTACGTCCTCTTAGTGATTCTTCAAGAGACTCTTCATAAGAAAAATAAAAATGTAGGTATATGATTTAGTTCCTAATCATTATTATTTTCTTTGTATGAATCCAGAAAACTTGAAACAATAATTAGATTTTATTTGTCTTACAATACAAAAAAGAAAGACATTTTAATTTGAATAATCCATCTATGAACTCGACTAGGATTTCATCATCCGTGCAATTTTCACTTGATGATTTAAATCCATTCCAAAAGAAGAACTGTATCTACAGACAGTGATTGGAGAAACTATACATATTTTTTCCCAAAGTCGTGTCATTGAAATAAATATTATTTCTGAAACAAATCTACGTAAAAATATTTTCTACATGTCATTATTTTACCAAAAAAAGAGGAATACATAAAAATTATCTTTTGAATCAATAAAAATGCAGTTTTCAGTTCATTCGTTTGAGATACCATGATTCAGAATGTTAGCTACTATTGCTAACATTCTGTAAAAATAGTGAACAGTTTGTTCACTATTTTTTACAGAAACTTTTTTAGAACTTTTTATATCTTTTATTTCAAAATCGCAAGTATCATTATTGAAATCTTTTAGATAAACTTTTAAATCTTAAGGCTCCCTTAAGTTTTCTACCTTAATCAAGTGTAATTGAATTAATATTGCTATTTAAGAATATTATAAAAATTAGATTCTTTTCTTTCCCAGTTCGGTATTCTGCTAATGATTTAAGAGAAAATGTGTCATTTTTGCTCAATAAATGCATTGTATGCTTCTTTACGTTATTAACCACTGTCATTTTATTCTCTATCACCAACTATCGCTTTAGCCATTACTTTTAGCTACTATCCCTTTAGCCATTAATTTTAGCTACTATCACTTTAGCTGTTACTTTTAGCTACTATTGCTTTAGCCATTACTTTTAGCTACTATTGCTTTAGCCATTTCTTTTAGCTATTATCGCTTTAGCTATTACTTTCAACTACTATCGCTTTAGACATAACATTTTAAATTCGTTCGTGTTTTTATCTTAACTTTATAATTGTCAATAGTAAGATCATTCAAATTCGTATTGTATTACTCAAGTCCTTGTCGTGAAATATGATTTTTTACAATATGGGAATATAACAAAAACAATGTTTAATGAAATACAATTAATCACTGTTTATGTCTTTCAGTAGACCAGTAAAAATAATGTTTAATTAATAGGTATACAATCTAAATTTTAAGGATCTGATTTGATTCATACAAATTTAAAGTTACAAACGTGAGTTTATTTAAAGATGATAATTAAAATATTTTAAGAATGTTTTAATATCACTTCATAATATTGATAATATCACTCTAGATTCTCTACATCCGGCATAAATCTGAATGACATTAGTGGATCTTCATTTTAAAAAGCATTTTAATGGGAAAAAACTCCTTTTATTTGTGCACTTCAGAGAAAATTAAACAATAACATAAAATGCAAATTATAATCAGAACAATAAATAATTTTTGTTTGTATTTTATGTAACGATTATCGTTTAAAACTTACTGATACCCACATGCAGTAACTAATTTTACTTTTAAAATTCCCCACTTGTATTGAGGAAAATACCATATTATTCTTTGCAATGGTTATGAATCTTTCTTGACTATGGTGGAACGATATATATAAAAGAAAAAAACCCTACAAATATTACTTTAATGCTCAGGAATTTTTCTTCTATTGTAAATGATACTACATTCAATATGAATATATTTATGAAATAATATTCTCAAATCAAATGTCGAGATAGATTTTAGACGAGCAAGATAAAAATTAGTCTTCAGTTGGAAAATCTAGTAATTCAAAGAGGTGTGCTTAAAAAATAACTAAATATAATATAAAAAGAACTAAATATAATTTCCTATACATATCAGTGCAACAAAACGTTCTTGGACGTTCTTGAAGCCTTTTGTCAACTCCCCGCTAGACATTTGCTAAAAAAATCAATCTATAAATAATAAACGAATACATTAATAATTCATACAGAGATGAACTCTCTTTTCATTCACCAATATTTCATTGTTTCAACATCTTAGATGATTTATCAAATCAAACAGTTTCTTGAAAATGACATTTCAGAATTATTTTCATTATTACCAGTCATCAACATATGCCATTAATGCTTCAGACCAACTTTCAGCTATCAGCTCTATCTTCTTTCATTTGTTTATGTTGGCTCATTACTGATCATCGTGCTATAATATTCAGAAACGGAGATAGATCCCTTCTTTTTTAATCATCCTTCACTGATACATTCTTTTGCTATCTGCATTCGACATTTCTCCATTCCGAAATTCAATAAAGCGATTCCCTCATCCTCCAGGGTGTTCCGCATTGATGAAAAATACAATAAACTTCACTTCCATCAACGAGATAAATACCAGACTATTATTATCGATGGCGTCTTTTCTTGGAAGGACCCTTTCCTTATAAAATCGTTGAAATATCTTCCTTCCTTAAGATTCGAAAGACACTATAGACTTCGCCATCATTTTCATTTCGATCGACAATTTATTCCATCAGGTATTATCGCCAAACGAGTTCATTAAGCAAGATAGAGGAAAGTCGTCTGAAGGAACGATCTTTGGCACGAAACAGCGGCATGCCGAAGAACTTTCACTTCCTCCCCCCCCCCTCCAACCGTTCCCTTTTGTGATAACTCCAAGTATTATCGGCAATTGCCGTGGAGAACATCAGCAAAGACACTCGATTGAATACTAGAATAATATGATAACGTCATTTCGCAGCCTTCCCCAATTCGGCCTCTTGTCCAAATACTCCAAAGGGTATTTCCGCGAGACACGCATTGTATCGTTCGATTCCCTGGACATAAATATTAATTCGGAAGAGCTTCCCACTGGTGTAAACGTTTTAATTACGTTGCGAACTCCCGGGTGTGTTTAATTATTTCTCGGGATAAACGTCGACGTGATGTCGAGGCCCTTACAGGATCGTGTTCGCTCTTAAAGAGACACAACCTTTCATTATCAGATATTA
>JAOUZG010025323.1:6454428-6470349 GCA_026289955.1 Argiope argentata
TTAAAATTACTTGTTCGTAACTTACCTTAAAATATCTAATTCATTTATTTTAAATCTGATAGAAAATATTAAGCTACATCAATTTCAATCAGTCATTTTTCTTTTTCTTTTTCCACGATTTATTTCACTATTTTATTTTTACTCATTTTTATCATGTGCCACTGATTCATTGGCATTTTCGACTTAGAACTAAAAAAAACTCTGGAGATTAAAATTACTTGTTCGTAATTTACTTGAAAAATCTAATTCAATTATTTTAAATCTGATAGAAAATATTAAGCAACATCAATTTCAACCAGTCATTTTTCTTTTTCCTCGATATATTTTCCTATTTTATTTCTTATTATTATTATCATGTGCCACTGACTCATTGGCATTTTCGACTTAAAATTAATAAAGAATTTCTGAAGATTAAAATTACTTATTCATAATTTACCCTTAAAATATCTAATTCAATTAATTTAAAACTGATAGAAAATATTAAGTCACTGCTATTTCAGAGAATCCCATTTTTCATCTTCATCTCTTTATTTTCTTATTTCCAATTATTATTATCACTGGCCCTTGACTCTTAGGAATTTTAGATTTTGAACTAAAATTCTAATTTTGAAGATTAAAATTACTTGATTACTTAATTTAATTTAAAATATCTACCCACTACTTCTAAGCTACAGCTATTTTAACTAATCATTTTTCTTGTTTGCTTTTTTATTTTCTTATTTTGTTTCTGATAATTATTTGGAAGAAAAATTTTGACGCCCTCACTAATATTTAGGAACAGACAAAGATCTCTGAGATGTTAAAATCGGATGAAAAACGAGTTTGTAATAGATTTGATGAGGTATGTACATCATTAATATCCGAGAAAATAAAAAAATAAAATTTTACATTTAAAAATCTGTTTTGATTTAGAATTTTTATCCGTGTATAAGTTTACTTTTAAGACTGATGATTGATTAGTACTGCTCTTAAGGCGACCAGGGACCTTTAAAATGACTTTTTGTAATTTTTATCTTAGTAATTTGAAATTTTACAGACATTAAGAGTAATACTATAGGAGATAACACCCAAAATTTTAACGTATTATATTAATTTATTTATGAACTGGAGAGGTTATTATAATATAATATTAGCGATAAATAACGTTAATGAAAAATGTTCCGAGTGCTCCAGATTTGTTTAAAAGAATTCCAATTTTTATTATTACTTACTCTAACCCTTTTGGAACAAAATTTGGGATTAATCTTTAAGTTTGAGTACGAAATATCAAAAGTAACTAATGTAATAACTCAAAACTACTTAAGCTTTTTTAAAAATCAGAAGTTTTAGGTTATTATATTGGTTACCTTTGATATTTTGAACTTAAACTTAAAGATTAATCCCAACTTTTGTTCCAAAATGGTCAGAGTAAGTAATAATAAAAATTTGAATTCTTTCGAGCAAATTTGGAGCACCTGGAACATTTTTCATTAATGTTATTTATCGCTAATATTATGTTATAATTACCTCTCTAGTTCATAAATTAATTAATATAATACGATAAATTTTGTGTGTCATGTCCTATAGTTTTACTCTTATTGTCATTAAAATTTCAAATTGTGGTGAAATTTCATATAAAGAGGAAAATTGCAAAAAGTCATTTTAAAGGTTCCTGGTCCCCTTAAAAAGAGTTTTTCATTAGGTTCTAGAAAAATCAAAAGAAATTTTGCTGGTTATTTTTTGTGATCATATTTTGTTTAAGAAATATAATTTACTCAACTTCTGATCCGTTGAGGGTAAAGAGAAACTTCCTATGAGTGCAAAAGACATTAGAATTTTGTGTCTGCTCCTTTCTATTATAATTCTGAAGTTCTAGCCTTGATTTAACAAGTTTAAACTGCTAGAATTAAACTGTAACCATGAGGTAAACTCCGTCAGATATCATTTTGTAATATTTAAGACGATAAATGGTTTGATCAATCTAATATGAACTAAGTAAACGAATTTAGCTTATTATTAATTCACTTTTCCTTGGATCGCACTTCGAAGTCAAATTAAGCCGATGGCTTCAAAAGGATTATACTGCAGGAGAGCGGAAAGCTGATGTTGGTGCTGTTCGCCTTGAACAAACTTAAGTTAATTCACTCACAATAGGGAAATAAGTAGAAAGCTGCTTTAACACGCTCAGATAGGGCCAATACGTTGAAATATTGAAAACACAGAACTAAGAAGGAGGTAAGTTTTCGACTTTAATCCTTTTCCTGCCGAGAGCTAGTATTGAATATTGCATTTACATGATAGCTAATTAATTAATTTAAGCACAGTACAAACTGTGAGCTTTATAAAAGTCAAGAATCTAAGCCTTTCGAAACCTAAAATTTCCGTTGGGGATAACATCGCTTGTATATGAATCGAGTATCTCTTGGAAAATATAGTTCTCTCGTATTCTTTAGATTAAGGGTTTCAGTGTAATGGAAAGCAAAATATATGTATGCAAAGAAATATTAAAACACAACAGTTATTATAGTAACCTAGTCTATAGTACCATAGATTACTTATTTATTATCATTTACTAGCTACATAGCTAGTAAATTTTATTTTATTTTCCATACCTTTTATTAATTTATCCAAATTATAAATAAATATTAAGTTTAAACTGATTTAAAAAACGCCAAGAAGATATACAAACCAGGGATTTGTGTCAAACCTGTAATTTGACTTTATTCCCTGTATTGTCACATCAAGCCTTCTTGAGGGGACCTAAAAAAGGCTAGCAATTGAAATAACATTTAAATCAAAATGTAAATAAAAAGAGCAATGTACAAATTCATAGAAGCTATTAAATGTGCAAATGCTTTAAAATGAATAAAATAATCTTTAGAGAAGTTGAAATATATATATAAAAATAACTTTATTTACTAAGAAAAAGTAAATGGTCCAAAAGAATTCTCGTCCCTTCCCCTCACAAGGATTCTAAACTGAAATACAGTTGTATCAATTATAGTACCGGGTGTCCAAAAAGTTCCCGTACTCCAAATTTAAAAAATCATTGTTCATGATTTTTTTCAAGTATATTAAATTTTAACGTCTGCTAACCGTTGCATAAAGAAATTCTCCGAAATTTTTTTATGCATTAGAAGCATAAAAAAATCTCTGGTCACCTCGATCCCCTGATCTGACCATTCCTGATTTTTTTCTGTGGGGATATTTAAAGTACAAAGTTTATGAAGGTGATCCTCAAACAATAAATGATTTGAAAATCGCAATTACCTAAAGGATACAAGAAATCACTCCTAGCATGTTAAAACGCGCTTCGAAAAACATGCGCAAACGAGTTCAGCTTTGTCTCCAAGAAAGGGGTGGACATTTTGAACATTTATTATAAATGTAAGTTCAGTATTTTTTCCTTAGTTATGTTAAAAGTGTTTTTTATCATTGGCATAAAAATAATTCTTTTTAAACCTGTTGTTTTTGTAAAAGAAATTCACAAATCATAAGTGCGGGAATTTTTTGGACACCCTGTAGTTTAATTTAAAATCAAGTGTGAAATGTGTATTTTTCTTATAATCATTTACATTCTAAGAAGAAGAAAAATGTTCACTTTTCGATAAAGGAATTGAAATTGAATTATTGTCCTATTAGAAATATTTACATTTCTGAAATATTTGTGTGATTTTCGATTGAAATAAAAGTACTTTAGATATTGCCAAAACTTATAATTGACTATTGCGAGTTTTCGGAACTGAATGAGAATTCGGTTTCCGAATGAGAGAATCGTTTATATAGACGTGTTACGTATGTAGTTGCTGTGCATCAAAAGCGACACACCGTAAAACATAAATACTTATAAAGCAGTTAAAGCCGGTAATGCTATATGACTTTATGTGACAGTATATGATATATCTCCCATTTAAAAAATGTAGAACACGCTCATTCATTTGTTTTAATCCATTAAAGAGATTTGCAAATTTTCCATACGTTGCATTGTTGCAACAATAAGAATTCGTTTTATAATTAAAATAATTAGATAATTTAAAGCTTCTTAAATTAATTTTTTGGATGGTAAATGCTTCAATATTCAACAAGTCAAACTTCATCAAAGGGTGTAATTTGGAATCAATTATTAGTTCCTAATAAGTTTACAAAAATACGGAGAAAACTCTAACACTGCATTTTTACGAAATTGATTATTATATTAGAAATAATTTACTCAGTTATTGAACATAGTTCAATTCCCCCTCCCCCCAAAAAATGTGTGTGCTTAATGAAAAAGATTATAACATCTTATACAGAACTTATAAACTTACTGCAAGTTTTCTTTTACATAAAAGATTCTAATGAGACATCGATGCATTTGAAGCATGATTCTTATTATATTTTGACAGCATTATTTTTTATTATCTATTTACTTTTATTCTAAATTTTATATAACGAGGAATTAAATTAATTTAATGAGCCGTATCCAAGCAAATAAAAGAAATGCATATAATTAAGGCAATATTGCTACATTATATTAATACCTTATGCGATAGGATTTTGTTACATCTAAATTCCAAACGATGCACGTTAACAAAGAACTAATTCATTATAATAAATATATCAAAGAATAATGCAAATAAAACATATATTTTGATTTGGAAAATAACGACTTTTTTTCTGTAGTTACAGAATAATAGATATATTCTTACAATTCTCATAATTTACTTCGATAAAAAAAGTTTTACGGGATAAACTGCTAAAAGTCAAAGATCAATAAAGTCAAAAGTCAAAGCATATAAAATTTTTAAGCGAACAAAACAGAGGTTCATTATTCAAAAAGAGTCAAAGAAAAGAATAAAGAGCTTCTATAAAATGACTTTATGTATTCAGAAAATTTAGCAGCAGTATTAATTAAATTTGTGTCGTTGGGATTTGAAATGCGACTTGCTTGAAAAATTATTAACAGAATATTTAATTACTAATGAAAATATGGGTCTGGATTTTCGTTTTTTATATTTATCATCAATTCAAATATTTTCCTTTTAGCACAATTGTTATGGATGGAAATAATAAAAAAAAACTAGATTTCTTTTGGGAAATCATGCCTTAATTTAAAAGTGCAGGTCCACTTAATCTTAAAAGACATTCGTTTCTAAGATTTTAATTTTATTGAAGGAAACCTGAAAGATTATTTTTACATAAACCAGCGGGTGACCGAGCTCCGCTCGGAGAAAACAGGTATCGAAGCTAACTCCAATATTATCCTTATTTTTTTCTGATTAATGTTGAAATGTCGGAAATGTGGGGGGCGATTTTCGACTTGGCAACCATTCCTCGTATTATAGTATAAGATAAAATTAAAACTTAAGCTCCAAGCATGCGTTACGAGTAAAAGGGGAAAAATTATCTTATTAATATGTTGCCATCAGATTGACAAAAACTCAAATTTAAAAAAAATAAATTATTATTGCGCATTAAACATATAAAAATGCAATTTTCATCACGTGTCTGCATGAAATGAAAAATATATATATATGAATATTGATATAGATGGCATATTGGCTATAGATGGCAGCACGTTACCACTTGAAAATTTAAGTAGTCATTATGGCGAACTAATAAAGTTTGAAAATATCCTATCTGTAACTCCGAACTGCTCAACCGTAGCGCTTCAAAACCGGCGCCAATCGATTCCTCGTGGCCAAAAACCCCCAGACCCCCAAGTTTACCGGAGTTTATTAATTCTGGGGCGATTTTCGACTTGACAACCATTCCTCGTATTATAGTATAAGATTGGTTATTATTTGCTAAGTGTTTGCAGTAAAGATATTGAAGAAGAAATATTTCTTTTAATGTCCAAAGTTTTAAAAAAATAAATAATGGTAAAGATATCTTAAAAAATTTCTATTGTTGCAAATTTTCTTTTATAGACACGGATTTAAACCTAATAAATTAATCTGTAAAATTAATAAAAATTTTAATATTTTCATCCTTGATGGAATATTTTTTCACCTCATTACATTTATACAATCTTCATTCTTGGTTTAATTTATCGGCTTTCTAATAGAAGAAAATAAAACCTGAAATTTCAAATCAAATGAATTCTAGAGCTAAAACTAATTTATTTCAAACTTTATGAGAATAATAATTAAAATATCAGACGCTATTAGGAACCTAAATGTATCTGACCTAATACCTATTACACCTAAATATAACTGACCTATTTTCCCTAAATACATCTGACAAACGTGATGAGTATACTCGTATACTGTTGAGAAAATGAGTACTTTTTTCATCAAAATCAGAGAGATAATGAAGAATTAAAGATTCTTCTTTTTAAAGTTGATTAATTCGTAAGAATAGTGACATGATCAATCCAAAACCAGTTTAAACCAGATTTTCACAAATAAAAGTTGGATCTTAAGTAAAGATTTCAGAGCTGAAATGATATTGAGATGTAACATTATGACATTAGATGTAACATTATTAAAAACCATCTTTTTCTAAAAATGAGTGCTTAGGTAATATGACAGTCATGTGATTGCTTCAAACCGGTTTAAACTTGCTTTTCATGAAAAAAAATGTAACTTAGAGGAAAAAAAGTTAGAACTTGATTGATTCGGAGATAGTTATAAGCCGACGTTTTTCTAAATGTTTGTAACTTTGAGATATAAATCATGTGAGAACATGATGTTTTTCCTTCTAATTGATACCATATGAATCAAAAAATATTGTTATCACATAAAAACTTGAAATTTGCGATAACGGATTTCAATTTTTTTATAGTGTAGTTAAATTAACGCCTAGTTTTTGGCATAACACAAAGTATGTGTTAGGCCAAACCTTATAATTTTGAGCTACGATCTAATAATGAGAATAACATCCAAATATTTCTTGAGAAAAATTACTTCTTCAATAGTTTTTTTTCTATAAACTGTTTTTCAAGTGCAAAATGATTATTTTTACACCTGTAGAATTATTTTAAAATTTTCTTTGCCTATCTCTACTATATTTAATTATGTTAACAAAATGTAGGAAGATGAAATATAAAAACAGCTATTGAAATTTCATGTTGAAGTAATTCCTAGAACATCTAAGAAATATTTATTCGAAAAGCTAGTTTCAAAATTTTTCAAAAACCTAGTACAAAAATATTATGAGGACTTATAGTGAGATTACTATCTAGTTATAAATTAGAGGAGCTTGATAAAAAAATCAAAATTTCTGAAAACAAGATTAACTTGCTTTACAACATTCATTTAAAATTAAATGTATGATTAATCTCATTATTTTCAATGATTCAAGAAAGTTTAATGTAGTATGCTTTATTATTCTAAGCCAACCGTTTTTAATGTGACTGTCTTAATATTTTATTCTGTAACAAATGAGTTTTGTAAAGAGAAATATTACGATTCTTTGCAGGTTTTATTAAGAAAAATGCACGATTTAATTGGACAATAAGTCTACCATTGATTCAAGATATTCTTTATCTAAGATCTAACCACAGTGCTTATTTTCTTACTTTACTCTTTTAACAGATTTCTAATTAACTCCTACCCTATGACTTAAAATATGTACGATCGAGTTCACCCTCCCAAATAGAATAGAATA
The DNA here is from genome assembly GCA_026289955.1 of Argiope argentata. Classification (NCBI taxonomy): domain Eukaryota; kingdom Metazoa; phylum Arthropoda; class Arachnida; order Araneae; family Araneidae; genus Argiope; species Argiope argentata. The sequence goes on from JAOUZG010025323.1 coordinate 6,461,998, forward strand.
GAATAGAATCTTTTCTTTATGAAAGTCAGCGCATGTTATTGATAATGCGACTTTGAAATTAAAGGTACACACCTTTTCATATTATAATGAAGGAAATGCACACCTATTACGTCACTCCCATTCAGAACGGAACAATACAACTAAATGTTGCTATAAAAACTGCGATATAATCAGAGCAAACAGAACGGAAAATGGAATAAATTAAAGCTGTAGAGATAAACAATTCTATGCATTTAATTGAAATCATTTTCATGTTTTGAGGGAGCATTTTCAGCTAGTTGTTCTCTCTGCATTCGTTGCTTTATTTCAACTCCCCCCCCCCATTACCTTGCTATATTTCCGACATATTTCTCACTAGACAAAAGCAACATGCTGATTATTTTCGCCGGGAAGTTAGATTTGAATTCTGTGGAATAAGTCGTTTTTAATACTCATACTTGCTTATGAAAAATAATACTTGAGGCTCTTTAACATATAAAAGTATAATTCAGCTGATCATTTTTATTAAGCTACAATCAATTAAACAATTATTATTTTGTATCGCAGAATTGTTAAACAATTATTTGTATGATAATGCAAACATGTTAAAATTATTTTAGACAATTAAGATATTTTTCAGAAAAGGTTCAGTAAATATATTAAATAAAGATCGAGAAGCTTGTTTCGATATGAAATTTATTTTATTGCAAGTACTTTTAAACTCTATTTAAACAATATTGGTTTTTACATAAATATTGTTACAAAAAATTTTGTTAAGAAGCTGTAATCATGCAATTTATTTATTGCATAGTTTTTAGTGGTATGTCAATTTTAGGAGTTTTAAAGTTGTATTTATCACTATTTTTTTATGTTTTGTTGCCTTTGATAACAAAATGATTCATCGGGGATATCGGTTATATTTAATGTTATTTAAGTCGTTGACATACAAACTGCAGTTCCATGATTCCAGAATTGTCAGACACTGAAGTCTAGATATTTTAACTGTTCTACGTATCTTCCATACACTGAGTAGAGGAATTTTTCTTTTAAAATTAGTCCTATAACATAATGCCTATATTAAAAACAAATAATCCTATATTAAAAACATAATTAATCAGTCTTCTAATTTTCACGATTTTGCAAATTTACTTATTCGCCCTTAAATTTTACAGAAAATAAACAATCCTTTAATTTTCGACAATGGGAAAAAAAGTAAGCGATTCAATATTTGAAAAATCGATAGAATTTCAAAGCAACAGTATAATCTATTTTTGGAAAATAAAAATATATATTTCCTGTAAATTTGAGAAAATTTTGCTAAAATTTACACGATTACCATATTAATATGATTAAAAAGAAATATTTTTTACATTATGAGATTATGTAAAAATAAATTTTATTCTATATTTTTAGATTACAGAAAAATGCCAAACTTTTTATATTGTTTTTAATTAAAATTTCAATCCGAAATGGGGATTCCTCTCTTCAATGTATATATGTGACAATTTTGGTAACTACAATTCAATCAGAACGGTCTGTAGAGTGTTAACAAATTTTCCCATGACACGGGTTCATCTTTATTATTAGTAAACAATTCAACTGCTCATGATTAAAAAGATTTCTTATCAGAACCACCTATAATCTCACCATTCCTTAAACAAGTTATGATTTTTATGGGTGAGTGAATAAAAGGATTAAGAAAGCAATCAGGATATAAAAAAATAGAGCTATCCAACAAAAGGGCAAGTAGTATGACAATTAGTCGTACAAATGAATAATTGACACTCAGTGCATCTTTTCATGAATATTTAACTCTTTTTTTTTTATCAATTCAGAAACGGTTTTCTTCCTTTTCTACAAATAAAGGGTTTTATCTGTTAAGTATTGTGACGTCCAAACATTTGAAATAAACTTTTGTAAAACTTTTGTAAATTATTTATGAATATTAAACTCAAAGCATCTTTGAGTTATAATATTCATAAATAAATATGTCGTCCTTTTATTTATTTATGAATATTATAACTCAAAGATGCTTTGAGTGAAACAAGAAACTTTGGAAACTTAACACGAAATCTGGCATATCGCCTTTCCCCCAAATTTACAAACTTCTATCAATTTTTCAGCTAAATCCACTCAGAGGAATATAAGCTGAACTATAACTAGTAAATAAAGAACGTTACATTGATAAAATGTGGACACGACCAAATTTAATATATATAAAGTATACATATATATTAATATATGTAAAGTATAAGTAAAGTTTACATAAATATAATATATATACTTTATATTTAATATATGTAAAGTATATGTATAGTGTACATAAATATAATATATATTCTTTATATTTAATATATATAAAGTATACATATATATTAGATTTGGAGAAAAATCCACCTGCAGGCTGACCGTCTGTCTGTTTGTAAACATTTAAACGTCATAAAACTAAGATGTAATGGATTAAATATATATGAAGTTTGTATACATGATTTTGTAGCTACAGCAGTAGTTCCTTTTCTAATTCCAATTTCAATTTGTTGGAAAAAGACATCTCATTTGATTTTCGCCTAATATTAACCTCGTAACAGGGATAAATGAGAAAGAAATCACCCTCAAAGTCTTTTAGACTTTTAAAAATGATACATTGCATACTTTTAAAAGAGCTAGATTCCCACTAAAGATCTAAATGGCGTAACTAAAGATCTAAATGGGAAGAATATGGAGAAAACGATTTTTTTATAAAATTTTAGGAACGCATACTCCCTAGTAAATTTTCTGTAGCACTTCTGAGAGTAGGTAGCCGAAAATAATTGCTCAAATGGCCGTGAATTGGACATTCATTTTCCTGATCCTTGTTACTCGAAACTGTAACATAACGACTATTTTTTTTAAAAAAATTATGTGCAAGGCGGGTTTGAAAGATCAAACACTCTTATAATTACTTCAGATACTGCTTAGGATACTGCCCTAGGATTTTTAAATGACCCAGTAATATAAATCCTGATAGAGCAGAATATCAATTTTTTTTAATTTGTACTAATAAATATTTTCGTGTAATTCTGCTACCTTTCTGTTTGAAGATATCGATAAGAATTTTCATTATTTTCTTGAAGATCTTCACAAAATAATTCTTCATAATTTCATGCTATTAACTTTAGTGTCAGAGTAGCAGTCACTGTTGAATTTTTGGATTCAGCATCCTTAATTCCCAGTTAGAAGAACACGAGTTCAATTCTATTTACATCGAAAATGTGCATTTGGTTTTATTGCATTTGAATTCATACATTGAAAATCCAACAGTTTCTTGTTGATTTAGATTTTAAATTTAAGAGTGGAGTGTCAACACAGTGAGAGGTTTGGTGGGAGTGTCTTCTTACGTGATCTTCCAAAACGTAGTCCATGTTCAGAATCAAAATCAGACATTTGTCGAACAAATTAAATAATTAATTTTCTATTTGCATGAATTAATTTTTTGTGTAAATTGTAGCTAATTCTGCCAATTGATTCTTCATTGTATAATTATACAAATTAGTCAAAATATCATACTTCGTTAACTTCTATAGGAAGAAGTAAAATTAAATATTTGCCATGCTTTACATAAATTTAAATTTAGAAAAATTGAATTGCTCCTTTGCTGTTAAAACTTTCTTAATAAATGAAAAATCAATTTTATACGTTGAATATTTTCCTAATAAATTGTTTGGACAACTCTATTGAACAATGTATTAATTAATTGGCTCGTTTTTCATTTTTATAAAGCCTCAAAAATGAATTTAATTTATTAACTAGCTCTAATTATGTAACAGACTATATGATTAGACTATGTAAGTTCTAGGTTACATTTATAAAGCAACAGATAATTACTAAATAATGACTCACTGCACTAGAAATCTAACGACAAATTAATAGACATGTAAGAATATGAAATTACAAAGTTGCTGAATCAATTACAAAATCATTTACAGCTTCTGTGAGACGATAATTAAGATCTCATTTCAAAGTCAAAAATGATGTAATTTTATGTTGACAAATCTTATCTGTTTAACGATTTTATCAAAATAGAAGTAAAACAGGTGATATTATTGTAAATATGGGAGATAGTTTGGTTTTAGTTGCGTTAATATTTTATTTTTTACGCAACTTGAGTCTTGGGGGTCAAATCTTGTAATTTTGGACCGTTATGCAGAGGCGGATTTCCGAACAGGCGCATGAGGTGCGCGCCTCGGGCCTCATAAATTAAGGGGGGCTCAAAATTTAGTTCTAAAATAATAATGATAATTATTACATATATTACATTTTGAAAACAGGATAATTTTTTATAAAACCTTTCATTTTTACACTCTATTATTCCCACTCCCAATTCTTCATGTATCTGAACAAGAATCATGCAATATCAGTACCTTTGAAAAACCAACTATTCTGAGAATGAAAGAGTCAAAAGTCACCCAAGGGGGACACGTTTTACGACATCTTTTATCTTTTACGAAACTAATGCGACAGATGCCATATTGAATCCTCCAGCACACTTTGACCCTATGACATATACGAATGGCTCTCATGATCTCAAGGCAACGTGTTTGTATAATAGGACATAGGACGCATTTTAGTTAGAGACCTTGGTTAGAAATTCTTAGCTCAAAGATGTTCCAAAACATCCTGTTGGTAGTGACGTTTCACGTTTTAAAAATACTGACTTTGATTTGTATTGTGAAAAGGAATTCATTTCTATGTTTTACTTTTAACCAATATGAAGATTAGTAAGAATATAATTTTTAATAAATTTTTGTTTCTATTTTCCTACTTTTGAAAATATTTTAATCGTCACTTCATATTTTTGGCGCATTTGAAGGTTAAAAACAGGGCTCATTTACAACACGTATCGTTAGTCATTGGCAATGCTCAAAAAGATAAAATAAACTGGTTACTTTCTCTTCTTTAGTCGAGCTAATATTTTTTAAGAGAATAATTTTTTTTAATGTTTTAGCAATGCTACCGGAAAGAAAATTTGAATCGGAATCTTCGATTCAAACTTTCAAAAAAAAAGTGAATATACAGAACGACAAAAATTCACTCAATACATTTATTATAACGTTTGAAAAACGAGCTAAAACAGAAAACGAGCCAGAAAGAGCAATGGAGCAACCAAATACAATATGTGTACCTAACGAGCAAATTGAAATTGAATATGCACATGAAAAAAAAGTTGAGCAAGCTGGTGTAGAATATGATTCTAACAAATTAATGAGCATGTTGAAATAGAATGCGACTAGAATGTGCATGTGAATAGAATTTGAAAAGACTGATGAGCACACTGAAACAAAATGTACACAAGAAAAATCTCTGAGAAAGCTGAAGTTGAAAATGATTTCGAAGAAATTGGTGAGCGAAATGAAATAGAATGCAAACCTGAAAAGACAGATGAAAAAACTAAAACAGAATGTGCACAAGAAAAAGCCAAAGAGTGAACGAAGCAAAATGCGAATTCGAAGAAATTAATGATCGAATTGAAAGAGGATGTGAGCTTCAAGATACCGATGGACGAAGTGAAACTGAAGGAGCACAAGAGATAACCCTTGGAAAAGCTGAAGCAGAAAATGAATTCACAAAAAAAATTGATGAGCAAGTTGAAACAGAATGCAAACCTGAAAAAACCAATGAGAGAGAGAGAGAGAGAGAGAGAGAGAGAGAATGAGAATGTGCACTAGAAAAAACAGAAGAGCCAGTCGAAGCAGAATGCGAATTCGAAGAAATTAATGAGTGATCTGAGAATAGAACAGAAGAATCAACAACTTGTAGTTTTAAGAAACAAAATGAAATATTGCGGCCTGAAAACTTATCATATAAATTATTGCACATTATTTGATAAATATGCCTTGTAATATTGAGAATATTACAAGCTTTAAAGTAAAATGCCGAGACAGAAATCGAGCCTATTATAGAAATGTTTCTGAATTGAATTTTCTTTGTATAAAAGTAAATGGCACAAAAGAATTTTGTCAATGGTGAGTATATTCAGCTACAAGTATGTGTATTTATTGTTACGTTTGTAAAATGTTTTCTTATACGCCCACGAAATTTTCAACAGGATTTAGTGATTGAAAAATTTAGTTAGAGACTTAAGTGGTCGCGAAGCTTCAAAGGTCCATATCAAATCTATGGTGACTACAAAAACTCTTGTCTATTTCTGGATGTATAAACACTCATTTAGATCAGCAGTTTGATACGGAACAAAAATATTGGCGAGCTGTTTTACAGCGAGTCATTGCCAAATGTAAAATTTTTGACGAGTTTAGGGATAGTATTTGTGGCCACAGAGAAGGTACAACTTCCAATAGAAAAATAAATTTCTTGAGTTGCATTGAATATTTGGCAGAATTTGACAGCTTTCTGAAATTGCACTTGGAAAAATGCATTAGTCCTGATAGTGGAAATGTCAGTTATTTATCTTACACGATATGTGACGAATTCATAAATTTAATGGGTGATGAAATTAAGAAGCATCTAATAGCTGGACTTAAAGATGCATTTTACTATCTGATAATTGTGCACTCTACTCCGGATATATCCCACGTAGACCAACTTACTAGTATTTTGAGATTTGTTATTATAAATGGAGACATAAAAGAAAGATTTTTTTTCGGTTTTATTAATATTCAAAACTAAAATTCTGAATATTTAGGGAAAAAAAACAATTCTTGAATTTTTAAAAGATTAGTCTATAGATATTAAAACTTATAGGGCCAAACCTACGATAACGCTGCAAATATGGCAGGGAAATACAGTGAACTGAAAGCAAGACTGAAACAGCATATCAATACAGCCGTTTTAGTACAATGCGCAAGCCATACTCTAAATTTAATGGGAAATTGTGCAGCAAAGTGATGTTCTGACGCAATAATTATTTTGATTTTATTCAGAATTTAATGGTATATTTCTCGGTATCTACTCGACGATGGAATGTGCTTAATAATAGTATAGAAAATAGATTTCCAAATTTAAAAAGAATAAATGACATTAAATTTCCAAAAAAATATATTTTTTATATTCGATTATTCGTTTTTAAAAACAATTTTATCTACTTAAATTTAGTAATTTTCGTAACCACAAGTTTCAGTTTTTATAATTAAGGCTGTTCTAAAAGTTAAAAAAAATTGAAAAAACTTTGTACTATACCTACGAAATAATGTACACACCTAAAAGCTCCAAACTTTCAGAGATTACTAATTGGAAGCAAATTATTTGACTTGTTTTCTAAGTTTTTCAATAAAGGCATTGTTTGTTTATTAGAACAAATTCAAAGGAAATAGTTAGAAAATGACTGTTCAGAAAGTCGAAAACACGTAAATTGATTAAAATTCTCAACTTTGATAACGTTTTAAAACAAAACCAAAATTTTTGTTTGCAAAAAAGAAAAACAGCTGCATTTCGTAGAAATTGATTTAGTATATAATGAAGTTTCAGGCATGTATCTTTGAAAAATATTACGTAACTATGGTACGAAACATCACATATATTTTTAAGAACATCTTTAATACACCCTGAACTTCATCATTCTTTTAAATACTGCCAAGAAGTATGTAGAAATTTATTTTAATTTTCATTATTATGGACCTAGGTCTCCCCCTCCCCTCCCCCTTTTTAACACAAAAAATCAGATACAGAGATTAACAGAGTGAAAAATATGTATAAATAATTCATATAATAAATATGACTAGAGGAGAGGGGAGCCTCAAATTGAATTGCGGCTCGGGCCGCTGAAACTTCAAATCCGCCACTGCCGTTATGCGATGACTAGAACGAAATCTGAGACTTAGTCACCAAACTTTCACACCACAAGGCAAATAAACATTTGATCCAAGAAATATGATTTATCTACCCAAGATCATAGGTATTTGATTGATCATAGGCCCCAAGAACATAGGCTTATAATTTTCCAATGTTTAGCCAGGAATTTTTCATTAGGTCACCCTCGCCGTCTTGTTTCTTAAAGATCATCAGCTATATCAGTTTTTATTGATTTTTATTTTTGAATATTAAGAGAAATTTTTTGAATGAGAGTAAAATTCAATAATCTTTTTATATCCATCAATACTTATAATAAGGCTGAATGTGTGTATGCTGAAGATCTACAAGCCAGACCGTTTGAGTTACGAAATTTGGTATATGCATACCTTGTGGGTCGGAAATGTGCAACTAGGAGTGATTTTCTTTTCATTTTTAATTAGTATATTAATTAAAAATTAAACTAAATTTTGGACTTTATTTGTGATAACTTACGAAAACACAAAAAGAGTGTTTAATTTAGTTTAATTTTTAATTAATATACTAATTAAAAATGAAAAGAAAATCACTCCTAGTTGCACATTTCCGACC
>JAOUZG010025323.1:6476255-6534025 GCA_026289955.1 Argiope argentata
ATATATATATATATATATATATATATATATATATATATATATATATACTGAAGTGACAAAAGTCATGGGATAGCAATATGCAAATATACAGATGGCATTAATATCGCAGTGAAAAGGTTTTAAATCCTCAGTTTGTTTTCCAGAGCTTTCATTTGTGTTCAAGTTATTCATTTGAACAGGTTTTTCGTGATTTATGGCGGCACGACGAGAATTAACGGACTTTGAACGTGGAAGGTTAGTTGGAGCTAGACGCATGGGTCATTCCATTGCGGATATCGTTAGTGAATTCAACATTCCGAGATCCACAATATCAATAGTGTGCCGAGAGTATGAAATCTCCGGCATCCCATCCCGTCATGGACCGCGCAGTGGGCGACCACCTGCACTTAACGACCGAGACCGACGACGTCTGTGTAGAATGGTCAATGTTAATAGACACGCAACACTTCGTCAAATAACTGCAGGAATCAATGTGGGACGTACGAGGGACGTGTTCGATAGGACTGTGCGGCGAAATTTGTCTTCCTTGGGCTATGACAGCAGAAGACCGACTCGAGTGCCTTTACTGACAGCACGACATCGCCTGCAGCGACACTCCTGGGCTCGTGAGCATATCGACTGGTCCCTAGACCAGTGGAAAACCGTAGCGTGGTCAGATGAGTCACGATTTCAGTTGTTACGAGCTGATGGTAGAGTTCGAGTGTGGCGCAGACCTCACGAAGCCATGTACCCAAACTGTCAGCAAGGCACTGTTCAAGCTGGTGGTGGCTGCATAATGCTGTGGGCAGTTTTTACATGGCATGGACTCGGTCCTCTGGTGCAACTGAACCGATCATTGATTGGAGATGGTTATGTTCAGCTGCTTGCAGATCACTTGCAGCCATTCATGGACTTCACGTACCCACACAACGATGGGATTTTTATGGATGACAATGCGTCATGTCACCGGGCCAGAACTGTTCGCGATTGGTTTGAAGAACATTGCGGACAATTCTAGCGCATGATCAGGCCACCTAGATATGAATCCAATCGAGCATTTATGGGACATCATCAAAGGTCCGTTCGTGCCAAACTCCTGCACCATCCACACTTTCACAATTATGGACGTCTATACAGAGAGCATGGCTCAATATTCCTGCAGATGACTTCCAACGACTTGTGGACTCCATGACACGTCGAGTTGTTGCACTTCGCCGGGCAAAAGGAGGACCGACACGATATTAACAGTCATCCCATGACTTTTGTCACTTCAGGGCATATAATCAATAAGATGGCCAAAAATTAGTAAGAATGTCAAAAAATCCCTACAATGTACGACTTACATATCTATCAAAACCTTAATTTTAAAAGATACTTTGTTTTGAATGTCGGTGAATTCAAGGTACAGTCACGGATAAAAAAAGGAATCACCCCGATTATTTTGAAATCGACCGCCTTATTTGAAAACTAAAAGTAAAATTTTAAAAATAGAGAATACTAAAAGATACCGTGTCTAAAAGTTTTGTTTCGTTTGGGTTTCCTACATATTTATACTATACACACTTTGAAATTTCCAATAACTTTCTTTTTTTCTCTCATTAATAGATAACCTACCAAAAAATTATCCTGAATACTGCTGTTGTTAAATATGCTACTACTGTATTGTATATGATATTTTCTACTAAGTGATTGCTTTTCTATTTAGATGTAAGTCAGTAAAGTACATTTTTGGACATTTTAAAATTATCTGTAAAAATACAATCTATATGTTAAAGTCGATTGTAATTTCATTCCTGAAAAAATATTCGTAGTGAAAATTTGGAGAACAATGGTTATTTTCTTCAAAGTAATATTCAAGAGCATTTAATATTTTCTGTACATTGCAGGAAAGGTTGATTTTCTTCTATGCTGGTAGTACCAAAATGGATTTTTTTCTTTGCATGTCATAGAAAAGTTTGAAGCCTTCTATTATTTCAATAAGTAAAAGAAATCTTTAAACGTATGTTAGGCCGTTTCAAATAACGCTTTTTTTTAATGGTTGTGCGATGAATAATAACATGGGTTTTTTTCTCTGCTACAGAACCTAAAAATATGTCGAATATCTGTATATATGTTTGTCTTATTTTATTATTATAAAAGTTATTGTAATTATATAAATATATTCTATTTCTCCTCATGAACAACTCAGTCGAATTTTCCTACGTTTATTTTCAAAGTCCAAAGGAAAAGTTTTATCAACTTTTTAATCTTAAAAAATAATTAAATTTTGCCTTTTTCCGTCAGTAATTTTATAAAAAAAATTATTCTAGAAGACATTTTTGCGTTATTTTAAAATCTAAAACGTAACCATTACAATGATACAATTTTTTGCTATCATTCATTGTTATTAAGATATCCGACTACGTTGAAAACACTGTTTTTCGACCACATTGGCGAAATTTTTTTATCGTCATTTTTTGTACTACAGACTTTTCTCTTTCTAAAACAGTTTATCGTTTGTTCCTAAGTGAATTAGAAAAAAGTTATAGCGATTTTAAAATACCTTACCGAAACAAAATAAAACCGGAAACGCCATTCCAAAACCGGAAGTTGAATTCCGAAACCGAAACTGTCCTTCAATTTGCTAAATTTTGATATTTTCTCTTGGTTTTTACTTTATAAATAGTTTTATTTTATGTTGCTAGCACCAAACCACACTGTTTTTAACACATACTTTCCTTATTTCTTTGCGAAAAATTGGCAACAACTGTGTTCGTTTGCTGTTTTGTTTACGACCTGCTGTTTTGTGCTTGCTTTGCTAATTTTGTTTTGCTTCCTTTAAAAGAGAAAATTTTGACTTTTCTTTAAAATTTTTGCAGTTTTTGACGTGAAGTTTTATTTATAATGGGTCATCTGAAAAATTATCGCTCAAAGAAGCGAAAATTTCCGGAAATCAGCACAATTCTGGACATTCTAAAAAAGATACTGAAAGTGAAATTCCAGCCGATTCAACTGATGTTACTACTGCAAGTTCTTCAAAACTTAGTGGTAATAACTATTTGCATATGAAAAGTTCTTCAAATCCTGATGAACTACGTGGAAATCGAACAATGGACATTGAGATTTTAGTGTCAGTGTTAACTATATTATGTTGTCCCATGTGTTTGAAAAAGGAACTCTGCTTAGAAAAAGATTCTCGTTTTGGTTTGTGCTCAAATTTTTTATTAAAATGCCAGAATTGCACATTTCATAAAGGATTTACTTCATCAAAAAAGAGAAACAATGCTAATGACATGAACACTTTACTTGTGTATGGTTTAAGGCTAATTGGAAAAGGGTATACTGCAGGTAAAAAACTGATCTCCATGTTAGATATGCCTTTTCTTTCTAAGGCAACTTTCAGAAGTCAAAAGTTAAAACTTCTAAAAGCTGCATCTGAAGTTGCTGAAAAAAGTATGAAAGATGCAGCTGAACAAATACAAATTTCAAAATGTTCACAGTTTAACAATGTAGATTGTGGAGTATCTGTGGATGGCACTTGGCAAAAGAGGGGTTTTCCCTCCTTGAATGGCCTTGTAAGCTGCATATTAATCGACACGGGCAAAATTTTGGATATTGAAGCTATATCACAGTTTTGCAGAATCTGCAAAACCTTCTCAGGAAAACAAAAAGCTTCAAATAATCTTCCGATTCCTTCTCAGAAGTAGAATAATCTTTCTCACTTAATTCTTTCAATAATTAGCAGATAGCTTCTGGCCTACCCCACAAAATTCCTCCGTGAAATCACTTTGACATCTCCAAACATTAATAGAAATATCTTCTTAATACTAACGGGACAGATAGCCATTTGTCTTTCAGACGACTATTGTTCTGGAGTAAAATATTTCTGCTTGTAGTATATCCAGAACTATTGTTCTGGATATACTACAAGCAGAAATATTTTAGGGAAAAGGAATGTCCTCATCTGTAGTTCCCAAGGTCCGATAAAGGTACTGAGTAGAACGATCCATTTACCATAATAGGGGAAGAATATTCAAGGTTATTTCGTAAGCGTTCGTCTAGGAGACGAATGGTTAGCACTCTAAGTTAATATTTTTAAAAATTAAGAATAGGTTTTAATTTCAAATTATTCTAACGCTATTTTTTAAAATAATGTTGTTTCTTACGGTACTTGCCATACAGAAGCTCGCTGAGGTGGTCAGCGATTTAAGCCTAATCAGCGTCTCTTGTTTTTATAGTAGCGCCGACTAGGGTTAAGAGTACGACGTGTGCTTCTCACTCAACTCATTTGCTGTATAGCTTCATTTACAGGGGACACATTTGCACTCCTTACAGTTAAAACGCAAAAGAAACCGGGATTCAGCCTGGGACACCCAGATCACAGGAAAGACGCGCTATCCTTATGCCAGGATGCTGGCTTTAAAATGCTATTTTATTTTATTGCCAATCTTTTATGTTGTTAAAATATATTTGGCATTAAATGTTGTTGAAGTATTTGTTTTATTAAAGTAATTTTTGCACTGTAATAAACAAAACACTTTTCCAATTCATAGGAATTGAAATAGAAGAGAAATTAAAACCAAGATATAGCGTAGGTCAATGTTTTAAAGTTGCCAAGCAAAAGAATATTTATAAGGATCTTATTTTAAAATAAATGGTGCTGAGTTTTTATTTTTTTTAATTAATAACAATTAAAAAATGGTTAAAAAGGATATTGGTATCGTTGAAAAGATGAAAGTTTTAGATTATGTAAAATGAGCAAATTAAATTTTTGATAGACGGGAATAGAAGCTATAGCTTTAATGATTAATCAATATTGTATCTGCTTATCCACAGATTCTTCGCATGAAATTATTCGCTAAAACATTTATAACAACTGAAAATTTCATCTTTTTAACGATACTAATATCATTTTTAGCCATTTTTTTCAATTGCTATTAATTTTTTAAAAACTCAGCACCGATTATTTTTGAATAAAACCCGTATAAATATTCTTTTTCTTGGCAACTTTAAAACATTGACCTACTCTACCAATATCTTCTTTTTAATTTCTCTTCTATTTCAATTCCTATGAATTGGAAAAGTGCTTTGTTTATTACAGTGCAAAAGTTGCTTTAACAAAACAGATACTTCAATACAATTTAATGCCAAATATATTTTAACAATATCCAAAGATTTAATACAAGCGCAACGCCGAATATGCAATTTGTATTATCTAAAATTACTAATATAGGAATCGGGGAAAATGGAAGCTTTTGCCCTGAGTTGATTAGATGCTTTCTCAATGCAATATAAAATTATAAAAAGAAATATGAAAAGTTATTAAAACTTCAGAGTGATAGTTAATGAAAGTAAATTACACGGAATAAAAGCTCGTGGCAAAGCTACCCCATGAAACCTCGTAGAATGTTCCGAAATAGATTCTTTTTATGTATAGCTAAGCAAAATAGAGAGAAGAGGTGAGGAATAGCAACTTAAAAGCGCGAAAGTTATTTTGGAGAATAACTAATCAGTATTCAAACATTGTTGGAAATTAATTTTCATATTCTACCGAAGAAATATTTCATATTTTATTGGAGTAATGACAAGGGGAATTAGATTCTATTTGATTTCACTGTCATATTTTTATAATAGCATCTCGATTGCATTTGACCGACAGATTTTAAAGTTCATGTTCTTCAAATAAGTTGTGAGATTAAATTGAGATTGTTGTAACTATGATTGTAGTATGTTGTTGTATATGTTGTAACTATGGTTTTACTATGTTATTCTATATGTTGTAACTATGATTGTAATATATTGTTCTATATGTTTTAACTATTTTTGTAATATATTGTTCTATATGTTTTAACTATGGTTGTAATATATCGTTCTATATGTTTTAACTATGGTTGTAATATATTGTTCTGTATGTTGTAACTATGGTTGTACTATGTTGTAACTATGGTTGTACTATGTTGTTCTATATGTTGTAACTATGGTTGTACTTTGTCGTCACTAAGGTCGTACTTTGTCGTCACTAAGGTCGTACTTTGTCGTCACTATGGTAGTCCAATGTTGTAACTGTGGTAGTCCAATGTTGTAATTGTGGTTGTCCAATGTTGTAATTGTGGTTGTACTATGTCGTTGTATATGCTGTAACTATGGTTCTTAAATCGATGAGAATTATTGTAAAATTTTTTAGCTTCTGTTTTTTCGGCAGAATGATGATGCATGGTTTCAAATAAACTGTATATGGTAAAGATTAAAGAAACATTCTTTACAATTCATTAAGACTGGCCCTCAGATTGGGTATATTTAAAAAAACAATACACCAACACACACACGTATATAATAGCTCAAAAAACACTAAATTCTTTGTTATCTGGGAGGCATCAAATCCGATGACCATAGGATTTATTTAAGGCAGATAAATACATTTAAAAATCAAATTTTTGCGAAAAGATGAATTTTTAAAAATTTAATATTCTCAATTCTTAAACAGGTTATTTTTATAAAACCGTTAGAATTTTATTTCTAATTATTTTTATGGGAAGTTACACTGACTTTTATATTTGCATTGGCATATGCTGTTTTACATTTTTAGATGCTATTTTCTCATTTATAGAATATAATATAATTCTTACGAAAAAAACTTCATAATTAAAATCTAATGCAAATTTTTTGTTCGATTTTTTTAATATCTGAATATGGTCTATGCACAGGAACTAGAGAATACGCAAACTACTGATTTAGAAATGTTTTATAGTATTTTAGTACTTCATAATATGATAAATATCACGTTATTTATGAGCCAATATTTAATGAATGAAGAGTAAAATAGCTTATTTTTTATTTCAGAAGACTAGATAATGCATTTCTTAAGGTGTCTGAAAAGTTTTAAGCAAATAATTTGGTAAGCCTCTAAACTACAAAACTTTTGCTTTATACTAAAAATTACCCTTTTTTCGTTTTCAAAACATTTTTCCTACTTAACAGGTATAGTTTGGTTGCATGGATGCCTTTTCAACCTTTTTTTCATACAAATATTCAAGAAATAACAATATTCGAATGTTTCTAAAAAAATAAATTACGCATAATCAGATATCTGAAGAAAACTCACTTTCTAAGTAACATCTTTTTTGCACAGAATATTATAAATTGCATTAAATTCTAGATAAAATTATATTATATTCAAAATATAATTTAAAATTCCATTGTTTATGTGCGCTAAGGTCACGATACATCCTGAAATAAGTTACAGATGCTATTTAGATCATGTAGAATGAGAGAATATGTGTAAAAGAATATCTATATAAACTTTTTTGTATCTATATTTGCCTGTACTTCGAAACAATACTAGGAATATTTAGGAACACTAAGGTCATTTTTAGCTGTGGTTGAATGTCGTGGGCGGTAGCTGAATGAGTGTCTTCTCTTCAAAATTCTGCATTATATCAAAATCTGTTGGAGAATGACACTTTAACTCGATGGATTTGGCTAGCTCTAGGCCTGCTTATTTCACAGTTTTTCGTAGAGATCTAGATTTGTTCAAGGAAAATTCCATTTCCGTTTTCGAATGTATTAATACTAAGCAGATAATTAGATCCTACTTGATGTACTTGAATCTATACCTTTGGTTCCAATGGATTATGCAAGATCTAAGCCTGCTTATTTCACAATCTTTCGTAGAGATCGAAATTCGTGGAAAAAAAAATTCCATTTTCTTTTCTCAATGTATTAATACTAAGCAGATAATTAGATCTTGCTTGACGTATTTGAATATAACAGTTCAAAAAAGTTCAAGTGTAACTTTTTTGAACTGAACAAATTTATTCCTCAAATGTAGAATATATTCATACAAATATAGCGTCAGCATTTATATAAATGTACAGATCGATAGCTACAATTTTTCATATTGAATTTACTTGTCCTAGGAGGCTTACCTCGTAAGTGAGAATGAGAAGCTTCTGATATGGTGGTTGGAACTCGCCACTCTTGGGGATACACGAAAAGGAAGAAGGTCGGTTTCCCCCATCGATGACGGAGTGCTATTTCTTACGGAAGGGTTGCATCGTGGCCGGTGATGGCACTTGGGATTCAACCATAGTTCCCGCCATTGTTGTTGTTGTTGCGGCAATTGGTCATTCATGTTTTTCCGTGTGCCTTCCGACGAGTCACAGCAGCCAATTTGTGGTTACTGAATCGATTCGATTACAGAAGGGAAAGGCACAGCTTGTATGTTGTATTAATTTTCTACACATTATTCAAAGAATTATAAATTCAGAGTATAAACTGAAGTATAAAAAGCAATTATATATAAATTCAAAGAATCATAATTAAAGTTATAAGAAAAATATTCAAATCTAAATGTAGACTAAAGCAGAGTAAAACGAAAAATATATATTAGAATTAGCTAGAAATATATATATGCACACAAAAGTGATTTACTTATAAGTGAAACAATAATACTTCCCCACATTTTTTTGCTTAAGGCCTTTTAATCGTATTTTGCGCCATATAAATGAAATATTTCCTTAATTTCTCGATTTTTATATAAAGTAATGTATTATTATAATTGCAATTACTGTTTTTCCGAGAATTTTTTTTTAATTATTTCGAATGTAATTACTGCGAAATAATTACATTTATTTTCCTATAAATATTCTCAATTTTTTTACACGGCCCAACAAAGTACTTTTCTCTTAAAAAGGAAAAATAAGTACTCATTAAATAAGACATTTTTAACTTTAATTATTTCCATTAATTGTAAAACACAGAAGTATTCCTGATCTAGTTTCTCTTTTTATTCTTCCACAGAATAGTCTCAAATGGAATACTCTCTTTTAGTGATAACGACGAAGAAATTGTCTCGTTTAGATCCCCAATTTTTGAGGAAATTGCTCTTTGCTTGTAGCTTTCAGTCGATATTTAAATAATTATACACAAAGTTTTTCTAATAAATATAAAAAATGTAAATACAATTAATATCTTAATACTATTTTCTGCATTTTCAAAATATTGCATTGATAGACAAAAAGAAATATTTTTTTGCCTCAAAAAAATCGTTTGCAAATCCAAATTTATTTTCAAATGAATAAATATAAGAAACTTAATAAAAGATAGCTTCCACCACGAGTCTTAATGCATTTTAAAAGATTTTTTTAAAAAAAAATCTATAAAACCATGCAATTAGAACTTTGTTATTGATATTAGATGCATTAAATAAATGAAATTAGATTTTTTTTATCTTTACCTTAACCCTTTATTTACTAAATTATGTTGCCATCAATTTTTCTTCATGTTTGCACCAGTAGTTAAGTTTCTTTGCAGAATAATTCCAGAGAACCCAAGAGAAAAACTTTCATTAATAGAAATATCTTAATTAATTTAATTATTAATTAAATATTTTTCTTTGCTACTTTTAACTTTTGTTAACTTCTTGCTGTTTGGGTTACATTCTCAATGTTATTTAGAATACCATCGGCAAAAATAGTCATATTACGAAGATATAATCCAAATTTAAATGGTACTTTTAAGCACCGTCAGTAATTAAACGGTTAAATAATCCCCCCCCCCTTTTTATATTTTGAATTTAGTATTTTGTATTTAGTATTTTGTATTTAACATTTCCAATCACAATAGTAAAACAAACGTGTTTTGCCTATTTATTTCGCTCTTTTAATAATGCTCAATTAAATTTAAGTGATTTCTTTAATTTTTTCACTTTTATATTCATTATAAATTATATTATTATTATGTATATATACGTAGTACTAATGTCTTTGCATATATATATATATATATGCAGAAAAAAATTTAAACAATTATAATCCTCTTTTTAAATTGTCTTAACCATAAATTCAAGCTAAAATTTGTAAGAGTTTAAACTAAAAATATGAATTATCAAATTTGTTGCATTAAAACATACATATTTAATCTTTTCGGGCAATGAATATATTATTGTAATTACATTATTAATATTAATACAATAAACACATTAATAATACGTTATTATATTCTTTAAGATAAAGATTTCTTTTTTTTTATCATAGTTTGAACCTTTTTTCTTGTTATAATTTTTCTAAGTTCTCACAAATAATCAAAGAGCTAGTTTTATTATTCATGTTTTCCCGCGCTAAGGTGTACTATAATACCAACGTTATTATTTAATTCCTCCTCACTAGATGGCGCAACTACTTTGCGTAACTTCATAATCAACAAGTATTGTTAGCTTTTTTTTCTCCGATTCACAAGAAAGCACCATGTCTATTTTTCTTAAAAGATGCGTTTTTATTTCCTAAAGGATAAAGAGAAGTCTTAGTAACCGAATTCTCGCGTTTTTTCTCAACATTTTTAAGGCTTAGCTGAAGAATTTTATTTTTAAAAATATATCTTGCATTAATTAAGCTAAATCGGAATTTTTTATGATCAATATTTATTTATTTAAACTTTTAAATGATAATACAATCAGATTTTTTTTTAATTTTTATTTGGTTTTTAATTTATCGGAACTAACTCTGTAAAAGATACTCTTAGTAGTTATTTGCGGTTTATAACTAAATTAAAAGATATTTTTATCCTTAGTATTTTTCAATATCTTCAAATTCCCAATTATTCGATGGAATGCTGCAACAATAGCAAATAAAGCCTCTACATAAAGTGAATTTCTCTACAATATTGTGAATATTGAAAAGCAGCAGCAATATTGTTCTATACATTTGTTATTCAAGGATGTACATATTTTTTTTATTTATTTATTTTAGTGTCCCTTTTTTCAAATAAACTTAATAGGGAATTTAATTTATCAAACATGTTGATCAATAATAGCGAAATTTGTTTTTATAAAACAATCAATTTTAGCTGCATAATCATATTATTCTGTTACAAATTAATTTAAGAATTCTTATGCATCCTCAGGAAAAAAAAAAACTCTTTTAGTTGGGGGACTATGACAACATCAATGTAGTAGATTTCAAAAAACATGCTCTGTTTCACTATTTATACAATTGTAACGACGTGAGTATTCATCCCATTTTTTTCAATTCCTACAATTAGCTCACACTCTCCTTATATATATATATATATATATATAATATATATATATATAAAAATTTTTAAACTTGCAGTGGATGACATTTGATGTTAATACAGTTTTTGAAAATGTTAATTCATTGATTTTTTATTTACTAATTAAAAACTAACTTTCTCGCCAAAAATCTACATTTCTCCATTGTCAAATAAGGAACGAATTCAGTTTTTTGTTGTTGTTTTTTACTCACGCTAATGAGGTTATTCTTTATATGTCTTCGACTGATTATTTCTAACGGTTCATTTTGTTTTCTTAATGTTTGATGCATTTAAAATTTAAATTGTTGATTAATCTATTTTTCGAATTCATTTTGAAGTACATCCATATTGAAATAATACAGAATAAAGAAAATTAAAAATTTCTCATCTGTATTGCGTTACCCCAACTGGAGTAGAAAATTCAATGCCAATTGAGGTGTTCTGATTTATTTTCAATCGATACTAACTTGATTTTGTTTTGGTCAGGTATAAATTTTTGATTAGTTAGTTATATTAATTGCATTTATTTATTAATTTGTAACTAAAATAAAATTCTTCTTTGCTTAGTAGGGATTGACTTATTTTTTTATGTTACTTATTGACATAATTTTATTATCTAAAATAAAAAGGGAAATTTATTTATTGTTAGAAAACGAAGGGTTTTTTTGTCTGTAATAGTTTGTTTTTAATTTTTTTAAAAATGGGAACTTTTAAAAAGCTGTACCGAAAATTTGAAAAAAAAAATTAATGCACGTATGATACACATCATTCAGCTACAAATAAAGTTTAGAAACCTTGTGCATTTTGGGAGAAGTAAAGTGGCTTTCTCTCAAATAAAAAAAACAAAACAGCAACAACAAATTGGATGTCATAAAGCATGTGCAATCTTGTTATTTAAGCAACTGCGGTGTCATAAATATTGATTCTCTTTTTAACATAATTTTATTACTTAAAATAAAGAGTTATAATTTATTTATTATAGGCAAACAAGTTTTAAGACTTACATGCATTTTTCAACTAGCTTTTCTCTAATTAACAAAAAAATCTTCTAAGCAAATATTAGGCAGAAAAGTAAACAATTTTAGAACAATTTTAAAAACATATTTGCGAAGAAAAATACTTTTTAAGAGGGAGGCACAGAAATCAAAACCAATACTACTTGAGATAAGAAGATAAAAAAAAGTGTGCAATCACTATTATAAAAAAAAAGTTTCTATTTTTCAAAAATTTCGAGAACTGATTAATTTATGAAAATAAAATATCCGCCTAAAACAAATAGGAATGGTATCCAATATCACCTGACTTCATTCTATTATTAAAAAGGGGAAAGAAAATACTTTCATTTCTTCTGAAAAATCATTTTATTCCATTTTTCCCTCCCTGTTGCGTTTTTCCCTTCTTTCGTCCAGGAACTCATTATTTTTTCGTCAGATAAAACTGTTATTTTAATTTCTAAATGAGTGAGCACTTCTTTTTCCCTTCTTCTTGGTGTAATGTAAACAGAAATGGGGAAATGAGTATGCAAGTAAATTTCTTTTCCCTGTCAGATATTATTTCATTCAGGGGAATTTCTTTTTCAAGAGATTATGTTAAGAAGTCAAATTTTTGGCCGGTTGTGGCAAGAAATAAAATTAGAAATTCATCGTTAAGATAGTTAAATAATGTTTTCTTTAAAAATAAAATGTAAGATTTCAGAAAAGAAAAAAAAGATTTTTAATATAAGTTATGAAGATGGTTCACACAATCTTAATTAACATTCATATCATTTAAATGTATTTTTAATTTAATTTATTATGCATGTGAATTTCAATTTTTTGTTAGCAAAACTGTGTACCACATCTAGGATATGCTTCTTTTTAAATCAGGTTTTTAAGATTATAAACAAGAAAACTGATCTTTCAAAACTATATTTAAATTTGTATGTTCCAAATTTGATTTATATTTTTATATTCTTCTAAATTTATACATTCATTTTTGCTTTTATTAATCTTTTTAAAATTTAAAAAAAAAAACCTCTTTCAGTTTAGGTATGAAAAATTGATGAATTCTTATTTCTTAAATTATCATAACACTTGTAGGAATTTTTGGGCTATTTCGGGATAAATCTTAACTTTAAGTCGTGATCAGATGAAATGGACAGTATCTGAACTGGCTCCTCCTCTCCAAGCTTCGTATGAAAACAAAGAGAGAGTATTTAGTTCAGGAAGCTGAATTTAGCCTGCATCAAGCCCATATGTGCGATGTTTTCAGCCCCCCCCCCCGTGAGCCAATAGCCATCCAACCCCAAAGTGGAAACTTTAGTAGTTGATGTTTGTAGCTTTTAGGGAGTTTCAGAATAATGTTTTAGTTTCTTAAAGTTTTTACTCTTGATATTCAAATGCATTTAACTTGACACTCAAATCAAAATATCAAAATAAATTATTTTTTGCATGGGAAACAAGAACATAATGCATTTAACATAATCAAAATATCACAATAATTATATTTTTCTTGTATGAGAAACAAGAATAAAGTGCAATTAACTTAATATCAAGTCAAAAATACACTATATTCTTCTTTTTTATTCATAAAAGAAAAAGATAATCCTGTTGATATTTTGATTTGAGTTGCATATAAATTTTCGCTTCAATCTAATTTCATCGTTCTAATTCATTAGAAACATAATAATAATAAGGGATTATTTAACCCAATGAATGAATGTTAATTCCTCATTAATATTATAGCGAGAATATATTCAGTTTGCTTCAAATATGCAGAAAATTTATGTTTATTTATTGTAAGATGAAGAGATTTCTTCAGAACATATTAATTTATAATCTAATATTAAATATTATTGTAATTCAATACAGCTTCAATTATCTGGTTAAACATTTAATAATTCCATTTTAAAGCACATTTTCCAAATTCGTAGGCAGAAACAAACGGAAATGCCCATTTAATAATGAATAAACCATTTTTGATATGTTTGCATTTTGAATTCAGTTTTTCTAAATGTAATAAACTCTCATTGTAATTTAAATTCTACCAAGTAACGAACGTGTAAGAAGAGATAAAAATATACAGATATATAGATCTATACAGATTCAAACATTCCCAAATTAAAATGTTTTCATTTAATAAATCATTGCCATTTGATGAATATTTCTGTCATTAAAAATTATTATTTATGTACTAATAAATAGGTTACAGTTTGTTTAAAATTGGTATGTTTTTCTCATTTATTATGCCTTGGAAATTTGATAAATTTATTTTAAACTCAACACATACGTATGAACTATTGAAAAAAGAAAAGTGAAAGAAAGGTTGTCAAAATTCTGGGATTTCTGTTTGACACAAGAAGTTGTGTCATTTATTCATTGCCGAGCTTTAACTTTTTTCTATTTATGATTTAATGGGGAACTTTCATTTTCTAGTTATCAACTACTCAGTCCCAATGCAATTCACAAGCAAATAAAATACTCTTTACAATTTTGTATTGTTTGTTAAGTTTACTAACATGAATTTTATGAAATTTTTCAATATTTCTTTTATAAATAAATCGGTATTACAATTGCTTGAATTAAATTTTAAAAGTTTTAGTACCATTTGGAATTTTCATTGATGATATAAATGGTAAATCCGTATTATACGCCAACAGTTTAGTAACATTGACGGCGGATTTAAATTTGGTGATAAAGATGAACGGATTACCCCATTGCTGGATTACCATTATTGGTGGTTTAGCAACTCATTGGCGATGACTTCAAATTTGGCTATAAATTTGGACGGTATAATACGCAAGTACCGAATAAATCATACTTTAACGAAAAAATTTAATACATATTTATTAATGGTGAAATGATTATTTATTGATTTTTGCACAATGAATATTTTGGGTTCGTATGAAAAACAGTGGGCTATTTATGTTTATAACAGGGATTGTTTACATAAGTGGCTACATTCTAATCTGTTGTGACCGTCGTATACTTTCTCTTGAAAAAATATTCTAAATGAAATTAAGAATTGTATTTCATATTTTTTGAGTCAATAAATATGTTGAGGAAATAAATTACAAAATCTATCAAATAAAAATCCTTTAATTTCTTTTAATCATACTTAATAAAATAATCTTAAAGTTTTAACATCTAAAATATTTAAAAAGCTCACTTTTTTTGCAACAAAAGCTGAACAAATTTCGAAGGTTTAATTTTCATTGTTTAATACCAATCAACAATTTCCTTGATGAAAAGTTATGTATTGGTTGGTTGATTTTTATGAGCGCGACAATTAAGTTGATCTAAAATTGTCTAAAATATTAATATTCATAAGCAGTCATAGCATCGTCTTATACGAGTGAAATATTTTGTTTAAAATATTAATAAACCAAATATAATTGACAAATGTGTCAATAATCGCTCTGAGCCTGAACATTAAAGTTTAGACTTCTAAATTTTTTTGGAAAAAAAACGAGTTAAACAGCATTAAAATACCTCGAATCATTTTTCTAAACAGTAACATATGCCTATATCAAAAATACGATTTTCTTTACATCAATTTATAAATATCAACAATTTCCTTGACGAAGCATTATACATTGGATGGTTGATTTTTATGAGCGCGATAATTAAATTGGTCTAATTACCTAAAATATTATATATCCAAAGCTTCATAATCATAGTTAAGACCTATAGAAGTGAAATATTTTGTTTAAAACATTAATAAACCAAATATATTTTACACATAAAACATTAGTATTTCTGAGCCCAAACTTGAAAGTTTGGGCTTCTATTTTTTTTTTTTGAAAAAAAATGAGTTAAACACCATTAAAATATGTCAAATCCTTTTTCTAACTGAGAGCATAAGCCTATATCGAAAATTTTAAAAAAATTATTGCGTATTGATTGAATTAGATATTCAGTATCTTCATTCACCATTCATAAGCAAATAAAAAAAAATAGTAAAAAGTTAACTATCTTACCGAGACCCTTACCGGATATTTTTTTGTTTAATTTTACGACGGACGAAACTTTTCTTTTTTTGCTTTATCCGTGTAATCTTTTTTATATAAATTAATCTCTTACTTTCTCCCCAACTCGAAGTTATCTCATCTGAAAAAGAGAGCGAAAAATAAAGCTGAGCCACAGAAGTTAAACCAAAGGTTTCGATGTCTCCGATGATGAAGTGATGAATGTTGTAAGAACTTATATGAAGGTATGATTACTTTGCCGAATGAAAAGACAAGAAGCCACAAATAAAAGAACAAAAGGGGGCGATGGAATGAAGTTAATCTGCCGGAACACGGCCACCAAATAACTGCATGGTAGACTTCGCTCGCCTCCCTACTGCACGTCCCATGCCCGTAAAAGTCGCTGGAGAAAAAGAGAAAGTATTAAATGACTGAAACAGAGGTGGAATTGAAAAAAGCCACAAAACCCTTTTATTTCTTTTTTCGATCTCTAAGTTCTATCTTTTGTTTAATGTCTCTTTTCCAAAAGCCGTCTTATAGAAAGTTATCAGTCAGCTTTGAGTTATTTTGTACACTAAATACTTTCTCCATTAAGCTTGTTGAACATAAAAGAATAGGCTGATAAAGTTTTTTTCTATTGAAAAGAGAAATTTGAATGAAAGACAAAATAGAAGGGAGTGAAAAGAATTACTTTAAAAAAATGGCAATTTGTAACTTTCGAATAGTTTATATGTAACTTTCAAAATATACATTTTTTTGATTTAAAAAAAGCTATGCATAATGATCTTATACGTAACTTGAACAATTTTATATATTTCAAATACTCAATGCAATTTTTTTATTATTTTTATCCGATAGCTCATTATTAGGTTATGGATTTTCCATCTATCTATCTATCTAGCTAGCTAGCTAGCTAGCTATCTATCTATCTAGCGTTTGAAGCCCTGTATTATGTTATGTACTGAACGAAATATATCAAAATTTCGGCACCATACACATTAAAATACGCGTTTTCTATTTATCAAGAAAAAAAATACTGCTAAAAACTGCGATAGAGGAAATCCTGGCTCTGCAATCGAAAAGTTTATTTTGTATTTTGCATATACGGGTACTTTGACTTGATATCAAGGATAAAAGGAAGATCCAAATCCTCAGCAGCCTTTCCCATAGACCACCCCATATCGACAACCAATAAAAACGGGTCCTGACACGCACCAGCCCATTCTCCTCTCAACCTGGCAAGGACTATTTAAACGAAAGCACAGTACCTCCAAAATACTTCTAGTCGCAACCTAAGGACGCTTGGAGACAAGTTAGACACCATGCATTGCCTTGAACGCCATGTCCTTCTCAGTTTATCATTACTGGGGATAAGCCCCTGCCGGAGCTAGGTGCCCCGTCAATCCTACGAACATTTGCAAGTCCTGCAAAATCTCGCCCGTTGATGATGTTATGACTACGTGAAAGTGGCTTATTAGTCAAGCTGTTTCATCAGCGGGGTTAAAAGGTCAGTATTGCTTTTCTTAAATACTGGCGGTTAAAACAGCTACGTAGAGGACTGAGTGACCATAACTAACTAACAAAGAATGGTTGAAAGATGTGAAACAACAGGAATTCTCGGTGAGCAACCCCATAAAAAATGTAAAGGTATCAAGAAGGAACAATTTGATGAAGTTGCAACTACCATTATGGATTAGGCGGTAGCTAATAAGCATGTTATCAGTAGTGCACTTTCAGTATCACGACAAACAGGTGCCCTGTTCTCGTCGAGGCAGAAGATATTGCGTAAGATTCTGAAGTTTTATCCGTATAAAATAACACCATTTACTGATGACACTGGTCTGAATCTTGACAATTTTTGCTTCTGAAGAGGTTTAGATTCACTTGAAAGGCGGTGTGTATCAAGGACATGTTCCTGATATCTCTAATTTAAAATATCAAATATCGTTATATATTAGACAAATGAATGTCGATATGCTGCTAGCCACCATCGGAAACATCGTGTACTGCATTTAGTCATTGGAACCTCAAGTTAGAGGTGACCTTAAGCTAAATTTATAAGTTGCAATAATAAACATTTTTTATTAGTATTTGGCGTGTTGCAATTTACTGTTTCTATTAGAAATTATTTATTCTTTTTCCACACATTATGCGCTTGCAGGATTTCCACTATCGGCGTTTTTCGGTACTAATTTTTTTTCTTTATAAATCAAAATCACATACTTTAATGCGTGTGGTGACCAAATATTATTATATTTCGTCCAATACATAATACGCTACAGAGATTTTAATAGCTTCTGTTATTTCCTGATCCTCCAGTATATATAAAGCGCTAACATACGTGCCACAAAAGTCAATCTAATAACTTTTCGATGATTGGCAACAGTGAAATGTAAAGTGATTACTAAAGAAAGTTTCAGACTGCATTATTAAATGTTTTTACAACCACATTTGATTCGGTTTTTCTCTAATTAAGGGAGATTCCATTAATTCTGGGGAATTAATGGAATCTCCCTTAATTAGAGAAAACATTCCATTAATTCTGGGGAAACAAGAAAAAAAAGTAATGAATGTCATATAAAAAACTAAACTACCACTTTTGTAGGCTTAACCATCTCCAGAGTGATAATCACTGTGATTTAGCTATTCCATATTCGTTTAAAAAGTCAATAATCTAGACAAAAAATCTAGTCGCCAAAGTTGGTTAGAAAACAAGTTTATGAAAATTAACTCATATAAAATTTTTAACTGGCACCAATATGGGCTTAAACCATCACCAGAACAATAATTGCTGTGATTTAGCTATTCCATATTCGTTAAAAAGTCAATAATCTTGGTTGAAAAGCGAGGTCAGTATAGAAGTTTATGAAAATTCGTTTTAGATGTCATAAAAATATTTAAAAAAACTGATAAAATTCTATCTACAAAAAATATCTAGCAAATCATAAACATATTAATTGGTAATGGTATTTTTAGAATTATAGATTCAGTTCCAAAACTTAAGCGTGTGAGAGAAAAAATGCAATGGGATACTGAAGAGGATGTTTTATCTTATAGTAGAGGTACACAATTTTATTACCAATTCATTTTCTCTTGATCAGGACAAATTAATTGAAAAATATGCCGCAAAAGTAAAAAGATGAAAATACATAGAATAACCGAACATTTACAAATAAGGAAAGGAGAAGGATTATACTTAAAGAAAAATTGCCTTATGTTGTTTATCTATTATGTCATCACAAATCTATGTGAAATTTCTCAGTAAAAGACTTCATAAGTGAATAGAATATCAATTTACCTGCCAAGCCTAATTTTCATCTAATAATATTCATAATTAAAAAAAATGCTTCCCTTTCATATAAAATTGCCTATGTATATTGCAATTTTATAGAACGTGTAGGATTTCCAAAATTATTTATTTGATTTTGATAGACAGTAACATAAGAATGATTTTTATATGCGTAATAATAATGGCAATGAATACGAAAGTGCATGTTCATGTAATATCAATCATCCAGGAAAATACCTTGAAAAGTTTTAGTGAATTCCCGTTTATTTTTTCTAGTGTACTTAATTTATGTAAAAAGGATATAATTTGTATCTTTATCGGTTTCTGCAATAAACAGAACACTTAGATTTTTTTTTCTATGGTTCAAAATAGTTTTGCTGTCTCTCCTCAACAGACATCAAGAGAGACATTAAATAATAAAATTCAAAGAGCAAAAATCCTCTATGCATTGATCAAAGCGGTTACGCATTCAGTGTTTCAATCCCGATTTAAAAACCGTCCACAGATACATTGCATTGAAATCTCTCTTTTAAAAAATTTGTTCTCATTTCTTACAATTACTTTTAACCCTTTGGTATGTTACCATAAGAAGTTTTTTTTTTTTTTTTTTTTTTGTAAAAACAATCCGCAGATGCATTTATTCATGGCCTTTTTAAATTTTCTTTCTCAATTGTTCTCCTTAGTGAATTATTTGTTACTGCTTCCAGGTTTTTGGTTTATATTACCTTCGTTGGTCTATCGCTTTAGAGATGGTGTCAAAAATTGGAACAAGATTCAAACCTTCTATTTAACGCTCAGTGATGCTTTTTGTTCTTATAAAAATAAAAATATTTCTCAGAAACTTTATTTTTTTCAGCACTGAATACTTCATATATTCGAATTAATGATAAATAATTAATTTTATAGTATTCTTAAAGTTTTTCATTAACACAAGTATGTAACATAATTATTAATACTGTTATTTTAGTCCCGTAGACAAGATTTTCTATTCATATAAGTTTTCTAATCAAAAGACAAAGAAGGGGTAAAATTTCCCTTCTGCATCATGTTTTTTTAAGTAGATAAAATGTATTTTTATATTGCGAAAAGGAAATGCAATTTACATTATTAATAACTACATTTTAACACAATGTTAAAAAGATGATAAACATCTTTGCTTTTAGGTTTGTTTTTGAAATAGAAAAAAAAATTTTAGATCTAATTCTCAGCATCTTATTATGTAACAACTACAATCGTTATAAAATTTGTATAAAAGTTTAATATGAGTTCCCATATCTCAGTTTAGAGTAACAGTCGAAACAGTAAAGTAAGTACCTTTTTTTAAAAAAAACTTGTGTATTATTAAAATTTAACCTTAGTTTAAAAAGAAAAAAAAATGTGTCATTTGAGAATTTTTTTAAATTAACAGAAAATTCCCTATTAAAAATTTAAAAGGAGGGAAACTGTGAATTTTCTACTATCCTAAACCATAAATTCATTTCAGAATGAAAAAAAGAAAATCTTTTGACTAAGACAGTTCTTTTAAAAAAATGTATATATTTTTTTTAAAAAGAATTTGCTTTCGGAAAAAATACCGAAGCCTTAAACATTTTCTGTTCTCCTTATAGCAAATTAGCTCTCTTTTCGACGCTACTAAAAAAAAAATATCAAGATATATTTTCTAGAAAATAAAGTAGGCGTAGCGACTGAGCGGTATGTTTTAAGTATTAAGTGCGTTTCGCCTACGGATACGGCAATTAAAAAAAACCTTTGGTTTCAGAAAAGAGTAGACTCGCCTTTTAAGTGGGAAGTAGCGACTACTTAAGGAACTTCAGAGGAAGGAGCATTAAAGAAAATAACAAGTTTGCGAAAGTGTAAACATTTAGATGACGCGTTAATATAATTAATTTTTGTGTTTCTGAATTTTGATTAAAGAATGACTTAAAACAAACATGAAGCAATTATGTGTGTTATTATAAAACATTTAGCTGCTTTAGCATCTTTATATTCACCTTTCTTTCAAAAAATTCACTGATAATTAGGGAAAAGCCCTTGCCGATTATCTGTGTAGTAAAACTCACCAAAAATTCCTTTATGATATTTTTTTAAATCTTTGATGGATATATATCGTGTTCGCTAGTTATTGAAATAGTATAAAAGAACTTGGTATTACGGATTAGGAAGGATTTTCAAAACGTTTCATTGTTTGATATATTTTGGAAATTCATCTTTTTTTTAAATTCTGCAGTTATTTTTAGTATATAGATCGGAAATATAATGTAAATAATAAATAAGTAGTGAAAATTAAAAAAGAATCATTATTTGATTAGAATATTGGAAAATCCTTTTAAAATTATCTTTCACATATTTTAATAAATATATAGATTTAGTGACTTTATTTCAGAGGATAGTATTAAATATATAAACTCAACTAATATATATTGTATATAATCCGTTCTGATATTATCGCTAATAGTAAAATGATGTAGAATCTTTGGTTAATCAGTATTGTCAGTTTTCTATCTCTTTGTCCCAATTTTATGGCAATAGCTACCATCTCATTGATTTTAAAACTAGAAAAAAAAATTAATTTGTGTACTTGAAATTTTAAAAAATGTCCACTTATACAAAATGCTGACTTTATTTTTGTTTTAAAGAATATATTTTAGTTATTATAGTATATATATATATATATATATATATATATATATATATATATATAATCATAAGGCAGATTATAATCGTCGTAAAAAATTAACATCAAGTAGGAGAAATTTCACCAATATTTTTCATATTAATTGACATCAAATAGGAAAAATCTTACCAATGTTTTACATATTGATTGACATCAAATAGAAGAAACTTCACCAATATTTTACATATTAATTGACATGAAGTAGGAGAAATTCCATTTATATTTTACATATTACACTTTATATCTATAAACCACATTTTTCTGGACTTGGGATTTATCATCCCTGACAAAGAAACTTTGATAATTCAGTCTTTATATCAAATAATTATATAATAAAATGAGAGTTGCTTATTATTGTCTTTTAAAATGTTGGAATCTTTGATATTTATCATGAATATATATTAGAATAATCTCTGAACTAACATTCAGTTTGTCAGTCGTATTTTTCGCTGTTTATATCACGTGACCCTCCTGCATATTGGAGCAATTTGATCTTAAAATGTGAAAAATATTGAGATATATTATTTCCTGAAATAAGTATAATATATGCTCATTTGTTTTAAAATTATTTTATTAGCATCGTGACAGGCATATGTGACTTTACTTTAAAAATATTGAACCTCATTAAGAAATACACCATTATAATAAAAATTGATTGTATAAAAAACCAATTCAGGCTTATCCTCACGGAATAAGCCTGAGAGATAATAGTTTTCCAAACTAAATTATATGAGATTCTGTGGCAATTACTTGTGTCTAAACAACTTTATTGGAGCACATTTGGCATCAACTTTGTGTTTGGAAATCATTAAATGAAACCTTATTAGGAAACCGACTGGTAATTCAACAGAATATAATCGTCTTCAGAAATAATTGCCATCTTCTGTAGGTGAAGAGGACGGTGACCGAGATAGCAACACCCAACAAGAAAGAACTGGTGCCTCTCAAAAAAGGAAACGTATGTTTCACCGATAACGTTTCTGCAAACAGAAGGCCGCATTAAATGGAAGATATGAGTTTTTCAAACCCATAAAGCATTAAAACGAGTCGTAGGTGTGGAAAGCATCGTTGCTTTACCAAATCTGAACTCTCAAAATCACATTTCATGGAACAAACCCACTGTTTTTCTCTTGGATAAAGATAGCACCCTGTAATGCACATCACTAGTGACAGATATTGGACAGTTATTTTATGATAATTGTTAAAGAAATTACTCTTTAATGGTGATTTTGGCCATCCTATTATTTTCAAATAAATATTGGTCTTTAAATAAAAAATAACTGACAACAGACAAAAGGGATTTTTTTTTAACGTTTACTTGAAATAATGTGAGTTTTATCACGCTTAATAAACGTAATATGAGTTAATTCTCTTAATCCAAATAATTATTCACAATTCTTTTATCATCCATTCCTTCATTTCCTATGCAAAAACTGTAAATTTTTGAATATTTTTTTAAAAAACATATGTGCATTTTCATTGTGTTTGTCAATAACATAAAAATATAGAATTTTTGTCTATAAGTGGTAGAACAGGCAGTATCAATTCGAAATTAATTCCAAAAGTAATAAAGTTTTTCATTCAACCCTATTTTCAAATTTTTAAAAACATAAAAATCAAAATTTTGACTCAAAAAAATCAAAAACCAAATATATTGGAAATTCGAATGTGAAATATAAAATCGTGATAATAACTTAAATTTGAATTTACATATAAAAATTCAGACAAATACCTTAATTTTTTTAAATATTATACATTAAATATGCCGAAACTGAAGCATGTGGTGAGAGTATTTTTATTATTAGGCATATTTATTATAATGAACGAAAATTTACGCTTACAAAAGTAGAATATGTAGTTCTGATTTACAAGTAATGTACTATATGAAAACTGTTGAATATTTTTTTTATTGTAGTCTAAATTTTTAAATCGATGTTAAGCTCTAAAACAAAGTTCATTAGAAAATTTTAGATATTTCTAACATATTTTACCTCTTATTTAAAATTTAGACATTTTTTTTATTTCATTATAATATACTTTAACTATCAAGAATTAAATAAAACGAGTTTCGATTTTTTTAAAATAATGCTTTCGGTGTTCTTCCTATTATATAATTTTTTATTAAATAAAGTTGTGCATAAGTAAGATTAGTTAAGACACTACAGTTCATAATATAGAGCAGCCATTTTGATCTTTTTATTTCAGTTTTTGAGTCTAATAGTTTACAGAAAGAATGTCAGCATAAAATTATTATCTTATAAAAAAATATCAGTCATTAAAAGTTGACTCTGCATAAAAACACTCATTTTAAATTATTAAATAAGCAAAAAATAAAGTTTATATTTAAAGCAAAAATGAAATAAAGATTAAAATGAAATCTGCTATGCATACTTCAATGCATCATGCCAGAACATCATTTTTTGAACGGCCAAGCACCACGTGCTCGTGCAAGTTAAATTATATTCTTATTCATTTTAATTGTTTCATTGAATGAGTCACTTTAGTATTGCAAACGATAAAAGAAGCTTTGTCCAGCATTGATTGTTTAAAAAAATTCGCATTTCCTATTTATTTCCTTTCATAATAATCATGTGCTCAAAATGACATGTTTCTACCTTTTATTTGCTGTAGTCCTTAACTTATTTTTTAATCAGACCTTTTGTAAATGGGATAGCATCACGTTATTAAAAGCTGATTTTTTGAGATAATAAAATTTCAATTTTTCATCTAATAATTGTATTATCTTTCGCCTACGGATTTTTGTTGACTTTCATTCCCTAAACAGCATCATGTTCTGAAGACTTTATCGTCACTTACAAGCAGTAATTCAAACCAGGCTGTTTTTCTGATTTGAAAATTTGTGCACAAATCTGCCACAAAACAAACTGATAGATATTTGTGTTATTTGGTTGTTTGAATATCTTCTTTAAGATGACCATTTATAAAATTTTTCTGGTCAAATTCTTTCTTTCATTAATCTCTTCTTTTACAATTTATATTTCTCTAATTTTTAATAATTTCATTGCCATTTTAGCTGTATCAACATTGTTAGTTCCTAAACACAGTACTCGTTTCTTTTAAAGGTTTTGACTCTAAAAATATTTGCTTTATAGTATGGTTTTTGAAAATATTACTAGTAGTTTAGGGATTTTTTATTTCAATTTGTTTGTAGTTTTTATTTTTATTTTTAATAACATTATGTAAGTTTATTTGTTTCCTTTGTTAACAGATAAATTTAAAATTATGTTCAAATATACCATGTACTTATAAATGCATTTCAATTACATTCAGAATTTCCTACCTTTTTATGATATTTTCGAGTATAATTTCTTGTATTCTTTTTAAATTACCAATTATGAATGAATTCAAGAAATCATCCTATTTTTAATTTGCATTATATTAAAATAACTAAAACTTTTCTTCCTTCGAATTTTTTTATAGGAGAATATCATGCCAAACATCTACAGAGGCAAACCATCAATTGATGAAATTATTAGTCAAAGACTCAGGCTCAGTTTGTAAGACTTATAAGACCATCTTCACCAACGGTTTAGTAAATCATTGGCGACGGATTTAAATTTGGCTATAAAGATCAACGGATTACATCATTACCGGATTTCCATAATTGGTGGTTTAGCAACTCATTGGCAACGACTTCAAATGTGGCTATAAAGTTGGGTGATCTAATTCGTAAGTACCGATTAATGCTATTATCAAAACTTTGAAAACACTTGCCAAAAATAATATAAATAACCAATGATATATATATCATCAAAATATTAATAAGTATTTTTGTGTCATTCTAATCCATTGGTCTAAGTACTTAATAGTTTTTTGCAAATTTAAACTATCACTTTTGGCGTTTCTTAGCAGTGTAATATCAGGCCAATGGTTATCCCCCAGTATAGAAGATTGTGTAGAAGATGGGGCAAATAAATATAAGTGTCCACTTTATAGAAGTTAAGAACGTTCTTTGCTTTCGAGAAATATTTTGATACTCCAAATCCCTGGTCCTCTCGTATCAATCATCATTTGAGATTCACATTTTGAAGAAAAAATTTTAGTGAGATAATTCAAATTAACTTCTGAAGAATGATTCAAAATAATGCAGATGTTACAAATAATTTGCTGTGCAGTTATTTCATATTGTTTCACTATCACAAGCCAGACTCCGCAAGTCATTTGACATCAAACTGCACATTTTCTTACATTTGCAGTTACATTCCTTAAAGGGATAGTAAGGGAGGCATTGTCCTTTATGCTTTTTTAACCGTTTGAGTGCGGAAGAATACTTACCTTTACGGCAAGTGGAGCTCGATAGCGCTTCACCACTCTCAAACGGTTAAAAGATATAAATAAAAATTTAAATTGGGTAACGCAATTAATGCATGTTAAGAGAATCAAATTTATTTTATTGGTCAACATATAAACCACGAAAAAAGAGGAGAACAGACCGTCATTTTCATTTCAATAGAAATAATAATAATTAAAATAAGAAATAATAGTAATCAGAGAAATAATAATAATAATCAAAATAAGAAATAATAATAATCAGAGAAATAATAATAATAATCAAAATAAAAAATAATAATAATCAGAGAAATAATAAAAATCAAAATAAGAAATAATTATAATAGGAGAAATAATAAAAATCAAAATAAGAAATAATAATAATCAGAAAAAGAAACAATCTGAAAAAGAAATAATAATAAGAATAAGAATAAGAAATAATAATAAGAATCAGAATAAGAAATAATTATAATAATCAGAATAAGAAATAATAATAATAATAACCTGAATAAGAAATAATTGTAATTAGATATTTGTAATGCATTCCTGTTTTTTGGAAAGGCAATAATCAGCTTTTAAGGCATGTCTCCTTGTAAGTTTTCTTAAACCACATTCAACTCATTGGTAAAACAAAAGATTTCTTACTTTTATGCCGCGGGAATTTTAACAAGATGGTAGTATCCATGAGGGAAACACTATCTACCCTTCTATACAAAAGTTTAAAAAATTGTCTAAGATGACCACTGAAAAAGGAATCGCCAAGGGAATGGGCACTGAACTACAGACAATTAAATTTAAAACTACTGATTCAGACTGATCTGAAAGACGAAACATTTTCTCTGCAGAAAAAGTAGAAAAATATCTAAGTAAGAGTTGTCAATTTTTCAAAACTTTGTTTCAAAAAAAGTCGTACTAATTAAAAATGCTTAAAAGGATGCATCTTACTGAAAAGGCAACAAAATTTTTGCTAATTAGTTATCGCCAAAAGTAGAAAACAAAAATAGCTATAATATAATATTCAAAAAAGAAATTATTTCTTTTCCGAATTTATTATTCACAGTGACCATTTTTCACATTAGAAGCTCGGATTTCTTTTCATTAAAGGTAATTAAAGTGGTGTTTCCTTATTTTGCTCGCGCATTTTGGATCGTGAAAATATTATAATAATTGTTCAAAATGAAACTTAAGCGAAATTATATATATGGCGATAAAGTGATTATAAAAACAGATTTTCCATTTATTATTTAACAAAATATTATGATCTTAAGTCCTTTTTTGACTAACAATATACAATAGCAAGCATTTAGAAATATCTTATGAGAAAAAAATTATTTTAATAATTTGGGTATATTTAATGTATTCGATGCATTCAATTAATTTTTATGAATATTAATTGAAAAGGCTTTAAAACTCTTTTAATAGCTTACAACGATAATGAATTAGATTTAGGCATTGAATCATCATATTTTGATACTTAAATCAGAATTTAAGTTAAATTAGTAATTAATTTACTGGTAGTATTACTTGCAGTTAGAAATTTCTGGATAAAACATAATTTCATATACTTTGTGCTAATGACTGTTCCTAGGTTGATCAACTAAGATAAATAGAATTGGGTGCAGTTAGTACTTCAGAAGATAAATGTCATATGTTGTTGTTACTAATGGCACTTGCTGTGGACAAGCACGCTGACAACCGTCAGCACTTTTAAGGCGAATGAGAGTCTCTTGCTTTGAAGTAGCGCCAACTAGGGCTAAGAGAACTTTACTACTCACTCATCACAGTCTCTTGAACAGCTCCTTTTTACTGAGGGGGGGGGGGGTACATTCATACACGTCACAGATAGTACACGAACAGTAATGCCCTAACCGGTACTTGAACCCGGGACGCCCAGATCTTGAGGAAGAAGTTCTACCTCTGTGCCGGGACTCCGGTAAATGCCATATGTAATTATTGGTATATTCTTTTTCAGTACTTCACTCATGAACCTGGATATTTATATAGAACATGATCAGCCACGTTATTTACACTGTTTGAAAGGGGAGGAAATTATTTTCTTTTTTAAAATATGTATTGATTTTTTCCTAAATTGCTTCCTTAAATTTATTAGGTGGTTTTATTTTTAAAACATGATTTGCATTTTTTAAATGCAATCCAGTTCTGCATTTTAATTTTAGGCAGTTTTCTTAAGTACTTCGCTCCTTTGCAATTTTGTTGGATTCTTTTTGTGTATGTGTGTGGGGGGTAATATTTGGTTACCTACAAAATTTCTAAAATAAACAATAAAGTCCTAATGAGTAATGTAATAAACAATAAAGTCCTTGTAAACGATATTTTAACGATAAGCAGATTTCCCTTTTTATATTTTATTTCACTTTTTTGCACTTTTCTAACTCTTGCAAATTGTTTACTAATTTTAATACGCTTTTATGTTTTAAACTTGTTCAGTTCTTTTGGAAGTCATTTTAAATTATTCAAATAGCCCGTTCATTCAAATACACGTAAAAATTACTAAATTTGTTGAAAGCAGAATATAACCCCATTTCAAATCCTCCTTTTAATTTAAATTTTGGAATCTTTTTCGCTTTGATAATTTAGCTTACTAAAGTTGTACCAGAAATCTGAATTAAATAAATGAAACAATTTGACAATCTAAAATGTTGTTGTTGTTGTTTTATCAAATTCCTTTATACTCTTTTTAAGTCGCAGGTTTTTCATGTTTTATAAGTATTTCAGATTCTAGGATGAACTAGGACTGGATTAGAAAGTTAATAAACATTATAATGACAACATTATGACATCATCGTATCAAGATAATGTCCATACTATGTTATAATTTATTATCTGTTGTGCCTAATAAGAGGATGAGCACTGAAGAATCATTTTGACCCCTTAAGCGGTTTATTTTCCTTACTATCTAATAAGATGACACCTTCTATTCTGGGAATATTTTCTTTTTTTGATTCAAATTGAAATCCATAGAATGCTTGGCTTATCTACGTATTCGAAGTCATTTTACTATTGAATTATAATTGTTATGAACGGTTTATTTTTTGTTTACAACTATCCAAATTCGATAAATTGATGCACGTATGGCGTACGGGCAAACCGGTTAAGGGGTTGAAGTTATAAAATTCCTCATTGAATTGTTGCAATAAAAGTCTTGTGGCATCAGTCAAAGAAGCCAAGACACGGAATTTTAATGGTGAGGAAGATGAGAACTTTCATCAGGTTCTTATTGACTATGCTTTTTTTGCTTATGTTTTATCGTACAGTTTTCTTATCTCATCGTACAGTTTTCTTATGTTCGTGAAAGGAGGCAAATTCTACAATGTTACAATGGAGAAGAAAAGACAAATCTGTTCGAAGCACTTCTACATCAAATCAAGTTGGGGATGTAGGCGCGTATTTAGAAAAACAAGTAGAGAAGATAGAGATGAATCTGGTTGAATATTTTCTGATGAACATCAGACCATATCTGATTAACACGGGGAAATGTCAAAAATCAGCATGACCCTGGATATTGATATTAAGCATTTTTAAAGTTATATTTAAAATGGTTTGGAGGTTAGGTTCTTGGGGGGGGGGGTCAAGCATTTTTTGCTGAGATACACACTCAACTGTGTAGGGAAGGGCAGTTTCAGATATATCTTGGCATGAATGATAAAAAGGAAAACCTCAAATGTGCATGGTTGATTTTACTGAAAATCTAAAAAATATTGTGTGCATAATTGATTATTCCTACAGTAAAAATTCACTGTAAAATTATTCTATTATAATATTGCAAACATATTTTAGACTTTGGGGGTTATGAATTTCAAATAGTTTTATGCATTTTTAATATATTTCTTTACAGTAAATTAAAATGTAAAACGTTTTCATAGCTTAAAAAATATTTTTTATGACTTCGGTTGGCTTTAACGCAGCTGTTAAATTTTTATTTTCTGTTTCTTTATTTTTTTCTTTACATTTAAATGTTTACTTAAGTTCTATATAATGTAAAATTAACGGTTGAGACAGTGATAGTTTCGTATTTTTTTATGTATATCTACTTATCAAAGCAATTAAAAGAAGATTAAATAAAGAATCAAAAGTTGTCTCAGTTTGCGGCAATGCTGATTTTTGTTCCGCAATAGTATTTTTAAAAAAACAATTCGATAAAATACTTATGTTTGTTTAAATTTAACACAATTTTTCAATGGGCAAGGAGAAAAAAGTTAGGAATATAATTGTATTAAATACATTTTAAAATGAATCAAATTTCAAGAAAGAGTAAAGGCGAATAAAATATTACATTTTTTAGACATCATTTCTAAAAATTATTTGTCAAAAATAAAAGCATATTATTCTTTTAGATTAGTAAACTGAGACCACTCTTTATTTTATTAGTAGTAGTTATTTAGTTATTTTCCATTAATTATTTAGTTTTTAAAAGTTAAATGATAGTTATTCAATATTTTTCAATTAAATTTTGTGTTTCATTAATAATGTTATAAAAAGATATAAACTTTAGTGGATCTCTGACAAAAGCAAAGATTAATTAAAAATTTCCTCTAATATATTTTGGACTTAATAAAGCTCCTCAGAATCGGATATTTAATTTTCATCTCTAATTTGTAAAAAGTTTCCACTTTGCTGTTAAAACATTCAATAAATATATTGTATCCATCAATTAGGAAACCAATACTGAAGACCAAACTAAATGAAATCCAAAATCATCTCACGTCTCCAATGAAATTTTGAAAATTTTAGCAAATTAGTATTTATTTATCTTTAAAAAAATATCATAAATAATTTCAAATGTAAACGAAACATTTCAAAAACATTTTAAAATCATGGTGTATATTATAAATCCATCAAATAATATTCGGTAAATACAGTGCATTTGTAAAAAAATTGATGAATTGTAGGCATAGTGATGCAGACAATTTTTTACAGGTAATCTGTAATAATCTGCAAAAAAACCATTTTATAGGCAAACTCAGTATTTTCTACTGCGGTAGTACCTTTGCTTTAAATTAAAAGACGAAAATCATTTGAATAGATTTAAAAATCTCGGATATTCTTTTCATCATTACAGAGATGGAAATTACAGTAAAGGTCCAAAATAAAACCTATCATATAATTAAAACTTACAATGATTATCATATAATTAAAACCTTATCCTATAATTAAAACTTCATCTTTAAGTAGTTTATTATAAAAAGTGTAACATTTTCTGGAATTTAAACAAGCTATAATATTAAAAATTTGTAAAACTTAGAATCAAAAATAATTTTGAATAATTATTTATTACAGCTGTATAGTCTTCTGCATGCCTGTAAAATGCATAAAGAGACGGTATTTATTTCTTTTCAGCTCTTTATTTTCATATAAATAAATTTTTATAATATAAGCTTGAATTTAATAAATTGAGACTAGACGAGATATAAAAGATCCACCCCTCCCCTTCTCTCTTTCATTTATTATTTCACTTTTACAAATTATAGACTATATAATGCTTTGTTTATTAATGAGCATATGTATTAAAACTCTTACAAATAATTGAAAATATTTCAAAAGTCTGCAAATATTTTACGTAAATATTTAGAATGCAAGTTTTGAACTAAGCGTCGTCTTACTTATTAGATTTTTCCCGCTCATAAAATGGTTCTACCAGAAATTTCCATTAATAATGAACTTGCAATCTGATTCAGTGTAGATTTTCTAATTACTGCAACGATAACCAATATTTTTCTCCAAATGGAAATATTAACTCTAGATTAATGAATGTCAGCCTGTAAATAAGACTCAGTGGCTAAACAATTAACAAATAGACTGTAAAAAGAGCAACAGTTAAATTAAAATGAGATCTGAATTCGAAAATCTTACTCCTAAACATTATCTAGAATTGTTTATTGTTCATTCTGCAAGTTATTATAGAAATTATATTAAATACTAATAGACATTTTAGGATTTATTTTTCTAAATAAATTATTCCTTTAATCAGATGCATTTATATAATTACATTTTATAATTTATCCAATAATTTTATATTATGAACATTTAAATCAGTTGCTGGAGTTTTAAATTAAATTATATTAAATTAATTTTTTAATTTAATTTAAAAATTTTATTTAATAAATTAGTTTTTTTGAACTAATATTTAAATTGAAATGTTTTCAAATAATTTTTATTAATTGTTTTTAATTTAATTAATTTAATTTTAAAAAAATTCGAAATTTTTTTAAATATATTTTAAAATTAATTGATTTAATTAAAATTTTCGAACAGTAATTTTTATATTATAAACATTGAAAATCAGTTGCTAGAGTTTAAAATTAAATTACATTAAATTAATTTTTTAATTTAATTTTAAAAAATTAATTTAATAATTTCATTTTTTCAACTAGAATTTTAATTAAAATGTTTTTAATTAAATTTTTAATTAATTTTTTGAATTTAATTAATTTAGTTACAATATTTGAACAAACAAATTTTATCTCACTGGTATTTCATTTTCCACTGTCAATCAATTATTACTCATTTATGAGTGATACAAAAGTCCATCAAATTTTTGTTTAGTGAAATGATTTTTTTAAAATTTCCTTTATAATGATCCATCAGATAATTAACTAACTCAAAAATTATAAAATCTTGAACAGAATTTGAATGGCTGAATATGAATTGCTGAAACCTCCATTTTGGAGGATCATAGAATCATTACAAGATATTACAAATCACCTATTTTTGCTATGTGATTGGCATCAGAAGACATGCATGTTTTATGTAGGCTTAATCTATTATCGCATATCTTATCATCGACATGATGATTGTATGGTAAAATACTTATAAAATGGCGACTACTCAAACTAACTCTATGTCCATTAATTCTAATGTATACAGTCCTTTTTAAAATAAAATTATGCGTGAAAACAATGAAAAATGTCACTGAAAATTTCCAGGCTTAAAAGAATTAATGATATGCCCCATTCACGAATTGTATTAAAAATTTTAAACATTAGAAATTACTCAAAATTAGTTTTAGATGTAGGAAGCAAATTTGTATAAATATACAATATATTGAAATAATTTATCATGTGTTAAAAAAAGGCAGGATACCAAGTTCATTCATTACATGTGAAGAACTTTTCTTAGGCAAAAGTGGGCAAGTATATACTTGAAAGGACCTTGTAAAAGATAACTTTAGAGTGAAGAACTTGAGAAAAAATATTTAAAGTTTTTAAATTCTGCATTTTTTTTTTTTTTTTTTTTTGCTTTAGATTAGTTTTAACAATGCAATTAAGATAAACAAGGAAATATTTGGGTGAAAAACGTATATCAAACTAAGAAATAATGCAATAATAAAACTAAACACGAGGATATTTTTATTATGATTTAAGTTTGCATAAAAAAGTGACATTGTTTATTTCCTTAGTGTTCTTTATATTCTTATATATATGCTCACATTTAATACTAATAAGATTAGACAAGATGTAAACGATCCCCTCGCTTTCACGCTCGATAGCTTCTAGATTAATCAGTTTTGTTTATAATCGGTAGATTTCAGAATCTATCGAGGTATTTATTAATTTTGGCAGATCTTTAAATTATAAACGATTAGATAACAAAATAGTTTTTTGGAAAATAATTTTCGAATTTCTAAGGAATAGAGGTCATATAATAAGTAGAAAAATCTCATAGCTCAAACTTCAACAGTTATACTTTAATCTCATTAAGTATTGTAAATATCTGGATAGAAAAGATATGAAACCGAATATCAAAATTACAATTGCCAAAATATGTTTCTAGATTTAAAAAATCACTTTATTTCCGTTTGAAATCTCAGGAATTCAATTCCATACAAAAATAAGCAATAAATAGGACTACGGCTGTTAACATATAATACATTTGTATATTTTTAGGAAAGACACTTGTAAACTTTTCAGCGGGTTTTTAGAAAATCATTTTGTACTTACATATTTCCAATTTTTATGTAAATTACTGTAATTTTATGTTAAACTTACTCTAAAACTTAAATGCTCAATTTTGCTTCAAATTAAAAGATATAAATGATTTTTTTTCTGAAATAAATCATTATTTGTAATACAACTGAATAATGAATAGAAGCAAAGTGGATTTTTTTCTTTAAAAAATGTCATTGAAACATATTTGCATATTTCTTTTTAGTAACATATCTGCATATTTCTTTTTAAAGGAGCAAAATACTCCATTTAAAGAAGATTAAGATTCATCTCTCAAGTTAGCCCTTCAATGATAATCGTTATTATTATTGTTTTTTTTATCAAATTTCCTTAATTTCATGTTTTTTAAATATAGGATTTCATAATATCTTTTTCGCTAACCTTGTAATTTAATTGAATTTTGAAATTTTTGCAAGTATTATAGAATACAATTCAATAATTCAATGCATTCGAGAACACAATTCAACAAAAAAAAATTTTATCATCTGAGATGCGCGATCTTGGAGGAAAATATTAATTACAAGATTGCACATTAATTTTCATTGTAAATTAAAGATATATAAAGATTTAAAAATATAAAACAGCAACAAAAAGTTTTTAAACAATTTTTTAGTGAAATAAAAGTACATTTTTTTAATTCAAGAAGTGGTGAGTTCAAAATTGTAAAACCTTGAGCTTCCAAAAATCGCAATGAAAAGTACAAAACTCTCAAGACACACGGTAAATGTTACTATAAATCTTTAAAATTTCAATTTTTCAAATTTTTTTGAATTAATACTTTACAATTTTACGATTTCATTTAAACCCCCTATTTTTGGTGAAAAATATTTTCTACTTTTTAACGTGCTAATAAAGCTATGTTTTTAAATGTATACTTTTTTAAACTATTTTTTTCCATGAGATTTATTTTCCAATTGAGTAAAGGTGTCTCTAAATAATTATATTCATACTGAATTTGTAAGAAATACCATTTTAAACTTCAAGAATAACCATTTAACAAATCCTATTGCAAATCTGCGAGTAACAGTGAAAAAAATTAATTTTCGAATAAAAAAATGATGTAATAAATTCTGTAATTAAAATCTCTTTTAATTTCTAAACGAAATTAGTAACAAAACTATATAAGAAACAGGAATAACATTAAGCAATGCAATAATAGAAAAACATTTTTAAAAAAGTTATTTTCATTATTTACCATCATTACTTTAATATCATTCAAAGCGCATAAGGAAATTTGTTTTATAATAACTCTTAAAATGAGATTTATGCATGTATTGATTTTATTAATCCTTAAACAATTTAAACGTCAAATCCAATTATAAATCTGTATATTTATTTTATTAGATATAAAATATTATGTGAAATTAAATTTAAGTTCATATAATCTCTATTACTCTGAATACAATTTAGATACATTCCCTCCTCAAAGGCTGCAAGCATTCTCAAAATTTCATTGGTATAACTATTTGTCGATATCAGTCCTGCATCTACTAATAACAGGCCCCGCCATCAATGAATTAGACACAGATTTAGAGATAGCCTTCCAAAAGGAAAAGTCCAAGTGATTTGTGCACTGATG
The DNA here is from genome assembly GCA_026289955.1 of Argiope argentata. Lineage (NCBI taxonomy): Eukaryota > Metazoa > Arthropoda > Arachnida > Araneae > Araneidae > Argiope > Argiope argentata. The sequence goes on from JAOUZG010025323.1 coordinate 6,512,004, forward strand.
CTATCCAGCTGCTATCATCTCAATTTAATCCGCAAGTCCATCTAGCTGCGTAAATTCTGTCGAATAATCGCTGTATTGCAGCTTATCTGACGCCCCCGGCGATACAATTAACCTCTTCGAGCGCTCCTGTCATCGTAAATGATACTTGAGCATGAAGATTCCGGGTGATTTCTGTAAATGATGGAATGGGATGTTGTGACAGGCGTCCGCTTGGCCACTTGCCTAGTGTCACTGGCGCAGTTTTTATCGATACTGGTTTCATTTTGACCCAAAAAGGAGGCAATAACCATGAAAGAAAGGATAAACGTCGTTTGATTTCTCAAAAGGATATGAGGTGCGGAAAGTGTTTGTTGGTAATTGTTATATGACAGATAAATTCTTAGATGAAATATTTTTCTGGTACTGAGAAAAATAAACTGGACTTTTGTTGAAGGAAAAAAAATTCTTTCATTTTTAACTTTTATAATGTTTAGTGGGTGATTTTAAAAAGATTTATATATATTTTGTAAGTTTATTAATATTAAAATAAAAGAAATATAAGGGATAATTGCAGCGGGAAATATGTGATGTGTAGGCGTTTTCTATCTTTTTTGTAAGTATCCATACTCAGAACCGAAACTCCTGTTTAGAAACAGCCATTTCTATTATTTAAAAAATCTAGATTTGTTTATACATCTTGTTAATTCCTAAATATTTAAATAAAAGAATTATAAAGGAATGACGCTAATTACAGTGGATAAATATGTTACTGGTAGGTGTTTTATATCTTTATGCATCTATTCACCCTCAGAATCAAAACTCCTTTTTTAAACCATTCTATTTGTTTTTAAAATTTAAACTAATTCCTGACTATTTTCGCCTTTTTTAGTATATTAAAAATTAAAAATGTTGTACTGGATCGCAACAACAAAATGAGATTTTTTTTAATTCATTATATGGTTGACTAGAGTACCAAATTTATTTTTCAGTTTTTCTTTATTAACTGTACTGTGATTATTCCTACTTAAGTATCAAATTAACTAAAATTGAGGAGCAGAACGGTTTCATTTTTTTGTTCTACGCTTGTATTTTATTATCATTTTCTGTACCTTTCTTATATGCTCAATGTCCTTCGGAGCTCATAAAAAAAAAGTCGTTAAAACGATGGAAAAGCAACTTTCTTCAATAACTCAATTCTTCATTGGGAACAAAGTTGTAAGAAGCCCTAACATGCTGTTAATAATTTAATATTTAATATAGTTTATTATTTTTAATATTTAATGCGTTTAATATTTAATACAGAAATCGTAAATATGAAACAACATGATGTGAATAAAATTTACACTTATTAAGTATAAAAGTATGATTTTTGAAAGCATTACAAATTAATGTTAAAATGTTTTAATTTTAAAAGTAATATTATTAAAATATAGAGATATTTATTGTAAAAGTATATTGATAAAGTAAAACATAATTTAACATACTTAACAATTATAAGCATTCTGAAATTTTTGTGCTAGCAAAATAAAAATGAATATTATACATTGAAAAAACTCAAAAATCAATAGCCGTAGCCAAGAGAAACATTTTTATAAAATGATACAATACGGTACAAAATTTTTAATTAAATATTAGATATGTTGCACTAAACAGATTAGATAAATCTAATGATTTATTTATAGAAATTTTTAATAAAGATAAGTTCTTCAATTCAATATTTAATCTGATAAATAAATTTATTTAACTTAAGTAGGTGAGTTAAAGTTCCCTCTAAGAAGGAACTCACGAAGAGGTATGTTCGAAAGGAACTGGGAAAATGTCTCCGCATATTTAACAATTCTGCCTCAGCTAATTTATAGGAAAAAAAGCAGTCTTTTTTCCTAAACAAAATACTATGTAAAGACTTTTTAAAAAATCGGGGAAAATATATCTGTGGTGCTAGCTTCATAAGCCAGATAACATCTACGTTACTGAATTAGACATGTTTCTCGGCTACTGGCCCTAACGTCGCCTGTTCGTATCATGACCTTTAAGCGCTACATTGGTGACCTTGACAATGCAAACTCATGCGACAGTCGTGGCGCCATCTATCCGCAGCAAAAGCAAAGTCGCCAGACTCACTTGATTCAAGCAAGCAAACAGAGACATCAGACCCACTTGACGCAGCAAGAAAAACAAAACCGGCAGCAAACAAAATAACAAAATCTTCGGATTTACTTGAAGCAGCAAGCAGAAACTTGCCATAACGCTTGAGTTCTAGATGGCTTAAGAGAGATTACTCAAATCTGAAAAAAATCTCAAATCAGGCGCGTATTAAGGTACTCATTGTGTTAAATAACTAAAGGAATACGAAAGTTTCCGCTTTAAAATAAATAATGAAAATCATTTAAAAATCATGGTATGTCTATATTTTCAAATATATAATGTTTCAATAACATGACTAGATCTGAAGTCATGTTATACTAAGGAAATCAGTAGCTCTTAAGAAAGAAAACGAGAAATATAAAAAAAGAAAGTCAATTCCTACTTAGGCCAACAAAGAAAAATTTTGTTTTAGTTACTTTTTATTAAATAATTAAAGTTAATATAAATAATTTATCAAAAAAAGTTATACTTGGCCAAAAAAATCAAGTTCGTATTCGTTTTAAATAAATCAGAACACACTTAATTGGTGTGGAATTATCAACTCCAATTGAGACAAAGCGAATGCGTGAATTTTCTACGCCAGTTATGGGTAACTCAATGCAGATTAGAAATTCCTAATTTTCTTTCTTTTTTTTTGGTATTATTTTAATGCAAAAGTACTCCAAAAGGAATTCAAAAAATACATTTATTAACAATGTTTAATTTTATATGCATCAAAAAATTATGAAAATAAACAGAACCATTTGAAATAATTCGGTCAAAAACATGTTAAACCTGACCTATTTACGTGGGGAAAGACAAACTGAATTCGTTACTTATTTGGCGGAGGGAAATGAAGATTTTTGGCTAGAAAATTAGTAATTAATTAATTAAAAATAATGAATTAATATTTGAAAAAAAATAATGTTATCCACAAGAATTTTTTAAAAAATTTACTTTAACTTGAATGGATGAATATTTAGTATTTTATTAACCTTCAAAAATTAATAAATTAAAATTTGAAAAAAAAAATCATGTCATCTACAACAAGAAAATCAAGCCAATCCCTACTTCGGTCAACAAATAAAATTTTTGTTTTAGTTAATTTTTATTAAATAATTTCAATGAAATAATTGATCAAAAAGCTATACCTGGCCAAAACTGAAATAATCAGTCCGTATCAGTTTTAAATAAATCAGAACACACTCAATTGGCGTTGAATTTTCAACGCCAATTGAGACAAAGCGAATGCGTGAATTTTCAACGCCAATTATGGATAACTCAATTCAGATTAGAAATTTTTAATTTTCTTTTTTTTTGTATTATTTTAATTCGAAAATACTTCAAAAGGAGTTTTAAAATTCCATTAACTAAAAATGTTTATTTATATATGCATCAAAAATTAAGAAAATAAACAGAATCATTTAAAATAATCGGCCGAAAACATGTTAAGCCTGTCCTCATTTGCGTGGGGAAAAACAAACTGATCCATTATTTATTTTTCGAAGGGAAGGGAAGATTTTTGGCGAGAAAGTCATTTACTAATTTGTTAATAAAAAAATTAATGAATTAATATTTGAAAAAATAATTGTATTAACATCATATGCCATCCACTACAAGTTTTAAAAAAATTACTTGAACTTGAGTGGATGAATATTTAGTATTTTATTAACGATCGAAAATTTGAACAAGATATATAGGGAGAGTGTGAGCTAATAGTTGGAATTTAAAAAAAAAGAAAACAGAAAATTCAACCACATCTTCCAGAAGTGAGCCTCACCTACTCAACAAGTCTTTTCCCATCAAGATAAATGGGGATGTTTAACCGCATGAGGGCTGCGACACTCAACGCACCTCTCGACATCCTATATTTTGAAAGCGAGTCGAAATGATAAATCGAGTCCGACCTCTCCACAGACAGCGAGGAATCTAAGGCTGATCCAGTCGGAGTCGGACAGTAAATTTTCATCCTTTACTCGACGCTAATTAGTGTATCAGGGGAGGTGTTAAATGAGGTCGTTGTGCTGTGGCAATCGGAGTCGAAAAACGCAAGGGGAATTCTTATTAGTCCTAGAAATCAATGTTGTTTAGATTTCCTTTCATCTTTTAATTATTGGAGGGGGGATATTTTTTATTTTATAATTATAAGTGTTCATGAGGAAATATTTTACAAATATTCCTCATGATATACTCTATAGATATTTTACCGCAAAGATATACTTGATTTCTTTGCATTTTGTTCTTAATGAAAGACGTTTGATTGCATGACAATGTTAAAAGTGTGCAATAGTTGATTAATGAACAGTTTGCAAGTTTAAATGGTAGTTTGCTTCAAATTAGATATTTATTCAATTAATTGAGTTAAAATAAAGTTTAAAAAACGATAACATTCTTTTAAATATGAAACTATAATGTTTTATAAAGTTTTTTTTATATAATACATAGTTTGATCCTTATTTATAATATGACAGATTATTATTATTACATACTTGATTATTATTATTATATACTTGGTTATTTTTATTATATATTTGATTATTATTATTATATACCTGGTTATTCTTATTATATATCCGATTTATTATTATTATATACTTGGTTATTCTTATTATATATTTGATTATTATTATTATTTATTTGGTTATTCTTATTATATATTTGATTATTATTATTATTATATTCGTGGTTATTCTTATTATATATTTGATTATTATTATTATTATATTCGTAGTTATTCTTATTATATATTTGATTATTATTATTATATACTTGGTTATTCTTATTATATATTTGATTATTATTATTATATTCTTGGTTATTCTTATTATATATTTGATTATTATTATTATATACTTGGTTATTATTATTATATACTTGTTTATTATTCTTATGTATTTGATTATTATTATTATTATCTACTTAGTTATTATTATTATTATATTTGATTATTATTTTTATATATTTGGTTATTAATATTATATATTCGGTTATTATTATTATCTACTTGGTTATTATTATTATTATATTTCATTAATATTATTATATATTTGGTTATTATTATTATATACTTGGTTATCATTATTATATATTTGATTATTATTTATATAATAACCTAAATCAAAAATTAGTAATTATCTTTCACTTCAAAATTACTTTTTTTTTTCTTTATCACCCAAAACTTTAACGAAATACGAAATTTGACTCACTAGTTAAAGAAAAACATATTTTATTTAAAACTGTTTTTAATCAGATTTTTTAATTAAAATGCTCCTACTCAAGGAATTTGACTCTCGTATTGCTAAGACGTATTTTATGTAACCCAAACGCCGTCTTGATAGTCAGTAAAAATTATTGAGTGTTGGATTGGTAGTAACCATTCCTTTCGTAATAAACAGATTCTTCAAACAAAACTATCTATAAATAATGAAAATAAAAGTAATAATTCAATAAATAATAAAAGTTTGCTTATAATTCGAATAAACTAATTTTATTGGATATACTTTTCATTAAATTAATAGATATACTTTTCATTAATCAAACAAAGAAGATTGATAAATTATTTTTTTTTCTGAAAAATAAATACTTCAAGAATTCAGAATATTGTTATTATGATCCTTATTAGGGTTTAAAATCACAAATCAAGAAACATTCAGTTTTATTTATTTGTTTTCAAGTTCTGAAACATTATATGAACTCTGTTATTTGACTCATAAAACAGAGTACGATGCAGTAATTAACTGAAAAGTAACTTCAAAATGATTCTCGTCATTCAGAGATACGTTTTGAGTATGCAATTAAATTATGAAATTTAAATCCACTGAAAGCTATTATTATGTTTGTTAATGTTATGTACATAAATTCCTTTGACCTTTTAAGTAGATGACACAAATTATTTAGACATTTATTACAGAGTGTATCAGAAATACCAGGACAAACAATTTTTAATATAACTTTACTAAAAATAAATAAAATTAAAAAATATAACAAATAATAATAAGAGTAAACATTTGCTGATAAATAAATTTAATTGGTTTCAACGTGACCGCTTTTTTAAGCAAAGCCGAGGCCTAAACGCTTATTGAAAATTTCAACAATGTGCCGCAAGTCTTCTATCTTTATTCTATTTCTATTCCCGCTGAAGCCATTGCTTTAGAGTGGTTTAGTGCAAACCCTAGACTCCAAAATGGGCCATACACAGTAATCCATGGGAATGAGATCCGACGAATTTTGTGCTTACTCTTTGGTTGAAAGAGCAGATTGCATCAGATACCGTTTGTCGAGACACATTAAGTGAACGAACGATTTCCCACTATTGTTTTTCCTTTCTTAAACACCTCTAGAATAGCAGATCTTTTACCTGACATTGTAAAAAGCCTAAAAACAGTACGTTAAGTAAAAAGATACATTATAAAATATAATTAAAATGGAATCTTCCAAAAAAAATGAAAACCAATTGAAAAGAAATTTGTTTACTTCTGTTCTATGATGCCATGACTTTGTGCGAGATTTTTTGCCGCACCCTATATTATCTCGATCTTAATAAAAATTAATTGAAATCTTAGATATTTGTGCAGAACAAAGCAATTATATTAAATTCTACATTTATTTATTACAACTTAAATATCAGAATTCATGCTTTTCTCAATATACATGAATCGCATGAAATATTATGTTATAAAAATATGTGATAAAATAATAATTTGTATTATATAATTTTTTAAATTATAAAGTGAATAGGAAATAATCAGGATTATTTTTAAAATTTCATTGAACGAAAAAAAGTTTTCTTACCTATGTAGACAAGAAAGGAATGCCAAGATATCAAACAGCCAATGCAATATTTTTTTTAAAAAAAATTCAAAATTTAGTCAACAGTTATCGATTAGCATATTATTTAATCATTTCAAATATAAATAGCACAAACAAAAGCAAGTCTGTGCTGAGGGGGGGGGGGAACCAAACCACCATTTGCACAAATCCCAAATTATGAAGAGATGTAGAAAATGAAGTAAGTAATAATCGCGCACTGTAAAATGCAATGGAAGTTGCTCAGTTCTGTGTTGTAAAACGTTAAGCATCAAAACGTTAGCGTTCTACAACAGGTTTTAACTGTTCTGGTGTCATGTTTCACGTTTGCAGCGGAATAGACTCTTCGATTTTCTCAAATTTGATTCCTATTACTTATTAATTTTGTACTAAATAGAAGAATACGGGGGGGGGATTATCTCATGCTCGTTTTCGATTTTTAACTCCAATGTTTTTCAGTAATGCACGCGATGTCCGTGAGTTCCAGTTAACAAATTTTTAAACACCCTTGGCCACTCACTCAATACTGGAAGCTTAATCTTTCCAGGAGTATATAAATTTTCTTATCGACTTACTTTTGATTCAAAACTCAAAGCGTCTAAGTGAGAACTTTCTTTACTTATACCTCCAACATCTAAATAGTGGATCAATTTTTCACATTTTACCGTCAACTTAGTGACTTTACGATCAACTTTCTTTTTTTAATTTTTCGATTCGATGTCGGTTTTACTCATCATTTTTTCTTCATCTAATATCACTGGATGCCCCATTATGATTTAAAAAAACAATGCAAAGTTAATACTGTATTGCATAGATATTTAGGCTGAGATAAGGAAAAAAATTCCATTACTCGAAAAAAGATTTACAAATCGGAAATCGATTCATTAATGTTGCTACAAATTATATGTCTAAAAGTTGATTGAAAAAATTTTATTCTGTAAACTCATTTTATGTTAATTAAAACTTTACTTTTCCCTTTCTGCAACCATTTCGCAATTAAATGCAATATAAACACTTACTATGACATAATAATATTTTTTTTTAATATTTCAAACAATACTGGCAAAACAAACCTCAAATGTCTCTGTTAGATGATTTAGTATCTTCCAATCACAAAGAGAATAAAATGCATTGTTTACGTACATTTTTTCTGTAATAGATAAAGTTGTAATTAACATTGAGTATTGATAATTTACAATGTGGAATTTTTTTTCTTGTATATAAACATATATAACGGACCTTTCTTGGAAATTATTTCAACACAACTAGTGCATAGTTCTTTTTACTAATTTTGTAACAATCTATTGAACAACTTCAACTTCTGTGATTCAAGATATGACAAACAAGTTAACTTTTATTACATCCACTTTGTATTTAATTGCTTAAGTTATGCCCTGTTAATATTTTAGCTTGTCCTTCATTTATACATTTTTGACAAACATGTACATATCATAAAAAGTATAATATTTCACCATATTTTCATTTTCCATTTTTTAAAGATTTTTGAATTAAATGAAGGAAATAATAGTAATAACTTTATTAAAAGGTTTGCATTGCAGAAGAGTAAATAAGGAAAAATTTTAATAAAGTTAAAATTTTAAGAAAATAAATATTTGTTATTAACTATTTAGGCAATTTCACATTTAGATTATTTTGTTCAAAATTTGAGTATATGAAGTATATTTTTAATTAAACCGGAAACAAAAACGCGTACAATTATTTTCTATACGTGCTTGCCTAAATAAAAATACGAATATATTTCACTGAATAATTATAATACGATTTCTGTGTTAAAATAACGGCATGAAACGCTAATTTTACAAAGAAACTAAGATACACAAGAATATAATATTAGAATATTGTTCTAATAATATGAAATATGTTTGGTAAACATAATTAATCTTATAAATTAAATTTCAAATTACTATTAAATTATTTTTTCTTTGTTAGATACACAACAAAAATTCATTCCTTATGTTTGTTAGTTATATTATAGTTTCTTGTAGGAAAAAAATTATATGGGGATAAAAAAAAGTTCTGAAATAATCATGTAAGCTCATTATCTTTTTTAACATATATATACGAATATTTTTACTCCAAAGAAAAAGAATTTTAATATTTTTGCAAAATTATTGTTAGACCTGTACTTTTTCCTGAAATTTTCAGAGAAGGAATGCTTTCTTCATAATTACTTGTCTATAATTTTCTTTAATTAGCGTTTGATTTATCATTCTACTCACAAAATCTATATTATTTGACTAGGGACATTCCCCATGTCCAGATATTTATTGGCTTCCCCTTTCTAACTCGTAAAATAATGATTTCATTTGACTTTAAATTAATTGGGTACATTGTTATGCTTCTGAAGAGATGGTTAATCCGTTCACTATTGAGCGAAATGTTCAATAATCCGTATTCAAATATTGCATCTGATAATAACTGTTTGACTTCACGTATTTCATCTATAAAATACCAATTATTTCATCCCATCGTTCAACTACATCTGAATATTTATTTTTAAGTCTAAGTAGAAGTAAATTTTATTTTGAAAATCAAACTATTATTTCAAATATTCGGCCTAATAAATTTGTTACATTCTAATTTGTAAAATAAAATAGATGTAAAACCAATGATATGTTATTTAAATTCCTATAAAATTCATTGTAAAAAACTACATGGAAAGCTAGAGGTACAACAGTAATTCTGCCATTCTTTCTCAATCCTGTTCAGAAATTTGATACCCTTCAATGGTTCATTGGTAAGATATCAACTTCAGAGTAGGACAGCTTCAGGTTCAAAAAGCAGTTCTTCAAAAGATCTGTCGGGTATGCAGGCCTTGTGTACATTAAATCTGAGGACTAAAACCAAATGTCTTCCCTCTATTGTGGTACAAAAAAATGGAGAAATAATACCAACTGAGATGCCGTCCTTATCTTATGTTTGGAACTCACAATTGTTCACTATTAATAACTAACTACTAAGTTAGTTATTAACAGCAAGCAATTGTTACAACTGTCTCAACACTACTAACATTATAACAACAAATCTAAAAACAAAAATTCAGATGAAGCCGCTCGTGATTTATCTTGTTTACACTTTAATATTGTTCCTTGGTCAATCATTGATAAAAGCAGGAAAATTTCAACTTTAAACCCCGATTTCTTATAAGAAATCCTGATGAGTGTAGCATTAGCCTTTTAAGCCAGATAACATCTACGATTCTGAAGTCGACTTTTGGTATTATGGTTATATTACTCGGCTACTGGCCCTAACGTCGCAGATTCGTACCGTGACCTTCAATAGCTACATTGGTGACCTTGACAACAAAATCTTCTGCAATAGTCGTGGCGTCATCTACCCGCAGCAAAATCGTCAGACGCACTAGACGAGCAAGCAACAACTCGCCATAACACTTGGTCAATATAAAATCGTTCGCTTCTTCGCCAACTCACCGGAGCGGGAGTACTGAAGCTTTAGTCTTATAATCCAGATAACATCTACAATACTGAAGTCGACTTTTGGTATTATGATCATGTTACTCTGCTACTGGACCTAGCGTTGTAGATTCGTAATGGGACCTTCAATCACTGCATGAGTAAGATTATAATATCAAAGACTTCTGCTGGTGGCATGAAGATGTTTAGAAGGAAGGGGTTCCAGGCTTCGGTATTATCATCAGTATCTGAGCTTGATTCAAAGTTAAGAGATCTTTTCATAAACAGGCCAAGCTCAGTTTCATAACTGAATACTGATGAACCAAAAAAAAAAATTGAGCCTTTTTCAATCCTTACTATAAGTTCACTCTTTCCATATCTATATATTGTTCAAGTTTTCAACCTTTAATTAAATATTTTTTTATTCATCCACTCAAGTTCAAATAATTTTTTTAAAATTTGATGTGGATGACATTTGATGCTAATATAGTTTTTACAAATATTAATTCATTAAAAATAAAATTAAGAAACTTTATCATATAAGTGAATATTTCGATTTCTAACCAACAGATGGCGCTACAAAAATTCTACTTAATTTTTTTCAATTTCTACAATTAGTTCACTCTTACCCTTTATATATATATATATATATATATATATATATATATATATATATATAATATTGTTTAAATTTAATAATTAATTTTTTTAATACTGTAAATAGAGTTTTAGCAGTTTGTAATGAAAATTAAAGTCAGAAGTAATTAGCTAAATCGGTAAAATACAAGGATTTCAGTATTTGTCACGTGAAGTTAAAGAATGCAACTTCAGATATTGAGAAAATCAATCATTTTTTGATAAGTTATTTATATGAGTTGTGGTTGTTTGATAAAAAAAATAATAAAATAATTTTTTTTCTTTGTGAGCTAAGTAGGAATTGAATTTAATTTTTTATTATTACTTGTTTTTAATATCATCTCCTTCTTTCACCTGTGCCATACTTAATGTATTTCAACATTAAGGAAATACAACACAATTGGGTTTCCTCATATAAGAGAGGATTTTCTTTTAATTAGGTGAAAAAACTTTGTAATATTATTTTCTGTCATTATTTTTTGTATTAATGTTACATAATTTTTGTAAAGAAATTTAACTGTAATTGTTGAAAAATTCAGCCTCATGGATTTGATAAAGAAATTTCCGTTCTCTCAGAGCTCAAATAATACGTCATTGCCTATTCGTGACTATAGAAAATGATGGTTTAAAAAGGCAATAAAAGAAACATGTTAAATTTGGCATTTGGTTTATCATCAAAATCACGGATATGTATGCAATTTTTGATATATAGATATAAATTGTTACAAGCGGGCAAGCGCCACGATAAATCACCGAAGGAGAAAGAGTTGGGGACGGTTGACGAGGAGCTTCATGCCAGCCGAGTTGATTTGACGAGGGGAATATTTTGTTGGCCCCCAGATTGTTCACAGTGCGTCGCATTGCTCCAGGGCGCTCGCTCGCTTGGCTATATAAGGGACGGCTTGCCGCAGTTTGCCTGTTCCTCTCGGAAGAGAGAGACTTGTTGAGTGAGCTGATTATTTTTATAGCTTGTTATTAGAGAGCAGTGCTTAAGTTTGTGTTAACATTGTGTAAATTGAGCTCGCTGCGGTTTGCTGTGCTATACGATATCTGTTTTGCAGTCTTTGGTTTTTGCACGTAAGGCTTGTATCTACGCTATTAGTGACTGTTGACTGCTAAATTGATTCTAGCTGAATTCAAGCCATTCCGTAAATTTTTATTGTGCTGTCATCAAGTAAAGTCCATTCAATCCGAACCCGCTACTGTAAAAACGTAACAATATATAGATAATAAAGTATCTAAGTCAAATCAATTGCCTGATTAAAAAAATTATCTAAATTTAACCTATATTAACTTCATTCCAAAATTTTCTCTTATTTCCTGATAAAATTCCATTTTTTATCTAATTTCTTTTTAAACGCTCTAAAAAACTGCGAATTTAGTAGATTCTCATACTCTGAACCAAGGGATAAAAAATCTTTAATTTTTGCAGCATTCTTTTAAAGATACCTAAATTTCAATATCCTAAATCTACACTTTCAAAGATATACCTATCAAATTGCCATTATAAAACCCCTTAAATGGAAAATTCCGTCCTCTTTTGCTGTTCTGCTCTTGTATCGCGATGTAAATTGTCGCATCTTTTATGATCATTTCTTGTGCAAATTATGCCTCCCGGGAGACATAAAATGATTTTGTTTCATTATATTTTTTTAATATTAGAAATAATTATCAGGACAACAAATTATTTAAACTGTTGTTAATTATACAAGATAAAATTAAAAGGTAGTCAGAAAATGAGCCCTAGTGTTTCTTTAAAACGGTATGTTAATATAACTGAAAGAGTTCAATTTTGGGGAAATTATAATATTTTCTTTTTCTTTAATTTGTATTCAAGAAAGCACAAATGCTATCAATTTCTTTCACATATTAATAAGTAGCAGTAGGATCAGACAACAAATTAATAATGAAAGAATAATTTTAATTAACCAATCTAGAGGAATAAATAATATTAAGCAGATTTCTAAATTTTTAAGTATTTATTTTTCAACTAATCTATAGTAATTTTCAACTAAAAATGGTTAAAAAAGATATACATTTTTTAATGAGTAAAATAAGAAAATCTAAAAAATATATTTTTAAAAGTTCTTACGTTGTCGAAATCAAGTACTTTTTCAAACTGTAATTATTGATTTATCTCCTTGAGAAGTCGATTCCATTTAAGAAAGAAATTTTGTTTACTGAGATTCGGGAGATAAAAACGGGACGAAAACATCAGTGACGAATGAATGATGACACTACTCGGCGGTGCCATCATTTCTCAAGTTTATTGTTCGCGTGTTGTTTCACATCAGAAAGTACCGAGGTCAGCTTTGGAAGTGACATCTCTACGCTCGGCTGAATTCCTTAAAAAAACCGAAAATGTCAGTAGTCGCATTTTCTTTGGTATTTATTGCAATATTAAAGCTTTCACAATTTTTAGCTATATTGATGAATTTTCATTTTCAACAAATATAGAGAAAATAAACTCAAATCATGATATCATTTGTATCGATGAAAAGATTTATATGAAATTTATAATTCACGGTAGCTGTCCTTTTGTTAGAACAGAAAATCAATTAGAATCAGAAAAATCAATTAATTAACAATGTTTAATTTTGAATACATCGAACATTAAGAAAATAAATAGAATCGTTTGAAATAATAGGTCGAAAATGGGCTAAAAATAACTTCATTAGTGTGGGGGAAAAACAAACTGAATTCGTTACTTATTTGGAGGCGGGGAAATAAAGATTTTTGGCTAGAAATTTAGTTATTAATTAATTAATTAAAAATTAATGAATGAACATTTGGAAAAACTCTATAAACATCAAATGTCATCCACTTCAAGTTTTAAAAAATTTACTTGAACTTGAGTAGATGAATAAATCTCATTTTATTAACGATGGAAAATTTGAACAAAATTTTACATATATATATAGGAAGAGTGAGAGCTAATAATAGGAATTGAATAAATAACCCGCAATGCTTTTAATTTTATAAAAAGCGAAGAAGTTTTGAACCTTATTTGAAATATATATATTACAGTTAATGGGTTATCTGCAATAAAAGGGATTAATGAATTTATTATGAAATGGTTCTCTCTACTAACAATAAAAATGAATGGATGCCTGTGTTGATGACTTGAAATTAGATTATAATTAACACATAGGAAAGATCTTTTTTTTAACTTAGCATTTCATTGAATCACAGATTAAACAGCTCTTGGCTTTTTTTATGTTAAAATGTGTAAATATTATATAATAATAATTGTCTTTATACAATTTTAAAAATTTTCTTCTTAATAATAGAAATTTAAGTTGTGCAATTTTTTTTTTTTTTTTTTTGCAATTTCATAAAAATTTTGCGTATTTTCAACAAAATTATTCTTGTAATGAAATTGAAACCTTTTTACTTTATTTCATCAAATAATTAATCGCCTGATTTTCTGCATTTTTTTTGTATTGAAGAATTGTTGCATATAAAAAAGTAACTGAGCCTTTTTTTGCAAATACAAAGTATTTTGATTAGAAGTCACTGTCATAAAGTTTTGAGAATATGCATATACCCTTCCTGTCTAAAACGCAATTGTGGAGAAATAATTTTTTCTTATATCAACTCAAAAATCGAACGATATCAATGAAGATGACTGAAAATTTTTTCTTTCTTTCTTTTTTATTATTTCAAATTGATTTGCAAGAGGAAAAATATGAATAAAACAGTGAAATCAACTTTGAAATATAATTTGGAGGAAAGGAATTTACCTTGTAACATTTTTTAATTAAGGTACTATTTTATTTTATTTGCTCAACTTTTATTAATTTCATAAGAAAATTAAGATTTCAATAAATAAAATAAATCATTACTAATCTACTTTTTTTTAGCCAGTGATCTTCCTGATGATCTGAACGTCCCGGTTAGGGTATGGTTGTTCTTCTGTGTTCTATCTGTGAGGTGTGTGAATGTGCCCCCTCCCCCTGTAAAAAAGAGATGTCCAAGCGAATGAGATGAGTGAGTAGCAAATGTCGTACTCTTAGACCTTGTTGGCGCTTCTTTAAAAACAAGATACGCTTATTTAGCTTAAAATCGCTGACGGACGTTAGAGTGCTTGTCCATGGTAAGTGACATTAGTAATAACAACAACAAACTTATTTGTTGTGCATATTATTAAAAATTAGTTGATGTTTTTACTAAAATTATATGATTACAATTATGCTCTCTGAACGATGTGACTTCAAGGTTATGGGAACTTGAGACAATATGCAACAACAGAGCAACTTTTTTTCATTTTTTATAAAGTCAACAAGTAAATATTCCATCTCTGACGTTACGGTAATCAAATTTTAGCAACACACACCAGGTGAGAATCAGGAGTCAATTCTTTATCACCAAGCTCCACTGATAAAGTATTACTCTTTGAAAAATACTTACAAATTCATTTATTTTCAAAAGCAATTTTATTTAATTCCAAAGTATCATCTCTAAAAATAACGTAAAAATGTTAATTTATAGCTCTGTTTAGCAGCCGTTTCGTATATTTCATGTAACCAGATATTCAATTTTTTAGGATGGAAAGAGAAACACAATAATTAAGGAGAAAACTTTTTCTTAAGAAGTTCATTGAGTATCTTAAAGAAAAAAATTATGTTCCGTAAAAAAATAATTAGAAAAAGTTATTTTATAGTGGAAGTTTTCACTGCGTAAACAATTTTTTGTATAAAATGCTACATCCTTATCTTTATTTTATTATAATCCGCATCACTACATCAATACTCATTAATTAGCAAAGTGATATCGTTTTAATTTTTGGAAAATAAAGCCTTAAAATTTTTATTCAGCTGAAAAAAATAATAGTGTAAGAAAAAAAAAAGAGTTTTAATCAGTGTTCTGTTCTCTCTTATTTTTTTGTAGCTCTCTTCTCCGTTATTTTTATTTATTTATTTTTACAACGAAAGAGACATTTAACAACTAAATAAATTCAATGGATTTAATTTAATAAAAATAAAGTATCAAATTTTTCGTTATACATTTTGTTTTATAGCAGATACAAAAAAATGTGACTATTGTTCAATTAATATCCTCAAAATGATTTCAAATTAAAAAGAACTTAAAAAATAAATAGTTCAAAATTTTTGAGGAAAACAACAAACTAGCTGTATTCAATAATTTTTTTAGAAAAAAAAATATTTTAAAAAATATTCCGAGACTGAATATTTATTCTTTTGAATTTATATCTCATTCTTTTGGAAACTAAAATGGAGAAAGTAAAATATCTCCCCCTGAAAACAAATGAAGAAGTTATTATGATTCAAAACCGAAGAAAACATAAATTGAGTATTTTGCTGTTATATAAGAAATAAGAAAATATTTTCGTAAGACAATCAAGCAAAATGAGAAAATAACACGTTTATAAGCGCTTATAATTGTCTTCTTTCACGATAATTTGTTGGGTTTTAATTTATAATTTTAAAATTTGTTTATTTTACTTCGAGTTCAAGATATTATGTATAAAAAAGTAATTAACATATCTTTAGAATTTATATTGTTTCTCATTTTTCCATTTTAATGAGTGTCATTAAATTTTAACTGTCTAAATATTTCTGATAGTGTGTTATAAAAAATAGTTTTGTAACTATTTTTCATAATTTCTAAATATATTATTATGTTTTTTTTATATTACGTAACTTGGCCATGTCATATCGGGTGGAGGTTAGGCTAAAGTTTAAAGCTAATTTTTCTTCTTGGATTCGATGCCACCGGCAACGCCGGGCGAGTATTGAGTATTTTTTAAAAAGATTATCTAAAATATTCTTATTTATCATCTTTATTTAATTGAAAAAAAAAGCTCAAAAATTTTTAAGTCATCCGTATTGGTTATAAATGCTTAATTCTGAAAATGCATGGAAGATCAATTTTTAATGCTTATTCTTTTCACTCATTAATTCGAGCTTCTAAAAATTTAAATAATTAAAAGAAAAGGGCAACTAAATTATTTGTAGCAGATTGCGGTTCTTAAATCAGAATCGTGGTTACATAAATAAAAGATGTATGCACTAAATTGCTTTGAATATTCAGTATCAAAGATGCCTTTATTTTTCAACTTTTCAATATTTAATTTTCAATTAATTCGATTTTAGTGTTTTATGACTTACTGAATGTCTTGAAGAAAATGGGGATTATTTATTCAAAGCATTGCAAAAAAGGAATCTGGGGAAAAAGAAATTAAATTTTTTAGTTGTATAAAAAAAATTTATAACGTTCTGATAATAATACTCGTAAAAACATTAGTGTAACTGCATTTGATGTTTTAAAATAATGGGTGGTTTAAGTTAAATAAAGTTTAAAATAATGGGTGGTTATTTTTCTAATTGTAAGAAATCTGTTACGAAGGATATAATCTTGCAAAATTTATGTTATGATAATCCGTTTTTATCATGTCAGAACATGATGTTGTTTTGGGGATGAGACTTTTGACATCAACAAAAATCCGTACTCGAAAAATTGAAATTTTGCTATCTGCACGAGCATTTTAAAATATCAGCTTTTAATAACGTGTTGTCATTCCATTTACAAAAGCTCTGACAAAAAAATAAATTAATGACTGCAGCAAATTTAAACTAGAAAAATATCTTTTTGAGCACATGATTATAGAAAATGAAATAAATAGGAAATGCGATATTTTTTTTAAAAAAATAAATGCGAGACAAAGTGTTTTTGGATCTTTGGCAATACCAAAGTGACTCATTAAATGAAACAATTAAAATGAATAAAAATATAATTTAACTCACACGAGTACGTGGTGCTTAACCGTTCAAGAAATTTTGCTCTGACATAATATATTGAAATATGCATAGCAGATTTTATTTTAGTCTTTAAATATTCTTTTTGTAACCAAAACCCTCATTATTTGTCTTTACTGCTCTGATATATTAAACGAGTACCAATCCAAATTAATAACTAATTTGGCTCCTCAAAAACATGTTATTATTATTTTTTCTCACCTGATAGCTCAACTAATGCAAAAAATAATTATTTCTCGCTCAGTTGTCAACAAAATGGTAAGAAAGAAAGAAAGAAAAGTTCAAAACGTCATTTTGTACCATGAATTCAAATCTGCCGTTTTTATTCAATGACAGTTTTTGGGTTTCATAAAAGGACAAAATCTTTGCAATTCTGAAGATATTTGTATGCTCAAATTTAGGATAACAGTTGATGTCTCAATCGAAACATTGTGCAATACTTGATGAGAATCGGAATGCTACTTTAATATTTTTTAGAGCTCTCAGGGAAGAATTTATTATTGGAAGGGATTTATCAAAGACTTTATAAATGACATGAAAATAAAATCATATACCAGATTATTAGAGTCCTTTGAAATTTTTGTAATTAGCGAAAGATTTTATGAACTTTCTGTATAATAGATGATGAAAACATATGTACATTTCAAAAATTGCAGTGATGGCTCAAATTCTCAAGAAATTAAAAAATGATTTATGTTTTCTAATTGTTAATGAAACTAATTAAATAAATTAAATTTTAGTGAAGTATTCGCGTATAAAGTTATACTTATAAAGATGTAGATATTTTTAATTGCACTATTTTAATGTATAATGACTAGCATCACATTCCAAATTCACATGTGCTTGAAGTCTTAGTCGACTCATGAACCAAACCTCTACAACAGCAACGCTGACCTATAGTGTCTTCTTTCACGGAGCGCCTAGCTTCGGTCAAGGGGCATAAAAGTGATAAAAGAAGAAAACTTAAAGAAGGATATTGGATGGTCTTTTAATACTGGAATTTGGATTGTACGTAGGAATAGATAACATTGCTTCATTAACATGAGAATCGTGGTTTTGAAAAGTTTAATAGCTAGTTTTTTATTAAAAATTTTAAGAGGAGGATAGTCAAGCACTTTATGCATATTAATGTTTGGCATAAACCATTAACATTAACAGAATCTTCTAATCAATTTTTTTTTGTAGTTCAATGATTCTAAAGTTAGATTTATCAGCATAACTCCAGACAGAATATGCCTGCGATAAAACTGGACACAAATAAGCAGAGTAAATAAGTATTTTGTTGTCTCTAGACATTTTAGATTTTCGAGAAATTAAGGGATAAAATTTACGAGTTAGGTTTCGAAACTAGTTTTTAGTATGCATAAAATGAGGTCTCCAGGTTAGTTTATTGTCTTTAAGGGAGCTTAAGAATTTGCATTCCTTAGACCATCAAGCATTTTGGTTTTTAATATTAATGGGGTGGATTTATTTTATAAACAGGATTTTCAATAAACATAATAGCCTACGTTTTACTAGGAATAGTTTCTATTTACCATTTTATGAACCTATCTTCAAGAGTTTGCGACAGCAAAGTTGATGGGGACTATGGTTGATTCATCATCACTGGTCTCGGTACAACCCTTCCCGTAGAATGCGCGCCCCGTCATTGATAGGAAATAACCATCCCCTCCATTTCTGTGCCCACCCGAATAGCGAGAACCAACTACCACACCGGAAACTTATCATGTTCGTTTCTTAGATACCCCCTACTCGGTGGGAAAATGTGAATAGCGTATCCGTATTCATGATATATGTTTTCACAATCATATCTGTGAATGTCGATTAATTTAATACATCATCTAATGTATCAAATTAATACAGAGGCAATCGATAGAAAGTATAGTTTTATGAAATCTAAATTGATTTTAGATTATAGATGTGGTTTCATTTCAAAATAAAATCAAGATACTTAAATGAAGTAAAACAAATTAAATCGCCATTTTATCTTACATCCTATTTCAAGTTGACGTACGCTGCACTATTTTGTCACTGCCTCACCCTACATTGTGATGTTTTTTGTTATTGTTATTATCATGTGATAACATAATGTTGTTTTAGTTAGGAGTTTTTGGTGTATCAACTTTTTTTTGGTTGATAGTCACTTTTCCCATGACATTTTAAGTTTGTTTTGCCAGTCTTTTTTGAAATATTTAATTAAAGTTACTATCAATTGCCTTTTGTTTGTCGTTTCTATAAAATGATGTCACCTTCCACTTGTTTATGATTTCTTACTTTTAAATAATTAATCTCGAGCTCAAAAGATTATCGTGTGTGTACTTTTTTGTTGTTGTTGTTTTCAGTTTTAACTATCGCGATTTTTGTAAAACGCGACTTGTATTAATTCTTTAATGATGATATTATAAGCGCCTTCTTACTAATAGTATTTCTCAAAATACTGTAAATATTAGAATATAATTTTAATAGCAATCTGCATTACGTACATTGGATTTTAACATACATACAAAAGTTCTCAGTAATAACTTTTCCTTGAAATTACTGTTATTTTTTTTTTTTAAATCTTAAAAACAGTCAAGCTCCAAAACGTTGTTTTCCAGCTAGAAAAATTGAAAATGAAAGTTTAAAAAAATTGTCATTATAGAGAGAGAGAAAGAGAAAGTCTCGTTATTATTTCAAATCGGTTTAAACTGGTTAATGACTTAAATTAATTAAGACAGGTAATCACTTAAAAAAATAGTAATGCTTTCACGGGATAACTTGAAATTGGTGATTGTAGATTTCATTTTCATTTTCTTTTTATTAATTTTACTTTCTTACATACAAAGTATTGAGGAAGTATTGTAATATTGTCAACAAATTTAAGCTCTTCTTTCATTGTTGTTGCTGTTGTTGTTGTTGTTTGCTACATGATGCAGAATTGATTTCTTATAAAATATATCACATTTGACTTAAACCAAAGAAACAGATCAGTATGAATTATCCCCAGTTGGTGCAGTAATATATGATGGTACAGTATTTTTTCCTCTCCTTTGACAGTAAAGAAATTTTCTGAGTACTAGAGCACTGCATTATACTCGTACACTAGATATTACTGCATATCTCCCAAAAACTTACTGGGTTGAATGTTGATAGCTGCCCTAAAGCATCATCCCAAGATGGCCTTTATCACCATCTTCGCAGTAACGAGGATCTAGTATCCCATAAAAATATATATTTAGGTGGGGAGAAATGTCTTGATGGAGTGGTGGATTCATTTTGTTGTTATGAGATAGCTATTAGTAATTATTATTGTTAAACTTAGAATTAGTTATTAATTTTAGAATCTTATTAATTTTTATATCCCAATATAAAAAGAAATAGTATTATTAGCATTGGATATTCTTTTATTTTTATTGTCATAAAGTGCGAAAGTAGATATTGATTTTCATTATATGCAAGCTAAACAAAAAAGTTCTTGCCTTTTTTAATGGTCCAAAAGAACATGACATACAAACAATGTAACCTATTGTAAGTTCCCGAAGTATTCACCATCGACATCCAGCACCTTCTTCCAACGTGTCTCCAGTTGTTCAATCCCCCTTGCGATAAAACTCGGGGATGTGGGAAGCAAAGATGCCAGTGAGAGCTTGGCGCACGCCTGTTTCCTTGGTGAAGGATTTACCACGAAGATAATTTTCCAGTCAATGGAAGAGGTGGTAATCTGGTGGTGCAAGGTCAGGTGAGTCAAGAGGATGGCACAAAGTCTCCTCACCAAGTCGTTGTATCGTATCCCTGACCACGCGTGACACGCACACACGCGTTATCATGCAATAACATTACCCTTTCGATTAACCTGTGCTTGTTCCTTCTGATGCAATGCCTGTTGTACACCTTCCAGTTGTTACGAGTACGGGTCCCCAGGAACCGTTTGGCCGGTTGGTAGCTATGAGGCCATCCTGTTCGAGCTTTATCACAGAGATACAGATCTTCAAGCCTGAGATTTTGAAACCAATGCCTTGCCACACGTACATTAGCAGCACTATCCCCAAACGCTTGACATATTCGGCAACTTGATGCTTCGGCTGATAATCCCACTTTGAAGTCGAAAGTAAACAACCCCAAACTAGATCCTTCGATACATCCATTTCGCTTCGATACTGTACGAGTTCCAATTGATGAATGTAAGCTGCGTTATAACAACTATTCCTACTCTCGATAGATGATTTCTCAGTCGCGTCATACACGAATTTGCATACTTATTCTCACTTCTTTCAATGGAAACGCG
>JAOUZG010025323.1:6535227-6573945 GCA_026289955.1 Argiope argentata
ATATATATATATATATATATATATATATATATATATATATATATAGAGAGAGAGAGAGAGAGAGAGAGAGAGAGAGAGAGAGAGAGAGAGAGAGAGAGAACTATATAATGCAAAAACATCCTTTAAGTATAAAATTAGTATATGAGTTTAGGATGAAATTCATATATTGATTTAAAATAAGATCTCATTGCATAACATTGCGATTTTTATCAAAATTTCTATTAAATTACTTCAGAGGAAATCTGGTTGTTAATGAAAGTCAACCTAATAACTACAGAGCATAAAACACTAGGTAGATAAAGTTTAATGCACAAAATTATTTAAATATATAAATGTTTATGAAATTTTGAGCCAAATCGATCAGTGGTTGGCCATTTCTTATTCTTTCTTTGGCAGGTATGTAAATGTACTTATTCATAAACACGAAGACTAAAATCTTTGAAACTCCATATGTTATCTTATGTTCACATATATAGAACCATGTCAAATTTTTGGTTTCAATATGCTGGAAAAAGACATCCAAAATGCATACTACCCCGATGGATTCAGAGAAAATGACAAATCCATGCTCTATACCTAAACTATTGTTCACCAATACCCACAAGGCATTCTTGATATTACCTAAGGTATAAGCTTTTATGCGAAAGGAGGGGGATACCTCCATTGTTCTATAATATGCAAGAAAGTTTGAGGGAGACCACTCTCAACGGTATGAATAAGTGAAATTCGCATTATTTCTTTGGAGAAAAAATTAATTAATAATGTACTCATACTTCTCGAAATGATTGAGGTGAAAGCTCATAGGCCAGATAACATCCATCGGACATAACTGTCACTTTTTGTCTAGTTGCTATGTTATTCGGCTACAAACCCTAACGTCGCGAGTTCGGCCCTAGAGCAATCTAATGATTCACTCACATAATATTAGTCAAATAATTAGCCAGATAAAAATCCATCGGATATAACTGTCAATTTTGTCTAGTTGCTATGTTATTCGACTACTAACCCTAACGTTGCGAGCTCAATCCAAGGGCAATCTAATGATTCACTCGCTTAATATTAGTCAACTAATAGCTCGCAAAGCACAATAAGGCAATATCCGTTGATTTGAAATTTGCTTCAATGGAAATATGGATTGTCAAAATTTGCTGCCATTTAAATTCATAATTAATTGTATTTCTAAATACACTAAATAAAACATTAAATATAGGTGCATACGTATTATACCGTCTTCGCCAACTATCGCCAAAGGTTTAGTAACTCATTGGCGACGGATTTAAATTTGGCGATAAAGATCAACTCATTACACCATTGCCGGATTGCCATAATTGGCGGTTTAGCAACTCATTGGCGACGACTTCAAATTTGGCGATAAAGTTGGACGATATAATATGTAAGTACGTAAACATTAACCCAGACGGTTACTAATCATTTCATTGAAAATATAGTACAATAGAATTACATTGTTAAAAAATTATGTCAAAGCCTCTTTTAACAATTTATTTATCAAAGGTAGGAAAATCTTCTTTAGAATGTCACTAATTTTAAGGTAGGCCTCTTCCATTTGCATCTAAAGAGGGAATTACTGGAATGGAAATTTAAAAAACAAAAAATTATGAAGTCTCATTTTTTAGTACAAGTTATTATGACATTTGCAACGCCAGCTGCTCTCTATTCTATTTCCGTTAAGGTGTTTGTCTGTTATTTCATCTAAAACACGGTTTATTTATGAGCACTTTCATACATAAAATAATCTGGTCGTGACAGACATGACATTTAACTTGTTGTGTCCGAAAAAAAATACTTCTAAAAAAAAGCAAGTGGCGCCTAGTTGACAAATGTCTTTACCTGAGGTGAATACATGCTTTCTTGAAATTAGTTTTTTCCCCTTTTTTTCCTTAAGATTTGATGATTCTGTTATAAAATAGTGAAATTAGTTGATCTTTTGTCATTTTTTTCCTTAATGAAGCATCTTAATAAGCCAGGAATGTTTATAAGCGAATGATCCTCATACATTGGTTGTAAAAAAAAAAGCATATAATTATTGTTAATTTGAATTTCTAGAAAAAAATTATGAAGATATTTTTGATATACAGACGTTTTAAAAAATGTTAGCACAGTTCCGAATACAAATGTAAAAGCCAAATATAATATTTCGAGGTTTTTATTTTTTGTTTAAATCAATGCGATATTAATAATGTATTGTATGTTTTCAAATAGTAGGTATAATTAAAATCTTTAATTAGTTTGCTTAGCAATTTTAAAATTCTGAATTCTTACATTAAGTCAATAAAATCAAGAAACAATTAGTAGCTCCTTTTAATAATTGTTTTGCATGAATGACCCAATGTTTCTTCAAAAAATCAAAAGTCTTTAAATTTTTACTGCAAGCAATTCGGTGTCGTTTCAATTTGACGCTTCTAAATATGCATATTAAATTCTGTTCTACTTTAAATAGAAGATGAAAAAAGCTCTATGTCGATAAGCTATTAGTTTATTTGAACGTTGTAGAAATCTTTATTGTTAGAGTATTATCGACGAAGAGCATTATTTAATATTATAGTAACTAAAAGGTCAGTCTGGTTCTCCTTAGTGTAGAATGAACGAAATGGTGTAGAAATTTGGTAAAAGAGAAAAAAAAACGCTATTGGAATTTATTTTTTTTACTTAATATGCCTGATGTGACCGAAGTATCGTGTTAAAATCTAGACATTTCGATAAATAAAATAATTTAATGTATCAAACAGCATAAAGTATAATTCTACATATCATTTAAAATATTTTTTTTTATTTTTAATTATATATCTATCTCTTATGGTTCAGAAATTAATAACAGATCCACGATAAAAATAGAAACCCTGTGTATACAAAGTTTAAACCTTTCATTTCTCCCTATAATAACCTTCGAAAGATATAAAATACTAGAAAAAAAGTATTCTTGCCACGCCTTACCATTTAAAGACATGAAACGTTACGATCCATTGACTTATCGCATATCTTGCTTCCAAATGAAAAAAGGTATATTACATTTTGACATCTGCAATTGTAGCTTCGGGAAAGACATTCTTTTTTTATTGATCTAAGTGGAACTCACGCCTTCGCCTCGTGTTACGGAAAATTACGGGTAATTTTCGACATTAGAAATGACTGTTATTAGAGTTGAAACCATGGAATTATTGCATCTACATGGCCAGACTGGCGAAAATAAAAATAACTTCGAACATGTCTCGGTCCATTGAAGGCTCACGCTTTGTTTCCTTTTAATTTCAAATTTATTTCCAAATGTAAAATCGGTAATACAATTTCAACTGACTTATTTCCAATAATAAAAAAGACAGAATTTCCTAAAGGTATTAGTTTTAAAATAAAATAATTATTACCTAGTTTTAAAACGATCCATTTACATTATTTGCTCTGTCTAAATATACAGAGCATCAAGTCAGCGGCTAAAATTTTGATGATAGTTCTACTGAGGGATGGATTTTAATTAAGTAAAATAAGTAAGATTCAAGGATTTTATAATTTTAAGGAACTCAAAGGACTCACAATTTATATTCAATATTTTGAAATTTATCCATATGCTCTTGTTTACTTATAAAGGTTGAATAAGTAAACTTATTCAAATAAAATAGTGAAAAAAAGTTTGATTATTTTTGTTGCATCGTTCTATAACTATCTCCAAGTAATTACCATTACCAATTTTTTACTATGTTATTTTATATATTTTTTTATAATTTTGAAAAGTATCCTATTATTAAATATTAGTAAAAATATGTTATAAAAAGTTTTGCCATTTTTTTTCCTCGATACATTGGTTAAAAAGCATTTAAATTACTGTGGTGCATTTTTTAATGCTCTGTATTCAGGGACCAGTTTTTAGATTATAATTAAACATTTTGTTGATTTAATTTGTAAAAATTTGGTACTTAAAACTACTTATATAAAAATCAATAGCTTGGTGTTTAAAGTTTCTGGAGAGAAATGGAGAAAGCCCCTAGTCACTAAAATGTTGTAATCAGCTCTGCTTTTACTGCAATATTGGGACCGTAAAAGCTAATGAAAGTAAATGTTAAGGTTCTAGAGAAAAACTTTTCTGACATTTAGGTGGCGTAAATTTGAAACATAATATCACGATAAAAGGTTTAAACCATCACCGCTTTTATTTTAACATTATGATATTATACACAGTAGTAATAACAAATGTAGTTATTAACATGTCAGAACATGATGTTATTTTGGAAAATGAGGTCTCTTGAGTCAACAAAAATCCGTAGGCGAAATCTGAAATTTTATTACCTGCGTGAGCATCTCCAAAAATAAACTTTTAATAACGTGTTGCCAAAAGCTCTGATTAATAAAAATAAGTTAATGACTACAGCAAATAAAACCTAGAAAAATTTCATTTTGAGCACGTGATTAAATGAAATGAAATAAATAGGAAATGTGATATATTTTTTAAAACAATAAATGCGTGACAAATTTTTTTGGATCGTTTGCAATACTAAAGTGACTCATTCAATGAAATAATTAAAATGAATAAAAATATAATTTAACTTGCATGAGCACGTGATGTTTGGCCGTTCAAGAAATTATTTTGACATGATACATTGAAATATGCATAGCAGATTTCATTTTAATCTTTTATTTTTTTTAGATTTCGGTAGAAAAACTTATCTTCAGACGTTTTGGCAATGTAAATTTAAAACGTAACATTTTGTGTTTAAAATGTAGTCCTACGTTGAAGTAAATTTTGAGTTATTCAAATTTACTCCACCATGCAAGAAAGCTCTTGTCATTTACGCTTTCTTTTGTCTTCTTTCATACCTATCCCTTTAAACCTTGTGAAATCATTAGGACGGAATGGCAGAAAGGGGAAATTTTCTTTTCCCTATGTTTCTATACATATTATTTTTAAATTCTAATTTCAATTTTTATTTCTGTAATAACAATCATAAAAATATCTTTTGTGATGTGTGTTCCAAATCAATTTTATTTATTGTTTAGAAGTTTAAAAAATGATGTTTAAAAGTATAAATTTGGATTTAAGTTGTATTTCATTCTTCACGTGTTAATCTAAAATAGAATTTCATTATGCTGAACACGATTTAAATTGATGGCTTTAGTACATAAAATAAATTTGTTCTCTTCAGATAATTATCTGAACATAATCCCAGCGCCACGTTCTCAACCAATTAACTTGAATTGTTTAAAGCCGGCTGAACATAAAGGATTATAAAATTTACTGCCTGTTAAGCTCTAAGTAGAATGATGTAAATTTTAAGAGATACTCTTAATAGTCTATATGGAGAATTATTGGGCTTTATTTTTTTCTCAAATGTCACTTTGTACCGTCTACGAAATAATTAATTTCAATTGGAATCTTATTTTAAGAAGTAATTAATCGGTTGAACGTTATATACGTTAAAAGTATTTTTAGAACTGACATCTAACGTAAAATATATTCATTTCAATTGCACAGCATATTGAATGTTAATTAAAAAGTTAAAACAACAAATGTGTATTTGTCTGAGTTTAACTTACCGATATTCGTAAAGAACGGGAAAAATTAAACAATGAAGTCCAAAGAGGAAAAAAGAAATAAAAAATATGATTATGAAAGAAATCATTACTGAGACATTTGTTCAAATGGCATCGTATCATTCTGAATAAAAGCTATATGTTTGAAAGACGAAACAAATTTTAGACTGAATATAGCATTTCTTGTATGTTTTGTTGTTGAATTAGAAATACTAATGTATTAAAAATTGGTTTAAACCCTTAATGGTCGTATTCATGACTTTCACAAACACCGAGTAATATTTTTTTTTAAAAAATGTAAGTGAAAATTAATTTATTCTCATTACATTAATTGCGCATAATCCATAAAAATCTGAAATATTCTATGGATTCTCAATTGAAACTGAAAAGGCGTTTAATAATTAGATTATTCAAAAGAAAAGGATTAGGAGGTTAAATCTATATTTTAAAGCCAAATTATATTGAAATCATGTTTTTTTTTCTAATAAATTGCGCGTATTAAAAAAATAAAGGATTAGGTGGTTAAATATGTATTTAAATGTCAAATTATATTCAAATGGGTTTTTTTCTCATAAAAGGCACGTATTAAAAAATAAAAGATTAGGAGGTTAAATCTGCACTTGAATGTCAAATTACATTCAAATGGTATTTTTTCCCTCATAAAAATACACGCATTAAAAAAATAAAGGATTAAGAGGTTAAATTTGTATTTAAATGGGGTTTTCTCCCATAAAAATGCACGCATTAAAAAATGAAGGATTAGGAGGTTAAATTTGTATTCAAATGACGTTTTTCTCCCATAAAAATGCCCGCATTAAAAAAATAAAGGATTAGGAGGTTAAATCTGTTTTTAAATGACAAATTACATTCAAATGGAGTTTTTCACTCATAAAATTGCAAGTATTAAAAATAAAGAATTAGGAGGTTAATTTTTTATTTAAATATCAAATTATATTCAAATGGTTTTTTTTTCATAAAAATGCATGCATTAAAAAAGGATTCGGAGGATGAATCTGTATTTAAATATCAAATTATATTCGAATGGTGATTCTTCCTTGTAAAAATGCACGCACTTATTCTTTGATAAATGATGGGAAATGTTCAATGACATATTCGGGGAAAAAACACTTGGGAAGAATGATTTGAATGTAATCAAACTTCGTTAGATTTCTGTGTTCTAAGAGATTACTTTAAGAAAAAAAATAACTTTATTACCTTCCATCTAAAGAGCTGATTATAATTAATTGTTGAGAATCGCAAATTGTATTACTTCTATAGCTTAATAAAATAATTTCTGAATATTTCACAAATTAGTTTATCTACCAATAAAATGTATTCATAATCAAATAATGTTTTTAAGTATATATATATATATATATATATATATATATATATATATATTAATGAGATACTTAATTAAGAGTATTATATTTCCTCTATATGTATAGATTTTTTTGTCTTTCACATACAATCACAAAGCAATTAATTAACTGAAAAATACATGACGTTTAATTATAGTTTTTTTTAGTAAAAACAATTCTTCTTCGGGTATTGGTATTTTTTAAAAGATTATATCATTATTTTAATTTGTGGAAAATATTTTATGCTAAAATCAGGAGGCATAGATGAAATAAGATTCAATGAAAATCAGTGTATGATTTCACTTTCCTGATAGCACGATGCCAGCACTAATATGTCAAGGTGTAGCGCCAATAGTTGGCTACAACTAATACATTGTCACAAGTATTTGGTGGCACTGAAGTTATGTGATAACCAAGTCCATCTTCCTCTCTCTCTCTCTCTCCTTCTCGACAGATGACGTAGTTTTTATAACATTCATTGAAACATTTTAATAAATTCTAAAACCCTCTGCATTTTTTTATATGCGTTTGTATGGGTTTGGAATTCGGCAAAATAGGAGAAAGAGGATAGGATAAAATATTTACGTCTGACAATAAAATAAATTCCGGAAATGCGCACATCCTATCACGAATCACTCTTTTAGTGAGCCTTTCTGTATCATTGTGCCATTTTTTTCAAAAAAAAATGTAATGAGGTATAGACGAGCCATCAAAGAATTTTTACTTTGAAAAATAATAAAACTAAATACTAACAACTGTTTATCTTTACTTATAATAAAGCGCAATGTGTGTGTGTGTGTGTGTGTGTGTGTGTTGGCGATGTACCGGCCAGACCATTCGACTTACAGCTACCAAATTTGGTATATGTATACCTTGGGTTCCGGGAATGTGCACCTCGGAGCCCTTTTTTGAATTTTTAATTAAAATTTTAATTAATTAAAAAATAAGCCAAATTTTAACGTTTTTCCGCTATAACTTCTGAAAATATTACAGCACAAAATTGATTTTTGCATCATGTTAAAGCTCAAAAAATTAGCTTTTCAGTGATACTAATTTTTTGATCTATAAATTAAAACTATATTTTTAATGAATTTTTAAACATTTAATTTAGTCGTATTTTTTTCAACAATTTATTTCACGTAAAATAAAAATAAATTTTCATCTTCTCGAGGATCTCAAAAAAAAATCAGCTGTTAATAAAATGTTGCCATCACATTTTCAGAAGTTCTGATTTAAAAAAAAGTCAATTACTACCAAAAATAAAACAGAAAAATATAATTTTCTTCAGGTGATTATATGAAATGAAACAAATAGGAAATGTGATATATTTTAAGCAATAAATGCACGAGAAAATTTTTCTTGATCGTTTGCAATATAAAAATTAACAATTCCATTAAATAATTAAAGTAAATAAAAATTCAAAGTAAAAATATATTACAAAAGTGCGACAGTTAAAACTGAAAAAGAATTTTTAGAAAAGCACCAAACGATAATCTTCTGAGAGCGAGATTAATTATTTAAAAGCAAGAAATCTTAAACAAACTTTGAAAATGACGTCATTTCAACAAAGATGCGAACAAAAAGCAATTGATAATCAGCATTAGTAAAATATTTTTGCGTTCTTTTTTTTTTGAATTTTTAAAACAATAAGACATGTTTTGAATTTTTACTTTTACTTATGTGAAGAAGATATATTGTGCAAATCAAAGAATTCGCCTTCGTGATTGTAATTTATCTCCGCATTTTAATGAATCATGCGAAATAAAAACGCAACTGCTTTCTACGAAGCATACGTAATATTATAGCAATACTGGTAAAAGTAGGTCATCTATTTGAAAACGCATCTTCTTTCAAACAAGCATACGTAATAATTAACTATGCAACATTTGTAAAAGCATATAAAACTATTTTTACCCGCATATTTCGGAGACATCAAAACTTTCTACCAAAACAATATCATGTTCTCAAATGAGAAAAAATGAATCAACTATCATTCCAAATTAAACATATAAAAATGTCATTTTTGGCACGTGTCTGTAGAAAATGAAACAAATATGAAACATGATATTTTTGGAAAATAAATGGATGAAAACGTTTTTTATGATATTTTACTATACATATATTACTAATCCAATTAAACAATTTCATTTTATGCAAATATGGCTTAACATCTACAAGGCATCTTCTGTAATCGGAGCCCAACATCTAATTTCTTAATTTTTTTGGGAGAGACATAAATCTCTTAGCAATTGGTCTAAGTGAAATATATAATTAGTAGATTGAGGGAAAAAATGCTGATGAATTAAATTTTTACGTACATCATCTGCTCTGTGAATCATATTTAACAAAATATTCTAGAGACAATAAGCCCTCAAATAAAAAAGTGGCATTCCAATCAACTAAATCAATCATCAAAGCTGATCGATCTATGAAAATTTCAATATAACTATTCGATATAAACTGGCGATTTTTGATCACTATATCAAGATATCAAAGAAGCAAATCAGAGTTTCTCTAGAATAATTGGTCTAGATTATGAAAATGATGATTGTTCTAAACTTGCAATATTCAGAACTGAATAAATCAGCCAGATTTGAAGAAGATAGAAATGTTTATTTATTTATTTAGAATTTGAAATATTAACAATATTTTACAAATATGAATCTATAAGACCAAAGGAATTTAAACCATAATTTTTTGAAATATATTTATAAACCTAAAAAAAATTTATTATTGAGAGCATTTATATACATCTAAAAATAAAATTAAAAACAGAAGGTTTCTATTAGCCTGTGAAATTTTTGCTGCATAATTCCTTGAGATCTTATAAATTATAAAAAAAAAATTATAATGTCTCTATTTCTGTATTGAACATAAAACTTCAATGTCGGACTATTCTGCTTTCAGTTCTTAGTTTTATTTAAAGACATGCTTAGATTGTGTAAAGAGGTCTTTATATTAATTGAAGTTTCGTCATTTTGAATTTAATTTAAAAGTGAATTTTACGTGCACTGATAGAAAATCAGAGAGAGATGTGAAGTTCAAAGATAGAATTGCTTAAGGTCTACATAATAGTATAAGTGAATTGTATGACTATCGAAATTTGAAGCTTAAAAATATTTTGCTGAAAAACTTATTATGAGACCAAGTTACATAAAAAAAATGATTTAACCCTTTAGTCGGCATTAATATTGGCGAACCGACTGGTCGCCAAAGGCGGCTAGTTTACTATAAAAAATACATTTTGCACTGTATAGAAATTGCATAGTTATACGTGAAATTCATCTTAAAATAACATTATTGTGACTTATTCTGTAGCAGATTAGATAAATAACTTATAGTGAGATTGCATGATGTTACTTTTGATAGAATGCGTGCTAAATTGAAGTCATCTGCCGAATGGTTAAGAATTTCTATGCCAGTGTATCTTGACATAATGACACATAAGGCATAGTAGATGGAAATATGATCAAAATAGCATGAGCTAGCACCTCCAAACTATCAAATATGTCTGGAATCGAATTCCATCTTTCCAAAATTTCATTACTGGCCTTTTTACGTATATTGCTTGTTAATCGTTCTGTTTCAATCAATTCTAACTTTTTCCTTTTTCCAATAAATTTTTGAATCCATGCTAAACTAGACTGGAAATCAATCAGTTTCATTTCAAATTCTTCCATTTCCAACTAATCGAATTAGGACACGTTCAGTTTATCAAATGAAATCACATCAGGGTACATAATAAAGTTGAGCGTTTCCGATTATTAATTGAACTGAGAATCTCTGGTTGAAAATTCCTTGACTGACGAATCAATTACGGAAATAAATTCTTCAATAATTTTATCTTCGTCTAGATCCTCACGTTCATCTAGATCTTTGGTATATTTTGTTTCAAATTTAGGAAGCACTTGTAGTTTTTTTTTTAATTATACCATTCCTAAAGCATGCAATCCAGCATCAAAAGCACGAATGAGATCCATCTTGACGATAATTGTTTTATTTGTGCCTTGAAGCTTTGCGTTCAGTTCAATAAAATGTTAGCATTTGTCTGCAAAAACAATTTTGGGAGCCATATAACATATAACATCCAACAACTGTGTATATTGCTCATCCCCCCTATATTTTGCAGAAACAGTCTGATTTCAGCAAGCAGTCAACGAATCTTTTCTGTTGCTCAACCAGCGAACATTATTATACATTAGTAAGCAAATATACATCGATCTGACTTCATCGAACAAAACCTCAAATTTTCGCTTATTTAAAGCCTGCGACGATATGAGATTGACTATTTTTATGACTAACACCAATACATTATCCAAAGATATTAAGTCATTCTTAGAACGCAAGTTTTGTTGGTGAATAATCTCGTGGAGTTCAACAATTGAATGTATTACGCCTTTTTGAATTTAACTAATGAAATCATTTTTTTTGCCTTCCATATTTTGTGCACCATCAGTTACTGAAAAAATTCTTTTCAAATCACTTTCTTTCTCTGTAAGCGAATATTTAACAGCAATACAATTATCTGTGCACTTTTTTTTAAAATAGAATGGGAAAACTCACATTTTTTTAGTAACATTTTATAGTGAACTTTGTTATTTTGAACTAAAATTCGAACCGTTTCGGTCGGGGGCTTGCCCAATATATTGTGCCCCGTGCGATCAAACGCCTGCCATTGGTTTGTCATCCCTGATTTAGAGAAATATAATTATGGAAATGAGTTCATTAAAAATTCGTATTATGAATGAAAATGGAAACATTTTCCCCTCATTTCTAGGTCACAATCATATTTCAAAATTATATTTGAGAAAATTAGTTCAAAGATTTAAAAATTCAGAGAAAAACTCTTCAAAATTCTTATTTTATTCATGTTCTTTGGGGACTCCTCAGATCAATGAAATGTTTTTTTGAATTCAGAACAATTTCTTAATAATGCTAGATTTATAATCAAACATTTCCGTAGCAATAAGACTTGTTATAATGTGAGAACATGATGTTGTTTTGGTATCTCCGAAATTTGAAGGCAAGAAATATTCTCTTTTTTATTGGTAGATAGCAAGTCACCTGACTCATGACATTCGAGGTTTGTTTTACCAGTATAGTTTGAGATATTAAATTAAATTTATTATCAATTGCTTTTTGTTTGTCGTTTCTCTGAAATGTCGTCAATTTCCAGTTTGTTTACGATTTCTTACTTTTAAATAAATAATCTCGCGCTTAGAAGATTATCGGGGTTTTCTATTAATCCTCTTTCAGTTTTTAACTATCGCAATTTTGTTAGAAGGGACATATTTATTTCTTTAATGATATTATAAGCGCATTCTTAATAATTATATTTCTCAAAGTACTGTAAATATTATAATATAATTTTAATATCAATCTGCATTACGTTTTTGGAATTTACCACATATACAATAGCTTCCAGTAATAGTGAACTTTTCATTGAAATCGTTTGGGTTTTTATCTTAAAATCGATCGATCTCCAAAACTTTGTTTTCCAGCTAGAAAAATTGAAAATGAAAGTTTGAAAAAAGGGAGAAGACTCGTAATTTTTTCCAACTGGTTTAAACTGGTTAATGACTTAAAAAATTTCAGACAAATAACCACTTTAAAAAAATGTTTTCACATGATAACTTGAAATTTGCGATCGTAGAATTTCCTTTTTTTAAAAAAACTTATTCCTATTACTTGGTGGATAATGTTTTCAGCAATCTTTAGAATTTCCAAAAATAATTTTTTGGGTTTTCATATTGCATTAGTGAAACAGAGCGCGTACTTATCCATAAAAATTCTTTTCAATTAAAGCAACCGATAAGTATGTTGATTTGATTATAAATTGGATTTTAAAAATCACTTATTACTTTTTCTAAATTCCATCACAAAGATAGGAAAAGAATTCATTGTCGCACTCATAAATAAATGATGAGTTCATCCAAATGTAAATCTCGTGCATAGAATATTCACACAGTTTAAATAAGCTTTAATCATTATTTTACAAGTCCCCCTTACCTTGAGAGATAGCGTTTAAAGATTTACATTTGAAGGTGCTACGTATTTTGGTTCTGTTCATACAATTTAAATGATGTCCTTGGATTGTTCACACTTTGAGAAAAAAATTCCTAGTTTAATATGCTTTAAAATTATATCGCTTTTTGAATAGTTTTTATTTGACTTCGACAAAAAATTACGAATAATTTTAAATATGATATAACTGATGAAAAAATGATTATCTTAATTCAAAATTCTGAATAAGGTAATTCAATTTTCTTGTTATATAATTTGCTTATTCCATTTTTATTTAATTAGAATTACTTCATATTTATTGTCAAAAAATTATTATCAAACAAAATTATTGTTATTATTGCCATGTCAGATGATAGTTCGCCAATTGTGGCAACCATTCTTCTTGTAAATTCTGATTTTTGTTTTGTATTCATTCTTGTTTGTGTGTCGTTTGGTTGTTGGCGTTCTATGGTGATCGTTTTGTAATAGAAAGTATGGAATTGGTAATGAAATATTGTGGAATAGAAATTAATTTGATCATTCAGAAAACAACCCAGCACTCGTCGAAACTTTATTGAAAAAGTGATATACACTGTCTATTTAGTATTCTACATTTATCAAAATAGAAATCGAATATTTCCACAATTTTTTTTGGCCCACTAGATTTTTGAAAAAGCATAACTTTTAGTCGAGCAATTAATTTAATTAAATTTTGTTCTTATAAATCATACTATCTATGAATAGTAAGTTGGAGGGGAAAAAACGACTGTAACTTTTTTTTCGTACTTATATTAATGAACAATTAAATAAAGACTAAAATGGAAATGATTAAATGATTAAAATATGGAAATATTAAAATAAAATTATACATTTTAACTATATTAATAAAAGCGAAATTTTAGAAATTATTTTTATTTTATAAGTTCCGAGTATTCGTATTTGTACTAAATTTACACTTTTCACTGCTAATAATTCTAGGATTCAGATCTAGGATTCAGTTTCATAGACAACGTACAATACCTATCCTTTAAATTATTAAATTAAATTTTAAATATCTCTATTAACAAATATAGGAAACAAAGAACTGCTTGCAGGACAAGAATGTTCAATTTACTTCAAAGAGTTTTGCTAAATTATTCAGCCTTTAAACTCGTTACGAATGCACTTTGGAGACGGATTTCTGGACGAAAGTTTTATTTTCGTTTCATTAACAATAAATATTTTACATATTTCCTTATATTTAGACTGGCTATCCCTGTTGCTTTATATAATATTCTTAGTTTCTATTATATCACAGATAAAATTAATCTCTGAATGATATATTCCTTCTGAAAATAAATTTAGTAAAAAAACGATAAATTTATATTTTAAAAAACTTAAAACTGAATTTTTAACCAAAATTCATTAAACTTTCATTTTTATTTCTTTTTCTAAATTTAGATTTCTAAAATTCAAAAATCAACTCTATGAAAGATTTAATTTGTTTTAGTATTAGAATTTCCAATATTATTTCCAAATTTGCCTATTTCGAACCTCCTCAAACTATAAAAACATCTAACTCTAGTTTGAATTAAACTTAATAATTTAAGATACAATATGAAAGATATATTTAAACTTGCATTATTGCATAATGATATTCGGTCTAAATTTCTTTTAATTTATTTTATTTGAATTAAAATTTTTAATCTGATTTTTTAAACTTAATACATTGAAAATTTAAAAAAAAAAACTGCTGAAAGTTTACTAGGTTGATATTTTTTTCAAAAGTTTAATAAAAATAAAGTTTTTAATTAAATTTTCTTAAACTAGCGTCGCTTTCAGGAATAGGAATTCTCATATTTCAACTTTGTCTTAGAAAATAAAATTCTACTTTATTTAATCAATTAGAATTTGATATGAAGCTCAGTTAATAGTTTTGGCAGTAAATTTATGATATAATTTAATATCTAAGCAATTTAAATACTTAAAAAATTGCAACTTGCATTTTACATATAAGGTTTCTAGATCAAATCACCAAATTTCAGGCCTAAGAAAAAATTTCCACATTAATAATTAAAGTTTCATACATTTTTTTAAAAAGAAAAATGATTTTTATAAATATAAAACTATGATTTTAATCTATTGTCACTGCTCATTTTTCCATTTATGATTTAAAAGTATACAATTCGGTTTCTAAGCGACATCGTAATATGCAACTTGGAAACAAACTTCATTTTAAAATTCAAACAGATTTCCAAATGCAGATCGAAATCAAAGCATTTTCAAAAAATTTAGAAGTAAAAACAAATAGGATTTGCGCCGTCGAAAGACATTTTGCAACTCGATTTCAAACTTTCCTTTCATCTCTAAAATATAATATTTCAGTACGAAAGGAAAATTTTCATTTTTTCTCTAACCATTATCTTTTCTTCTTTTGATGCGATCAGATATTTTGTCGCTAAAATATAATTTGACTATTGATTTTTTCTTCTTTTTTTTCAGAGACAGTAAATCATATTTAAAACTTATATATTATTCAAAATATTTTGTACAAAACGACTATATCTTTTTTATAATAACTATACAATTCTGTTTAGAGTATAAAATTCTATAAAAATAAAAGATCAATATATAAAATACATGTTATGAGTAAGATTTATGTGTTGAAATCGTGCACTTATTATCGCTTACAAAAACATGCTTACCCATAGAAATAGTTTTATCAATAATTTTATAATTATCAATAAATAAACATTTTGCCTTTGAAATGTTTTGATTAATTTACTTAATAGCCGACTACCTCTTGAAATAGAAGTGAACTATGTTAAAAGGTGTGTTAAATTATTTATACATTAGATAATTACCTACTATTTGAAATAACATCATATTATTATTTTACATTTCTTTTTTTTTCTGGGTCAGTATATCAAATTTAAGATTTATATATTGTTCAAAATATTTTATTCAACTCTCTTTTTTATAATAAATATACAATTTTGTGAAGAATATAACATTCTATAAAAATAAAACATAAATATATAAAATACATGTTATTTATTTATTGAAATCGTGTAGTTATTATTGTTTACAAAAACATGCTTACCAATAAAAATAGTCTTATCAATAATTTTATAAATATCAAAAAAATAAACACTTTGTCATTGAAATGTTTTGATTAATTTACAAAATAGCCAACTACCTCTTGAAATATAAGTGAACCATGTTAAAACGTATGTTAAAGTATTTAAATAAAGTGAACCATTTAAAACGTATGTTGAAGTATGTAAATAAAGTGAACCATGTTAAAACGTATGTTAAACTATGTAAATAAAGTGAACCATGTTAAAACGTATGTTAAAGTATGTAAATAACACGTATGTAAATAAAGATAAATGTCTAAAATATATGTTATAAGGAAGATATATTTATTGAAATCGTGTAATTATTGCTACAAAAATTTGCTTACCGATAGAAATAGCCATCAATAATTTAATTAGTTATAAATAAATAAATACTTTACCATGTTGATAAATGTGTTGATCAATTTACAAAATAGTTGATTAATTTAGGAAATAAACAACCATCCCTTGAAATATAAGTTAAATGAGTTAAAACATGTATTGAATTAATTTTATATTAAATAATTATCACATAAAATAACATGCTATCATATTAAGTACTTAATGATAAAGAGATAATAAAATTGAAATAATTATTTTTAATATTATGCTTTGCATAGCAAATATACCCACTTTACATTTTCTGAATAATAGATATTAACATTTTCTCTCGTATTTCTTTAAAAATTCCTCATTCAAGTCAGATTAGCTTTTTAAATAATTTTTCATCTTATTATAT
Source organism: Argiope argentata (assembly GCA_026289955.1). Lineage (NCBI taxonomy): Eukaryota > Metazoa > Arthropoda > Arachnida > Araneae > Araneidae > Argiope > Argiope argentata. The sequence continues at coordinate 6,551,967 of JAOUZG010025323.1, forward strand.
AGAAGAAAAAAAAAGATAATTAATATTATTTTTTTACTATTTCGCTTTTTAGATTAGGAAATATTTAAATTTAATTCCCCTAGAGCATTTATATAAGTTAATTAACTCAATGTAATAAATAAATTCTTTGGTAATGTTCTTCAAAAGATTTAATAATCATTAAATCGTGAATATTACATTTATTTCAAATGTCAAGGATTTTATATATTACTTTAAGAAATAATTAAGTATTTAAAAAAACAGTGGATTTTATAATTTGGAATAAAATATGCCACCTGATACTATTTTTATGAATAAAAGAATAAAAATTACTTAAATTGACAGTACCGAAGTGATCGTGAATTATGTTATTACTTTTCTTTCAGTTTTCATCAACATTGAGAATTACATTTTTTTATCTTGTCTCAAGTAAGTCAACAAATATTGTCAATAGATTTTAATTTTTTTCTAAACTAATAAGTTAATATACGTTATTTAAACCATCGTTAAAAATACTCTTTTGTTTTTAATATGATCTTATTCCTAAATATTCCATAATTTCTAAAACATTTTTTTCTTTAAGCAATATAAGTTAACATGTATTGCTTAAATCATCATTAAAAATAATATCAGTTTCTACTATGACTTTCTTCCAAAAATTTTCATATTTTTAAAACGACATTTTTTTTCTTAAAATAATATAAGTCACCATATATTACTTAAACTACCATTAAAAGTATTCTGTGTTTCTAATTCGTTCTTCTTCAAAAAGATTCTAAAAAAGTTTTTTTTTTCTTTAAGCAATATAAGTAAACATATATTACCTTAACCACTATTAAAAATCTTCTGTATTTCTAACAGTATCTTCTTCCGAAATATTCCATAATTTTAAAATGATTTTTTTTCTTTAAGCAATGTATGTAAACATATATTTCTTAAACCATCATTAAAAATATTTTCCGTTTCAAATAAAGTCTTCTTCCAAAATATTCCATAATTTTAGAATGATTTTTTTCTTTAAGCAATTTTTTTCTTAAGCGATTAAGCAATATATAATTCAATATATATTGTTTAAACTATCATTAAAAATGCTTTTCGTTTCTCATATGATCTTCCGAAAGATGCCATAATTTTAATATGTTCACATGGATATTTTAATCGCTGAAAATGAAAATGAAATTTACCCATAGATTCTGTATTCTCACAAACGGTGTTTTTTAGCCACAGCAATGAAACTAATGATAGCGTTAGATCAAATCCTTTGCCAAAAAGTTGTAATCCTGAGTTATTCAAGTAAAAAGATAATTTAAAGACCTTCTGGTTTGATTTCTTTTTAATTCACGTTTCCCGGTTTTTTCCAATGTCGATTCTTATACAAGCAATGTTTTATTTTTTTATATAATCACCTATTTCCTTTGATTAATATTTCTCAATTAATAATTTAATTACTATATTGGTTTTACTCATTAATATCCCGGCACATTTTTTTGTGATAGCAAGAAATATTGAAATATAAAAAGATAATTTTAGTTTAAGAATTTTAAAATAATCAGAAGGTTAGAATGGTGAATTTAGAAAGCTTTTTGGATGATAGAAACAGTGGTTAAAATCATATTTGAAAGTAAAAGCAAGGTCAACCAGAATTACTTTCTATGAAAAAATATTTAATATGAATGAATTAATTAAAATCTAATAAATTGGTGAATTATTTAGTTCTTGTGAAAAGACGCCATATTGTTATGAAAGAGAATTATATATATTGAAACAAACAAAAATGTAACATGTTTTTGCATTAACTTTCCAGGTCCTTTTTCAACTTCTGCCCCTCACAAGCGTTATATGTGGAAAACCTTTTAGTTGTAGTTATCAAGTGATGTTTATTTTCTGAATTTTCTGATCCTGGTCGATCGAATAAACTGGTAGCGTTTAAACACAAGGGTTTTATTTACCGCTTTATACAATAACAAAATAAACACGCCCTCTAGATTAATATGCTGGGAAATATTTACATCTTGGATCATTTTTCCACTACTATCACAATAGAAAAACTACTGGCTGTTAGCTTATCCAGCTACTGCAGTAGCTCAAGAGGGTCTACGGATTACTTCCGGTAGCTCTTTAATCAATAAACTCGAGATCACGTGGTATCTCTTCAAAGGTCCAGCTCTTCAGCTCAGCTCACAGCTCGTCTAGGATCAGCTCGACTCTTCGTCATATCAGCTCTCGTCCAGTCTCTAGCCTGATCAGCTGATTTCACCCCTCTTCCCTTCAAAACCTTCCATTTTAACCTCGGCCAAACTCCGCCTCTCGGGTTCGCATTGGTGGGCTGGAGATGCCGATCATCCAATAATTCTTCAGAAATATCCCATATGATCGGTAATTAATCGTGGGAATATTGTCGAACCATCCACGCCCTTAACAGAGACTTCACAATACACAAATATTCGCATCGGGAGGTTTTAGCATTTCTTTTTTCAAAGGGCCGCAAACTCATGCGCTGTTCATTATCGGAACTTTACCCCAGTCTGGGTGGTCCCCAGAAGAAATAGCCACATCTGGTGTTTTGACACGGGTTCCTTCTTCAAAAAGCCGCAAACACATGGGTGCTCCATTATCTGACTCCATTCAAGTCCAAAGGGTAACACCAAAGTAGAAGAACACAATGCGCAACAAAGGAAAGAATCCTCTCATAGCTGTCCAGAAGTAACAATGTTCAAACATATGTCTCTTCAAAGGGAGACAAGTTTAACGACTTCTTTACAATGTTAATAAAACTTATTCAAAGCGCTTTATATGCTGTCTAATAAGTCCATAGCAACTAAATTCGGTATATAAATATTTATTAAAAGGAATTTCGAATGATTAACTTATGATTAAAAATTAATCTATTTTTAAACATTTTCCACAATTATCTAAGATGTTATTACTGCTTAAAAACAGTTTAAAGTTTAATAAATTTGTTTTACAGTGAAGTCGAGTTTTCTTCTCTAACAATTTACTAATTTAATAAATCCAATAATTTAAATAATTTTTTTTCAAAATTATGATCACTAGCTCTTACCCGCGACTTCGTACTCATGGAAATTTTGATGTGTATATGTGAGAACTGACAGTCTAATCAAAATGTAAAATGTTTCAAAACAGTATACATGCATAAATTTTCAACTTCAATTGGAGCAGCGCAAAGACGTGAAATTTAAGCACCAGTTGGGGTAACGCAATGCAGATTAGAAAATTTTAATTTCAATTCATCTATTTTATTTTTATTCAAAAGCACTTCTGAAAGAATCAAAAGATTTATTAATTAAAAATGTTTAATTTTAAATTATCATATACCACGGCAATAAACAGAATCGTTTGAAAAACCGGTCGAAAACATGGTTACGTGTAACATCATTAGCGTGGGGGGAAAACTATTTAAAAGCTATTTTCTTTAAACTATAAAGTTACTTTTAAAAATTTAATCGAAAATGATGAAAATAGGCAAAAGGAATATGTACAGCAAGAAAAAAAATCAACAGAAATGAACAGGAAATATCGAATTATATTAACACAAGAACAGCGTAAGAAAAAAAACCTTTCTTTAGAATAGTAAGATAATATTAAAATGAAAAACGGAAACAGAAAAATAAAAACAAACGATTAGATTTTTTTTAATTTTGTTCTGACGAAAAAAGGCTTTCTGTCGGGATATCTTACAGTAAGTCACAAAGAATTCCATTAGATAAGATAATATTAAAAGAATACCGATAATAGAAAAATAAAAACAAACGATTCAAAAAGCTCAGGTAGATGTTTTCAGATTTATTTTTTATTTTTTGGTGGAAAATTTAGTTTTTAATTAATAAAAAGATTAACTACTCAATTAGCCGGAATAAAAATTAGCCAATGTTCTTCTGTAGACTATATATCTATCTCTTTGCTAAATTTTATCCAATTTCCTTCAGCCATTCTGGCGTTATTGAACCCCATCATCCATCCATCCAAACTTTCACATTTATAATAGAAGTATAGATAATTACACAATAACTTCTGAAATGTAAGATTAGTCTTAAAAATATCCCTGCACATGCGATCCTTTTCGGCATCTAATATCTCAAACCTTTTTTTTTAATGTATGCGAATGAAGATATTCCTTTTACCTGTAATTAGTTATGGGATCGTTTCAAGCTTTATTTACCTTTTTCATCCCTGTTTACAGCAAATATCAATGAGCTCAAGCGTGCAATTTTTATTATGCTGATTCATTATATTCTCCCTTCACGGCATGGTTTAAACTTATTTCTCATTTATATTTTTGTTGTTGTTATTTTGTATTGCATGCATTATTATGCACTTTAAGAATAAAAAGATTTCACGTTATTGATAGACATTTCAAAACTCGATTTCAGTCTTTCTTTTCATCTCTAACATTTAACCCTCCGTGGGGGGAGAGGTGGGCACCTCGAATTGGGGATGAGATGATTCCGTTATAGAGGTTGGATCTTGCCAACCTGTTGGGTACGCTAATAAATGGGGGTTAAACTCTTCCCATCGATGACTGGACGTACTTCCTAATGGCCATCACCGGCCATGATACAACCCTCCCCATAGGAAGTACGTCCTGTCATCGATGGGGAAGGTTGTATCGTGACCGGTGATGGCCATTAGGACTCAACCAAAGTTCTTGCCAATGTTGCTGTTGCAGTGTCGGGTCATTCAGCCCTAGTGACTTAAATCGGGTGCTTTCGGGCGGGTCGGAGAGTTAAGATATGACTTATCTCTAAAATTTAATATGTCTATACTAAGGAAACATTTCAATTTTTATCTCTAATCATTATCTTTTCTTCTTTTAATAATTATCCGGTGCTTTTTCGCTAAAATATGTCTTGATTGCCGATTTTTTTCCTTCACTATTTTGAATTTAATTCTCTTTTTAATCAATTTTCATAGCAATCAAAATTTATAATGTAATACAATTTTAATTGAAATTATTTTCCTCTTTGAAATAATTTGTATGGCTATATATGATAAATTGAAATTTGCAATAACATATTTCAATTTTTATTTGCATATTTAAACGCAGAAAAAGAATAAATGATAGTTAAATAATATGGTCGAGACATATTATTTTAAATAATCAGATGTTCTGAATAATTTTAATATTCATAAAACGTAATTAAGAAGTTTTTTGAATAGCTAAAAATAAAAGGCCTAATTTTTTCCCCCGAAACATTTTTTTTTGTAATTGAAACATAAATAACTTGATGCTTTTGAATTGCTTGTTTAAGTTTCCAATGAATGTAACATTAAATAATTTTTCATATGAATTTTTGGTATTTGATTAATTAATTTTTACAGAAATAATGAAAAGTAAGAACAATGAATTAATCTAAATATTCCTAATTTCCGATTCGTTTTTAATTACTAGGTTCTATTAGTACATGAATTACTTAATAAACACAAAATCTATGTTTGGAATAATTTCGCGTGGTTTTGACAATTCTTGAAGAGTGTCCTGAATAATATGGGATGCTTAAAGGCGAGAATGTTTTCCTCATGTCACGTTCGTTACCTGGAGGTTATAAATTATAATACACCTACTCAACATCATGAGTTTTGTTTAATTTCCATAATGACCTTTTATCTAAACTTTGAGTTCCATATGTCTTGGACACTTTTTAATTGCCATTCAAGCATAAAAATGATGTTTTCAGTCTGCCGGCATTATGGGCCCACCCATACTGGCGCCTCTCGCAATTTGTGCGAACAGTAACTGTGAGATTCTAACTTTTGAGATAAAAATCTCGTAGAACCACTTTAATCTGCCGCAATTCTTCTATGTTTTCCTCGTCTTTCTATAATGTGACATTAATAATAATAAAAAAAGGAACAGGAATGTGATGATTTCATCACTGGCGTCTTTTAAAGTTGAAGCCTTTTGACTTCTTGCAAAGTAGTATGTAGGTTGAATTCTCCGCCATTTAATATTGGCATGTTAAACTGGCGCCAAATTAATCTTAAATTTTGAAAGTTTTAAACTCTGCATATCAGATTTGCGCCCACATCGACAGATTTTGCATCTTGACCGGGACGACAACAAATGTCTCAGTAAAAGTTAAGTACTTTTAACTTCATAATTTCCTGCGGAAGTTAATTCAAGTGAACTTGTGGTCAAATGATAGACATATCTACTTACGAATTCATAATAGCATTTAATTTCCCTTGTCCATATGTGTTGTGGCGTCATGCTCTCTTTTCTTTTGCAATATAAGCACTGAATTTTGTTATTAAATTGGTGAGATTTTATGGACATGAATTGACTCAAATCCTAGAATAACTTAAACGCATTGAATAAAACATGCATGAAAAAAGTTTTAAGCTATATAAAGAATTTGGTTTGAAGTTTAATTACATTTTAGTTCTAAGACAGGCAAGATTTCCAAATGTATGTAGACGATAATTGCAGTTATGAAGATTACGACACAATAATTATTAACCAGTTCATGAAAATATCCCTCTATATATTTTCTAAAAGACTATGAGAAAAAAAATCCCAAGGGGAGTAGTTTTGCCAAAATTTTCTTGCATACTCTCTTCCTTTCTAATGGACCTTACACGTATGAACCTTGAATAATTCGCAATTTCTTTGAGTGGCATTTAAAAATAAGTTACGAAATATAAATTTTTGGCGTCAAAATGTCATTTTTTAATATCGCTCAAATATGTATTTTTTGTTCATTGCCAACCGAAAGAAACTAAAATTTGACCCAGAGCTGTAGTAGTAATCAAAAGGTAACAAATCAACAACAATAAATTACAAAAGGTAACAAATCAAATTTCATAGTATTTACATGCATTGTTCATTTACATTTATTGTTTCTTAAAATATTACAGATGCTAAACCTGTGTGTCAAATTGTACTAAATCTAGCTTTTTGCGCTCATTTTGGCGAATTCACTTGAATTCAAGCAAATAGATACACATATTTTATATTAATAGATTTCATTCAAAATTTGACCGAAATTTAATCGTAGGTCTATATACTTAATTTCGTCCCTTTAACTCCAAGTATTTTTTTATCTTGCTCACAAACAGACAAAATTTCAAAAGTGTGTTTTTCGAACTCAGGGAAAATCTGAAAACTCGAAAATCGTCAAAAACGGAAATGCGAATTTTTTTTTTGACGGCTATAATTATTTCTTTATAATTTGTACATGAGAAAATTGGGACACAATGTTCATGACGGATTATCATGATTGCCAAAGGTTTGTTGTATGGTATGTTTTTAATGGTACAGACCAATATTTGAGACCATCCATTCTAATAAAAGAAAAATCATTATTGCCGATGATTTCTTGTTTGGTATTTATTGGTATGGACCAATGTTTGAGAACACCTATTCCAATAAAAATAAACCATTCATGATTGGCAATGATTTGTTGTATGGCACGTTTTCGTAGGTACTGAGTAATTTTTAGTCACATTTTATGATGAAATTTTTATTTTGTTTATTGTTTAGTCCCGGCAGTGGTAGTACATGAATTATGAGAATTGAAAGACTGGATAAGTCATCAAGTTCTCAATTTTTCGAAAAGTTCTGTAATGGCGATATATCTTTTTGACCACTTTTCTCATGGAGGGACGTACCTTCATCAATAGAAAGGAGGTTTAAACCGTTTATAAATATTTTTAGCTAACTACAGTAACCACGTTATTACTATGGTAAACCATTCATTCAAAACTTGAATGCTTTCATTAAAGACCTGAAAGTAGGCAATCATTTATAGTTATCCTTACTATTCAATTAAATGTTTTCGTGATCCTTATCACGTAAAAAGATGACACTTTCTTTGCTTAGACATGCAGGATCAATAATAGGCCTATTTAGTGGTTAATGAAATTTGGACAATCATTTATGATTGTCAAGTGCGATTGTTTGGTCCATATGTATAGAATCATGAGAAAATGTAATTCCATCAAGTGTGTGAATTTATATTATTTCCAAGTTATCATAATATATCACGATTTTGATTTGTCTTACAGTTTTTAATTTAAATGCGATTAGCTTTTTCAATGTATTAATGTACACTATTTTTAAATAATATGTGCTTATGCATAACAGAAAACGATTGTGCTATTCAATCCTGGAATATTCCTTTTTTACTTATGATATGTGACTATAATAGAAAATGATTTGCTAGGCAATCCAGAAATATTCCTTTTTACATACAATATGTGACATACATACGATAGACATTTTAACATACGATAGAAAACAATTTGCTATGCAATCCTGAAATATTTCTTTTTACACGTGATATGTGACTGCAATAGAAAACGATTTGTTATGCAATCCTGGAATATTCCTTTTACATGTGATATGTGACTGTAAAAGAAAACGATTGCGCTATGAAATCCTGGAATACTCCTTTTTACACATGATATGTGACTGTAATAGAAAACGATTTTCTATACAATCCTGGAATATTCCTTTTTACACATGATATGTGATTGTAATAGAAAACGATTTGCTATGCAATCTTGGAATATCCCTTTTTACATATGATATTTGATTATCATTCATGTTTCACGAAGTTATGTATAACTGTTGAAAGCAATTCACCGAAAAAGTAATTCAGTCACTGAAATAATTCAAAGAAAGATAAAATCACAATAAACATATGTTTGGAAGCCGTGCAATTTTCATTTTTCTTTCCAGATATGATAATTTTAGATAATTTCGTTTTCAAAAGTATGACAGTTGCGGAAATTTCCTTTTGGACAAAAAAGTTTGAAGACGGAAAAGAAAAAAAAATCTTAATAAGCACAATCGTGGCATTTTTGATTAATTAAAACATGAAATTGTCAAATATGTGACTTTTGAATAATTGCTTCTAATGAATATGTACAGCTAAGAAATAAAAATAACTTTCAGTTTAAGATGTGTAATATTTCTCCATGACTTTATGCAACAAGGTCTTTTGAAATAAAAATTTAATCAAACTCATTATGAACTTAAAATTGTTTTGAATTATTATTTCCTCATCTAAACAACATTCTTTTTTTTTTGTATTAAGAATTATTCCTTAATATGTCGTTGGCATTCCCATTCACTTCTACTCTCATTAATTTACATTGCTTAGAAATCACCATCGTATTTTAATCAAACTCATTATAAGCATAAAATTGTTTTAATTACCTTTTCCTCATCTAAACAACATTCTTTTTTGTATTAAGAATTATTCCTTAATATGTCATTAGCATTTCCCATCACTTCTGCTGTCATTAATTTACGTTGCTTAAAAATTACTAGCATATTTTATTTTGGTTTTTGGGAGAAAAAAATTACTCCCTTACCTTTAGGTTAATTTCAATAATCATTTATATTAGAATAAAGAACTTTATTCTAACCATAATGTTTTGAAAGCATTTTTATAAATTTAACTAGTAGTTTACTGCCTCAAAAAGTTGTTATATGAAATATTTCAGAATATTCACTAAGCATTCTTTTTCACTCTTTATTTAACCATTGAATTTCAAATTATATTTAGGATTTGAATTTTTATTCCCATAAAAGAAATTCTTATTGATTCAAATATACGACTACAACCACTTCTGCTCACAATGTGTGATAATTTGACATTTTCTCGCTACATTTATTATTTTTTTAAGTACTTCCTCGTTGAGCGATTTTCATAATCAAATTATTCTAGAATAATTAACGTTTTAATTCAATAATACCATATACGCTCAAAATATTAATTATTTGATCCAGATTCCCTTTCAAAAATTTCTCCACAATTCATCAAAGGTTCATTGTTATTTTTCTATATAAGTTTAGCTTTTATAAGAAGGGAAAACAAATTGACATGTTTGAGAGCCATCCATCGTCTCTTTGTAATCTTGCATGTAAAATGATTATGAAAGAAAAAAAAAGCCAACCATTTAGGCACTTTTAAACACAAGCCATGTCAAAGAAATGTCAGTTTGTTCCTTAAATAATTACTAGTTTCAGAGAAGAGCCACCCAGTAATTAATTAAATCTTTTTAAATCCTTTCCTCTAGAGGATACACTGTTTGAAAAGAATTTAAAATTTTCACTCGCTGTTAGCGATTGCTTTTTTTGTTTCTTTTCCGACTAAATTATCGCATCGTTCTGAATCGTTTTCTAGGTACATAAAAAAAGGCTTCGACAAGTCAATACAACTCGTTTCATTTTTTTCTTTCCCTTTTTCTTTTTTTAAAATTCTTCTTATGCTCATCTTTGTTTTATTTGCCCGTTTTACATTTTCGCTGGGACGCTTTTTTTACGTTCTTAATTACTTTGAAAGAAAACCGTTTGTTGATGAGATGCATTAATTATATGACCTTATACTAATAAAGTAAATGAGACAAGCACAAACTCACCTCTTTTGAAACCAATTCAATGTGTTTTTAAATTGGTTTGATTCCGCTTTTACTTTTTTTATATATAAAGAAGAAATGGTTTTCTTCTTTTTCGCTTGTCGTTTCCTGCGTAAAAAAAAAGAGAAGGGTTAACCAGAATTAAAAATGGGGTTGAGAAATAAATTTTGATTATCCCCATTAGTAAAAAACAGACGAATTATTTTTATATGAAGAAGAAAAATCATTAGGGTAATATAATAGATGCTTTTCAAACAATTTATTCCATGTTTTTTTCTTTTATTTTTAGGCATGCATGTAACAAATTGTTTTTCTGCTGCACACTAAGATTCAAATGTTATTTCTGGCCCATATACAGTTGATGTTTTTAATTCATTCAGTTTTAGAAAATTCTATAATAAGGAAAAGTTTCTGTCACTAATTATTCCCCAGTTGTTCTTTTTTTTCATTTAACATGATAATACTTATACCCTGTTATAGCATCCGCAAATACCATTATCCATGCTCCAATTTTTATTTTTGATTCGCTTTGTTAAGCGCAAGCTGTTTTATTTTATTTTCTTACATTAAAAATCCTCAAAAAAAAGTCTTATACATCAATTTTTAACTTAAAAGTATCTAAAAAGTACTATAAATATAATAGTTACAGTCCCATAATTCGCGAGAACTAATTAACAATCCGAAAGATCATGACAAAGTTCGAGTTACTTTAAAAAATGATGTTTAAAAACTCAAATTTATTTTTAATCCATATTCCAAATGCATTCATAATACAGAATATGTTTATTTTAACGATTAATAATGAAATCAGAATATTTTTTTTAACTTAGTAATTATTCTAAAAATTTTAAGCAAAAAATAATGTTCTAAAAGTAATGTAGATCTTATATAGCAGCATTAGAATTTATTACACATAACAAAATCATGCGAAATTTCTAAATTTATATAGATATTATCTTATCTTTTATTTCTAAATCCAATTTTATACTAGTTTCAAGTTTATTGAAATCTTTTAGAGATAGCATTAATTTAAATTGCAATAATCCGTCAAAATATATTGCGCTTATGGATTTTATATAGGGTTTCTCAAAGTAAGAGTTCATGTTCAACTTATTATTATAGAAAGTCTGTTATCTTGCATTTCTACCAAGATAATGGTTTATGGGTGATAATTAGTACTTTTATCATGTGAAATAACAAATAAATTTGACAAATCATCTTAGTAACAAACAATTCATTAAATTATTTTTAAAAAATACATTAAATAAATTATATTTTTATTGATACATTTACTTTTCCTGGATAAGTTCTCTTCTGAAGTAGGGCTGGACATTTTTTAATAACATATAAGTCATGATAAAACAATCCCCGCAGCAATGGGATGGTCACAAGTAGGAAAAGATAAAGAACCGCATTTTTGTCGTCATTAGCTTGTTAGCTGCATTACCTTTTATCTAATTTATATCTTCCTATAACAGCTAAACATTAACCGCTAGCTTTTAGAGATTGTTCTGGTATTTGTCAACAAGAAAGTTGACTTTAATACGCACGAACAACTCACGCGTCAACATCATCTTCGCTGTAGGCGTTTTCGAGACAACGGAGGGGATTTATAGCCCTTTCAGTCAAAGAGACCGTTGTGAGGGCAAGATAAGTTACTTATCATAAACGACGGGTTACAACCTTTCAACGCATTGCCACTCAAGTAGGTGCCAACTTGTGTCGAAATCTAGACAGCAGAATGTACGGTTGCGATTGCATTTAGCCTTGACATTGCTTGTCATGCTCCAATTACAAATGCGACATCGTTCATAAAATATTTGATTAAGTGGGAAACAAAATTAAAAAAATGAAGGATGTCAAAAATAGACAAAAATATTTTCAACGATATCTAATAAATGTCATGGTCTTTCATTTGTTTGCTGCTCTTTATCTATATATATATAATACAAACTATAAAATTAACCTTTGATTTGATTTGATTTAAATATGCATCTAGAATAAATCATATATATGGAACTCTGCAACAAATCCTGAAAATATTGATGTATTTGATTTGATATATAGATATATTATTATAAACATTTAGAACTTTCTTTTCCGCACTGTCATGAGTATTTCTAGAAATATTCTATTCAAAATTTGACTCATTTTTGAAAAAAATTGGTTCTTTTTGCACAAATTCTTTAATGGTAAATGCCGCGATAAATATTTATCTTTTCTCTTTGAAATTTTGCTTTCAGCAGCCATATTTAAAACTTGTTAAATTTGAAACACTGTTAAGCAGCTCAAAAATTCTTGAAATGTTCCGTTTGTGGTGGCTTGGACGCCAAATTTTAGAAGAAACAATATGAATAACAAAAACTGTTCCTACAATGAAACTGATTGAATGGAGTCAGGGAGGGATAAAAGCTTTCGGGATCAGGGAACAGAATTTTTTTGGAAGACTTTGGGGTCAATTAGAGTAGCATAAAATCTTCCAGAATTAAGTCATCCAATACTAAACATTCCTATGATATATCATATGGCTTTGTTTTAAATACTAAATTAAAATTTTTATTAATAAACTTTACTTTAGTAAATTCGTGGGAAATAAAAGGAAGAATTTGTTTAAATTCGATCTTAAAGCTTCTTTGATAGTTAAACGCCAACATTAAAGTCACTCTAAACTTATATTATTTATTACTTTAAATATAACCTTAAGAGTCATGTTGTTGTTGTTACTTATGGCACTTGCCATGGACAAGCCCCCTGCTGATACAGAAGCAGATTTAAGCCGAAAGGAGCGTCTCTTGTTTTTGAAGTAGCGTCAACTAGGGTCAAGAGTACGGCTTGGCTACACCCTCACCACATTTGCTTGTACAGCCCCTTTTTACAGAGGGGCACAGTCGCACATCTCACAGATAACACACATAAGAACAGAAATGCCCAAACCGGGACTCGAACCCTGAATTCCCAGAACAGGGTTCTAGAGTTATGTACCTTCTATATAGAGAGCATACATCACTATTTCTTTGATAGTATAGTACTGCTTTATAAACAATTTGCAAGAAAAATATTATTATCATCAGCACACAATTCATGATGCCTAGAAACTAATCCACACATTTTTTTTCTCTTACAAAAATCGGATTACAATATGTCAAGAATGTAATTCATTTTCGAAGCCACCACTTTAGTTATTTATTGATGATATTCATTTTTATTGCAAAGCTATAATTAAATTTAAAGCATTCATTAAGGCAAATTGATTAATGTCATTAGAGTGATATTTTAACGGGATTTTGGGATTATTTTTTGATTGTGAAAAATATTATCAAGAAAAGGCCTTTATGTCCAAAAAATATCTGGGGCCGATGGTGAGGACTCGGCTTCGTATTTGAAGGGTTACGGATTCGACACCCGCTTAGACTAAAGAACTGTCGTATAGGTGGGTCGTATAAGTTCATGGTCAACCCGTACGAATCGAACGTTCTCTCTCGGTGTTAATTGGAAGTTTGAAGAATCGGTGTCAGTTCAGGTGTTGTCTAACTAAACTAAACTAACTTGATCTAACTAAACTAAACTAAACTAAATCAAACTCAAAACTTCCATTTCAGGCTACACGATAATAGTTAAAGAAAGAAATTCTTAGCATTAGTCATGGCCGAATGATGCGGGAAATAACCATGTTTCTTTCCACTCTCTAAAAATTTAGGATATCTTTATGAAACAGGTTGTCCCATGAATCTCATAACCAGGTCTACATACTTGATGAATTTCTCGTGGAATCAAAGATGTGAGAAATGTATTTTGAGATTTTCTTAAAATTACCACTTTCTTAAAATTCTATTATGAAACACATGTATAAATTTCTACAATTCGATTTTTTTAACTTTCAGAATTTTTTTAATAAAAAAAATAATATTAAAAAATTAAGCAATTTATGAATGTTAAATTTTGAAGGGACAGAAAAAAATTATTAACACACTTAGCTGTGATATTTTTAAAAGCTTTCTTGGTTTTCTTTTTTTAAATTAAAAATATTAAAATACGTAGCCTTGTTTAGAAGAAAATAGATATGTAGAAGAGAATATTTATTAACACTCCTTGCTGTAATTATTTTTAAAACTTTCTTGAACTTTTTTGTAATATAAATTTTAAAATATTTGACTTGGATTACTGAGCGGTGCATTGCTGAGCTTGAAAGTGCACAGTTTCTTATGGTCATAATCAAACATTCAATCAAATTATTCCATCGAAATACGGCTATTGGAATAATATTTACAGGCATATCCACATTCAACCTATATCTGATACTATTTTCAATGAAACTGTAGCTTTTATACCAAAAGAAAATTTTAAAAATACTTATTTCGAGGTCATTTATTACAAAATTATTACATTTTGCTTTGGATTCAAAATAAAATTTATTTATTACAAAGCCAATTTTGTCATTTGTTTTGGATTTTTTTTAAATGAATTATTTTTTTGTACAGTCAATACAATTTAATTATTTTGCTTTGGATTCAAAATAAAATTTATTTATTACAAAGGCAATATTGTCATTTGTTTTGAATTTTTTAAAGAATGAATTTTTTATACAGCCTATACTACTTAATCCTTTTGCTTTGGATTCAAAATAAAATTTATTTATTACAAAAGCCAATTTTTGCTTTGCATTTTTAAAAAATGATTTTTATACAGCCTATACTATTTAATCCTTTTGCTTTGAATTCAAAGTAAAATTTATTTTTTACAAAGTCAATTTTGTCTTTTGTTTTGGATTTTACAAAAAGAACTTTTTTTGTATTCAGTCTATACTATTTAATTATTTTCTTTGGATTTAAAATATAAAATTACGAAGAATAATTCAAAAAAAATCCCGTAAATGGAAAGAATATACTTATAATCTTGAATGAAGAATTCATTATTCGGTCTTCATAGAAAATATTTTCCGATGATTTTCAGTTTATCTTCTACGATTCTTCTAAACAATATATATATTTCCAAAACTGACAGCTTAAGTTATAAACCAAATTCATTACATATTTAGTTATTTTTTTTATTTATATTCATCGATCATAAACTCTTTGATGGTTTTCATGAATATGAGAAGCGAGCTATCATGTTTTACCTGTCCTTGTTTATGACATAGTGCGTTGTCAAGGTAGGAATGTGACATTTAAGAAGAAATCACATGCAATACTCTAGGGGAATGAATTTTCTAGGGGCATTTTGGTGAAAATACGAAAGAATGAAGTTAGGTGATCCGGGTGATGAATATCATTTAGCAAGAAAAAAAATGTAAATGCTATAAAAATAGGTGGAGTTCTCGAATTTCACAAGGTCTATGATTACAAAGCGAGCGTTTTTCATGAAAACGCCCAGTCTGTGGTTCGTATCACATGAATTCTGGGTCCCTTTTTTTCTAAGAAATATGTGTCATGTGAAAGAATTCTGTCTAAATTAAGTTTGAGTTTCTTTAAGGAAAGCGCATAGTCTAAAGCTTTTATTCTGAAATTTATTTTTATTTATCATGATAAACAGCCGAATTCCTGTCAGAATGTCAGCAGAAGAAAGCGTCAGACTATAACTTACTTATAAGAAACAAAAAAAAATAAGTATACATATATAAGATTTTCGTCCATATTTTTTTTTTTTTTTTTTTGTAATAGAAAACAAATGGAAGCGTTCGTATTCTGAAAGAACAATAATAAAAAAGGCGACCGTTTCACAAAATACGATTTGCATGAATAAGTCATATAACAATAGAACAGTTCTGAAATAACCGTTTTTACATAATTCCGAAATAAAATAACTTTTTAAAATTGCTTGAATAATAGTTTTCAATTCTTTTATTTCTTCATAGGCACTTCTATGCTTATGGATGGCTTCAGAAAGCTTCGAAAAATATGTACTTAAACGTGCTATTCATTCAAAGAGGAAAATGAAATATAAAGAAAAATTTATTCATCAAATCAATGTTATTCATTCAAAAGTTTGAAAACCTTTTTCTTGTTCTTTTACATCGTGCTTGTAAAATAATAAATATACTAGACATTGTGGATAAAATTGTGTCTTTGTACGGTGAAAATAGTAAAATATGTACACTTAAAACTGGTACCATTTTTTTTTCTGTATCAATTTAGTTCCTCCCTAGAAATAAAAGTGTATGCTAACCTGCCGCTTTTCATGACCAGATGATTCGTCGATATTGATGGCTGAAAAAAATTTCAGAGCGGATTTTTTTTATGTAAATTAATATTTATGGTTTCATTGGCAAACACTTTTTAAGCTGCAAATTTTGATAAAAATAAAATTTATTTTCTTTTAAAAGCTTTCCGCTATTTTGTTAATTTTACTAAGAATTTTCCTTATTTTTTTAAAAACTTATAAAAAATTGCTGTTCTGCCACTTCTAGCATTTTAACGATTTGACATAATTTATAAATTTTAAAACCATGTAAAATTTTGAAATTTTTTATGAAAATATTATTTTAAATATAAGAATTTTTTTATAAATTCTTCTCAGAGTTTTAAGGAAGCATATCGCTGGATTTTCTTGAAATCTATTTTTCCAGAAACAGAAATTTAATTAGTTTACCTTTCACTTTTTTGTACTAATATCAATAGTAAATCAGATGATAAAACAAAAACAAACAGAAAATACCTCCAGCTTTAAATAGTGATCTTAATAATTAACTTTGGTGCTTTTTCAGAATTCGTGTGAGTTTCATGATAAGTTTGATACTCTTTCAAATTCTTATGTTCTTTGCATTTGTGTTCAAAATATGCATTAAAATATTTTTTTTTTTTTACAAATTGATTGATTAAGTATAGAAATTTTTTTTAATAATATCATTCATAACACTTAAAAGATAATTTTAAAATGATATAAAAACAATGGTTCTGCTGGGCTATTTTCGGGAATTATAATGGTAAGAATTCCAAAATTTTACTTAATTTTCAATTCAATTTTTTAAAAAATCACTTTGAAATGCAAACTTTTACTGGGTCAAAGTTGATTGTTAGCGAGCACACAGAGTTCTTCATTTGGTGAGTAGTACCCCTGGGAAGGAGGGAGGGGGCACTGGGTCAGAGTTTATAGTTCTCTGTTTCAGATCTAAATTACGATCTGTGGTTAAAGAATGAAATGGATGAATGGAGTCCCCACCCCCGTAAAAAAGGTTGTGACGCATGTGTGCTAGAAGTCAGACTTCTTCCCTCGGGTAGTTAGGCTCATACCCTCAGAAGCTACTACACCCCTGTTCCCGTTGTAAAGCGGAACACGAGAACAACAATTGTAATTATGTAATAAAAAAATAACTGAAATAAAAATTTTCACAATTTTTTCTTAATAACCTAAGTAGGAATTGATTTTAAAAAACAGGTTTTTTTTGTATATAATTTGTTTGTATATAATTACATGAATATAGGATTTGTTGAATTAGCAATTATTGCTATCCCAAAAAGTTACAAGGCTATAAAAAAACCAAGAAAAACACGTGAAGTGCAGTATAGCCATTTTCGATTAATTTTAAGTAAATAATTTTGTAAATAATAAATTTTACACTAAACAAAAAACGAAATAGTGCTAATAGTATTTTTTCCGAATATATTGAGTCCCGAACATCCACTGTTCGTTATAAGTACTTTAGTCTTTGACTTTTAAAGTTCAAGCTCTTTCTAAGGTCTTTCAGATGGTTGATTTATTAATCATACAACGATAAGTGAATCACGTTTCACAAATTATTTTGCAGCTATTTTTCACCTGTATAGTTTTGGTATCTATTTATATAGACTCATAAGGAATTTTAAATTAATCCTTCGGAATCTGATAGCTTGTCTCAGGTTCTTTTATGTCGTCGAAACCATATTGATGTTTTACTTACTTGTATTTTTTATTTGTTTTATGCCCACGTATTGCTAAGAACTCGTAGAGTAATGTTTCGGAGAAATTAAAAGTAAAACTAAAAAATACGTCAGTCTGCATTTCGTCACAAGAGCAGTAAAGGCAGAATTTTCCCTTTCAATGATTTTACAATGAGATTTTAATAGGATTTTTTTGACAAGTGTAAATCAAGGATAGGAAATCTTATGTATGTCTGAAAAAATGCTGAAAACATTAAGGATTTTTATCTCTTCACTCGGAGCGTGAGGAATAGTGAGACCATACGATTTTATAGAGCACATATAGATTTGATTAAATGAAAAAAGTGGAAATTGGATCACGAAATAAAATAACATTTTAAAATAATATAGGCTAAATTAGGTTAAAAATTAGATTGAGAAATATCAAGTTTTTGTATCAGATGAATACTTATGCATTGAATTATTTTTTGGGGTATAAAGGATAACAGGCGTATCTAATTAAACATAATTGTTATTTAAGTTCTTATAATGGTTAAAGAAAAGTATGTATAAACATAAACAGCCAAATGCCGAAAATTCCAATTCCCTCCCCCTTCATTTATATAAGATAGAAGTAAACAAGACAGTGAACAAGTCATGTTATCAATAAACAAGACAACGCCATCTGTTATAAATTAATGAGTTAAGATAAAGAGCGTATTTTAATGTTAACAAGTTCTATATCTTTTAAATTATAAAAAAAATTTGATTCCTCTATTAACCTTTGTTTTACAAACTTATTTTCCTTCAAGATCTGATTTTAAAATCTAAGTTTTCTTCTATTTTATATAGTATTTTTTTAATACAAGGGAAACCTCTTAAAATAAACTCAAATAACTTACGAATAAGTTATACGAAAATTTATCATGGAATAAAATGAAAAGCGAACTTGGATTTTAATTTAATTTGAAGCTTCTTAGAAGAAATTAAAGTTTATTCACAATGTATAGCTCTATAACATTAATATTTACGTCGTTTAATAATCTACATAAAAGGGTTTTTTTCACTTCCTTTCAGTCTTATTCTTTTCTTTTATATATTTTTTATAAATAACTGAAATAAATAAATTAAAACATTCTGCAACATTTTTTAAAATGTTTTTCGCTTTTCATCCTAGTTAAAAGACATTGAGTCTGTTTAATTTATAGCTAGTGAAAATTCTGCGAAATTTCGGTAAATTTTATGTAGAAAAAAAAATGCATGGTACCAATTAGATTATTTTATTTCTTTGAAATGTTGATTAACTTATGCAAGTATTCAGTTAAATATGAATAAAAAAATTACTCTACGCTCATGCCTATAAATTAATGGTAATGCAAAACGAATGTGACTTGCATGTAATTTATTAAACAAAATAGAATATTTATTAAACAAAAGGTAAAGAGAAAAAAGATGTTATATGTTTGATATCATTAATATAAATTGCGATTTTTTTATCCCTAGAGCAAATTTTAAAAAACTTACTTACAAAAAACAATATTACACGATTGTTATGGTGGTTATTACGTTGTTTTTCTCCCAGACGATGCAATACAGTCCGTACAACACCTAGGAAGGCTGAGTATCGAATTATCTATCGGATCTTGGAGAATATTACACCACTCATCAAGCAATGCTCTCCGATGTTTCGGTACACATGTAGGATGTGGATGAAGATCTACAACTTGTTGAACAAGCATGTCCCACACATGCTCTATTGGATATATTACTATCGAAATGCTCTATTGGATATATTACTCGTATTACTATCGAAAGTATTCATTTACAATGTTTGCACGGTGAGAACGGGCTTTCATCCATAAACACGAATTCTGCGCCATGACGCTCCGAAAATAACGTACATGTTGTTTCAGAATGACGTTGCAGATTTGGCCTCACATGGCTCCAATTTAAACACGCGTATCAGTTCTGGAAACAAGAATAATTCCTTCCCAAACGAGCAATCCTGCGCCACCGTAACGGTGTTGTTCAGTGATGTTTTCTTGGTGGTAACCAGGCGCTCTCCATATGAGTGTCTGTCGAGAATCAGATTGCAAGTTCAGTCTGCAGTCGTTGGAAAATGTCACACAAACCCACTGTTGCGGTGTCCACAATGCATACTCTCTACTCCAAGCTAACCGCAGGAGACAGTGAGCTGCAGTAAGTAGAACTCATCTGACAGACCCTACGAGCATGTAGACCAATCTGTCCTAAGGATCTGTAGTCTGCCTACAAACTGTCGTATCAGTGACTGAAGAGAACTTACAAGTCAGGTCTCTGGCTGTTTTCCGTCTGTTTCTTTTGGTATTGACTAACAAATACCGGTCCTCATTCGGCGTTGTAACTCGAAGGCGACCTGTACGGTAACATCTACTCGCATTACCATCATCTTGAAATCGTTTCGATAGACCGAAGATGACTCTCTGGGCTATTCCAAGCTCCTCGAATGCTTCCAGATGGGTACGCCTACATTCCAAAAGGCCGATAATTCTACCAAGTAAATAAGCCTCCTTTTTGTCATAAATATGCGGTTATTGCACTGAAACGCTTAAGAAGTGCTTGCTAACAGTTTTGCTTCTTTGCCTGTATTTCTTATACATCACTCTCTCACACTCTCGCCATTGTGACGTACTATTTGTGTCATCTGGTGCCTTCCTGCAATTCGCATATTGTTTCTGGAAGTTGTGTGCAGTCATTTTACTGGTGGTATATGTATTTTAGAGTTTGATTTCCACGCGACCCCAAAATATAATTAATTTATGGACATGAGTGTAGAATATCATATGTAGTAAAAGTTTATCAAACGTGATCTAGAAGTTTATGAATAAAATATATTTAAAATTAAAAAAGCCAGCGTTCTGGGTTGAGTCCAGGTTAGGGCATGGGATTTTTTCTGTGTGCTATCTGTTAGGTGTATGAATGGGCCCCCTCACTTGTAAAACGGGGCTATGCAAGTAAATGCGATAAGTGTGTAGCTAAAGTCGTACTCTTGGCCTTAGTTGGTGGTACTTCAAACTAGAGATGTTTATTTCGACTTAAATCCGCTGATGCATAAATGGGCTTGTCCATGGCAAGCGCCATTAACAACAACAACATAACTAAAAAAAATAAATTATTTGAGTTGCTTTTCACTAAAATTTCCACATAAATGATTATGAAAGATAAGCAAAATAAAATAGTGAATTAATGCAAAATTAAGAAAATTATTGTATTTAGAATGTAAGAAAACAAACGTATGAATATATATTAGTTTACTTGTTCCCATTTTATTTTAAAGAACTCTGAAGTTTAGAAGTTTTAATAGTTTCGAAGTAGGTATGACTAATTGCCCATTTAGTAAAGAATTTGAGAGGCTTTATTTCTGCAGTTTGTTTTCTCCACCGATTTACATAAAATTCTATTCATATTATTTCAAATATAGAAAATTTATTTTTCCGGTGATGTACAGAATTCAAAAAAGCTGACCGGAAACGCTATTCCTGTAAGTTTACGATGAAAAATTCAACAAGTTCGGTACTAGATAATAACGCATTTTTCAACAAGAAAATGCGAAACTCAGATAGCAAGGCATAGATGAAATATAAGCAAAGCGGTACTTGCAGAAATAAATACACACAGGCAGGAAATCATTATTAAACAACTACGACCTCACAAAGTGCTCAGAGATAATTCATTGGAGATCAGAGCTACAAATAGAGATCATCCTCTCAGAACTCATTTAACTCAACTACTCCTACTGACTA
>JAOUZG010025323.1:6593477-6605099 GCA_026289955.1 Argiope argentata
ATATTAATAATCAAATTTCTTCTCCTTCATATGGATGGTAGGGTTTTGGAAGTTGAAGTAGGGTTACTTTTGTTTGTATTTTGTTATTATGGACGTATTATGAGTAGTGTCCCTATAAAAATACTAACAATCAAATTTCTTTTCCAACATATCGATGGTAGGATTTGTGTGAGACACATTGGGGGGTTGAAGGGTTACTTTTGTTTCTGTTTGGTTATTATGGGTTTATTATTAGTAATTTCCCAACAAGAATACTAATAATCAAATTTCTTCACCGTCGTATCAATGGTAAGAACTGTGTGTGACATTTTGGGGATCGAAGTAGGGTTACTTTTGTTTCTTTATGGTTATTATGGGTTTATTATTAGTAGTTTGATTCTTAGTAGTTTCTCTACAAAAATACTAACAATCAAATTTCTTCTCCATCATATCAATGGTAGAGGTTTGGAATTTGTAGTAGGGTTACTTTTGTTTCTGTTTGATTATTATGGGCTTATTATTAGTAGCGTCCCTACAAGAATACTAATAATCAAATTTTTTTCTCCATTATATATGGATGGTCGGGTCTGTGTGTGGCACATTTGGAGATTGAAGTATGGCTACTTTTATTTTTATTGTGGTTATCATGGGCTTATTGGAACAAGTACCAAACATTTGGTTAAAGATATGAATAAAAGTTAAAATTCTAAATATCAAATATGACAAATGATTTTAAAAGAACAACATTACGGTTTAAAAACGATGACAATATGAGTAAAAACCTAAAATCTGTAAAATTTTATATATAAAGTTAAATGAGGTTTAACTTCACATTCAATCAATGGTCTTCAAGTAACTGAAACGCTACTTTAGGTGTGTTTTCCCTCTTTTAAACTAAATAATAATAATTTGAAATAAATGATGATTAATTAATAGTTAGTTTGAAAAAGCTATATTTCAGACTTTATAATTTAAATATGTATGATATGAAGTAAGAAAAATTATTCAAAACCCCAATACATCTCTATCTAATCTGAATCATTATAGTTTGAAATTCCTTGAAGAGGATAATATTGCCATCGAAGTGATCAGAGATATTTAACTGCATAGTGAGTTGTGGTAGCTACTGGCTACTTAATATATTGCCGGTTTTACACTGGGCGAGTTATAAGACAGTAAGTAGGCAGCGCATGCGTAGAAAGGGGCTGATTTATGTGTGCCACAATTTCATAAGATGGATTCTTGATTATAAATTACTCAATTAGCGTCCATGGAATTTTCTTTTTACTGCATATTCTAAAGGATAAAATCCCACACAAAAAAGAATAATTACACAGTAAAATAAAGGATATTTGCACGCAAAAAAACATTGTAAAATAAAAAAATCTCAATATATCTAAATTTGGTTAAGCTACAAGAAAAAAAAAGAGAAAAAGAAAAGAAAAAAGCAGCTTTATATTATAAAGAACAAAGAACAAAAAATGTTGGAATTAATCTATACATAGTATAAAATGATATCTCCCGAAAGCATCTGTAGTTAACGGTGATGGTCTTAGTTAATAGAATCTGAGCGAATTAGCGTCTGTAGTTATTGGAAATATTTATACCATTTTGTAAAACATTTATTGGGGAAGGTTTTATTACGTTAAAGCCATATAAAAATAAAAAGGGGAATTTTATAATTGTGATTTTAACATATCCGCGCATGGACGTAGACCTCAAACAAAGCATGTGCAAATAGCAAGAGCTGTGTTATGTATATGCGATACATTTATTAGCTTACATCTGATTTTAAACTGCGATTCAAATCTCATTATGCCCAAAAGATGAAAATCCAACCTTGGCCGGAAAACATTAAATGCCAAAAAGCTTCGAAAACTACCAAAAACGAATATCAGAGAAATAATGTCCAAGGGATGGAGAGTCTTAAGAAGAACGGAATTGCCGTCTTTCTTTAAATAGCAATGCAACTGAATTGTGGAGACAGAATGAATCTTCTGAGGAAGGAAGTGATCCCCTGCGATTTTTTTACGGTCATACCATATTTTTACAATTTTAACAGTTTAAATATTTCTGAATGTGAGCTATAAAAATTATTTTGTGGCTATTTTTGATAATTTCTAAATATTTTTTTTTGTTTCTTTGATATCGCGTAACTTACCCATCTGGTGAAGGTGACATTACTTTAGAGTTAGGTTAGCTTTAGACTTAAGTTTAAAGCTAATTTTTCTTCTTGGATGCTATGCCAGTGACAACGCCGAGCGGGTACTGCTAGTGTACTATAAGTGATGAAATTTTTCATGCCATCCCTTCCCCTCCTCCCAAATTCTACAAGCTAATGCACTGTCAGAAAAAAAAATACATTACAGCGGCATTCACTGCCTACTTGCCGTCTGCCGGCGTCCTAGCATAGAGGTAGCGAGTCTTCCTCGTGTTATGGGCGTCCTGGGTTCGAGTCCCGGTTAGGGCATGGTTATTTTTCTTGTTCTATCTGTGAGCCGTGTGAATGTGCCCCTCTGTGAAAAGGGAATGCGCAAGCGAATGTGATGAGTGTGTAAGCTAAAGTCGTACTCTTGGCCCTAGTTGACGCTACTTCAAAACAAGAGACGCTTATTTCAACGTAACTTCGCTGATATATCAGCGGGCTTGTCCCTGGTAAGTGCCATTAGTAATAACAACTTGCCATCAAATAATTGGCCGAGTGTAAACCCGGAATATACATGCAAAAGAACTGCCAAATACCGAATTCTTTTTTTTCTTTTTTTTTTACCAGAAATGAGTAGACAGAGCTTAACATTTTTGAAATTGCCAGGTTTACAAGTTAAATAAACCACAACATAAATTCTTTCGCCCTTCACATTGTTCAAAACCACGCTGTTAACCACTCCCAAGTTGGATGCAATGGTGTGGTAAGTTTTTCTGAACTCCTGTCAAGAACGCCTCTGATTTCAATTAAGAAACGTAATTGATTAACTTAAAGTGCTGTGGTTAAACAAGGAACGATTAGCAAAACCACCGTTTATTAAGACATCACGAAAAATAGTTCATGTTGGGAAATTTCTAACTCAGGTCGAGAAATGCATTAAATTACAGAATAATTTTATAGAACTGATTTTTCTTTAAATCGGTATATTAGACAGCTGTTAATATTGTAGAAGCTAGTTCAAATTGTTATAACCAAAATATATAACTGAACTTTGAAATATTTTCCATGTGCTAAAAGTCTTTACCTCATTAGTTTATCTATTTATTTAACCTCGATTGATTGTTTATAATAGATTGAAGAAATGAAAATTACATTAAGTAAAGATAAGAATGAGGTTTATGACTTATTAATGCGTAATGCACAGTGCATTAAAGTGACAGAGATATCGAGAAACTCAAATCCATTAATAATGTTCAAAAGACCTTTCATCATACATTATAAAAAC
The DNA here is from genome assembly GCA_026289955.1 of Argiope argentata. NCBI lineage: Eukaryota > Metazoa > Arthropoda > Arachnida > Araneae > Araneidae > Argiope > Argiope argentata. The sequence continues at coordinate 6,596,888 of JAOUZG010025323.1, forward strand.
CCAATGCAGTTAAAGAATAATGATAATAACAATAATTGATGCTATCACCCTTCTGTTGTTATTCTTAACTTCATTTTTTTCGTTTGCAAATTATTGCTATATTTTCAAAAAGAAAAAAAAATGCTCTTTTCATTGTATTTCATTTGACTAATACAATGTACTAAAATGTTAGGAAAGGAAAAATGTCCAGTCCGACGAATCGCATTAACAAAAGATTTAAGCACAAATCTATAAAAAACAAAGTAGATTAAACTTAATTCTACTTTAGCATTATGAAAATATATTGATTAAAAAAAGAAATATCTAATGTGATAAATTAAAGTTTTAAAATATTTTTTAAGCAATACCAGACTGCTAGTTAAACGAATGATGATTCTGATAATGCATATTAAAAATTTTGCTTGAAAGATTGAACAGCGAATAACAATTATCCTTCAAAATCATAAATCTAAAAAAATTTAAATATTTACATATAACATACTTAAATGTGTATTTAAAAATTTATTCATAATTGTCTTCTCTTCGACTCTTTCTATTCATCTATATGCAAGTATGAGGCTTTTAAATATAATCTTAACAATAATATAATAAAAAAATAGTATATAAATATAATATTAGCAATAACAAACTTTTACAATTGTTGTCGCCCTCTGCTTATTTTTACACAACGGAAGGAGGGGTGCAGTAGCTTCTCAGGGTTTGGACCCCTGAGCATCCAAGGTCAGAAGTCTGACTTCTATATCAGACACGTCACAACCCATTTTTATGGGACGGACTTCATTCGTCCTCGACAGATCATTATTTAGATCAGGAACAGAGAACGATTACCTCTGACTCCAGTACCCCTCCTGTGGTATTATTCCCGACATGGAGGATTTTGGGATCACGGCAGATTTAACGTCCACCACACACACGGAGAATCTTCGGCTGGCGCGTTTGTACTCGCAACCTAAGGAATGCGACCAACCAGGCTATACCGTCCGTACAAAGTTGTACTGTTATATTAAATTAGTTTCGAAGATATTTTGTTACATAAATTCCCTTTAAATTCCTAATTGTTTCGCTTTTTTTAGCATTAATATGGGTTTATATAAAGAAAACTCAAACAGTAACATTTTCAATGATATCGGCTTAATTTCTGTTTCCCAGAATTCTGAGAATTTCAGCAATTATTCTTTGCTCTCAGTTATAGTTATTATAACTTGATTGTAATTAAATTGCATCTATTATTTTCAAGGAATAGGATTAGCAACGAAAGGGAGAATAAACGTGATTAATTTAATTGTTTTTTATATTTTTATTACTTGGGATTGGAAACACAAGGGAAAATAACTGAAATAATTGAATTTGCTTTTTTACATAAACAGATAATAATTAAATTACACTTCATATTTGAAAATGTAATTAATATCTAACGTATATGTGAATAGCAGAAATGATTTTGGAAATATTGTTTCGAAAAACGTTAAGGGAATATTTTGAAAAAAAATATTAGATGCTGACATTTTTTGGAGGGGAGGAGCTTTTTTTTATACGAACGTATCGTATTTGTTGTTTAAGATTGATGTATTAATTTATATATATAAATGGTTATACTGCATCATCCTCCATCATTCAAGAAGCCTTATTATTTTCTCTTTTTAAAATTCTTGAGACTTGCTTAAAATATTCTTCATGTGGAGCTTTTTTTTTCTTTTGCAGATTGACCCGGCTACCATTTTTTAAAGATCAAAACCAAATAATAGTACGATGGAGCTATATCTGGAGAATTCAAGGGATGTGGTTGAGTTTCCCAATCAGATTGTCATAGTTTCCCATGCAGTTTGTAATAGTGTAATCATTATCTTACAGCCAGCATAGCCAGCAGTTTTTGATAGTTCTGATAAAAAATGAAACTTCAGCAATTCTGGTTACATTTCTGCTATGGGATTTTCAATTTATGACATTGATTATAGTATTTGATAGAAGTGAAGCTTTCTCCTGATGAAGTAACTTGTAGAAAACTCCATCTTTCCAGTGAAAACATATGGATAAAAGATTTTTTTAAAATTGAAATCAAGGCTCCACGATATTTGAAAAATTACTGTTCTTAGACTAAGAGCGTTTTTAATTCACACATTGATAAAAAAAAAATAAAGAAATAAGTTTCGTTACCAGTTGCAAGTCCTTTTTTTTAAAAAAAGTTAGCTTTGAAGTTGCTGAAAAAGCAAATGGTAAGTAATAGTTGTTGAGTAAAACAGTACGGTAATGGAATAAAAAGAAATAATATAATTTTATTGTAGTTTGTTGATCTGTAAAACAACTTATTATTTTTTTAAATAAAAATATAAAAAAATAAAAAAAAGGTTTTAAAAAATCATTATCGATTAAAATTTTAAAAAATGTGTTCTCAAAATGTGTTAATGATCCCTTTCATTATTCGCAATTAAAATAAAAAATATTTTTGATTTCAAAACTTACTAACGAAATTTAAATTTTTAACCAGACTTTAATATCGCTTTATTTATTTATTTAATTAATTTTTTTAATAATTTAAATAATTTTATAATTTTTTATTTAGTATGTTCTTTCTCATTTTATGTGAAATAATACTGAGTAGAACTATCTCCTGGAGTATTTCTCTTACTCAAGATTATCAACTCCATGATTTACATTTCTAATTGAGGCAAATGTTTAAGGTTTAATCTAAACATTCTTTAAAAATATAATAACAAAGAAAAGTGAACCAATTTTTCTTTTAAATAAATTTAATATAGTTATAATAGTGCATTGTAGCTATATAAACTTTCTCCTTATAAATATAATGATATATTTTGATGTTTACTTTTAAACTGAAAAAGGAAATTGTTTTCTTGTCTAAGTATTTAAAAGATAACTTTTAAATTAATTCTCTGAGTTAATTCTAAAGTGATTTAGTAAATCAAATTGTATTATCTCAATACAATGTGTCGATTTTATGTCCCAATTATTAAACAGAATTGAGAAATTTAACCGTTCCTATCTACTCGGTAGCCTGAACATGACAATTCTCTTTATTATTTTATTTAATTATTTTGCCTGCTTAAATTATTTTAATTAAAGAAATAATTTTACTAAACACATTGGTACTAAAAATATTTTTAAGATTACCTACTATATTATTTTTTCATATCTTTTTCTATCATCTATTTGAAGAAAGGAAAACCGTTCATTGTTTCGTTCCCTATCATAAACATACCTTAAGCTTATATAAGTCTATAATTTGCAACCACCCTTCAACCTGATAGCCCATAATGAAGTGCCCGTTGTTCCATCGATACCTGGAACCCCCTCCCATCAATTCAGGGCACTTTTAGACAGGTGTATCTTTCAGGGGACCCTGCGACGCCCAGAACGCATGAACAGTCCCGACTCGAGAAACTTTCTTTCGGAACGAGCGGCAAAGGAGGTGTGTCCCATATTTTGACCAATCTGCGGGTCGCATTCACTCAAGGTCGTGGGCGGCCAGAATCAAACGTGGTTCCGAAACACTTCTTGTGAAAAGAGCGGCGTGTTTTGGTTAGGATGTCTTCCAATACAAACCATCTGTGTGTTTGATGCCGTGTCACGCTCAGTCAAGCATTCGAATTTACCCCCACACCACGGGATATTGACAGCTGAATACTGAAGTTGTCATTGCTAATAGTTTTGGTGGAACTTTTGGACAGTTTGGTAATTTTATTTTGGATTTTGATATTCCGCGCTTTCTAGATTTACGTTTTATTTTTGAGAGCATAGAATGTTTGGCGCTTTAGATATGATACACAGCTCTTGGTCATGAGAGTTCATCGTTTCAAAAGAAACTCGCTCTTGGTGTTTTATTTCAAATAATTATTTATAATTATTTTTTTCATATAAATTTTGAGAAAAATTGCGAAAGAAAAATTATTTACCAAAATTAAAATCGACCTTATGATCAACTACTAACAACAACTGTGAATAATATAATATCGAAATGAAGATATTATTCATTTGCATGATCATATTTCTGACTATACACTATGTATCGTCAAGACGTCGTCGTTCCCAAAATTGTCGGGAGAAAATAGATCAGTCTGCTAGCATGGTGTTTACTGGTACTGTAGAAAAAGTATATCGATCCAGATCGACAACGTATCGTGGTGTTGTCAAAGTCAAAAGAGTTGTCAAAGGAGACACCAGTTTTGCTGACAACACAGTCATAGTGGAAGGGTTTGGTGACCCTAATATTTGTCATAGTGATGTGAGGGAGAGAGATACCAGAATTTTCCTGGTCAGTTTATTGGACAATGGTCACTTGAGATTGAATTCCAGTGTGGTTAGAGTAACTGTGTCCAATCTGGATAAAGCTGTTGCTGCAGTAAAAGGTAAGTCCTGATTCTTGTAGTTTAATTAATATTTTAAAATTTATAAAATACTTGATGACTGAAAATATTATAATTGAACGAGATAATTGCATGATAATCGATGCAAATAATTAAATTTATAAATACAACTCCAAATCTTGTATGTTTTAATTGATGTTATGTGAAGTTATTACATTTCAGCAATTAAGTAAATATTGCACTTAAAGTCTAAAAAAATTACATGATTGGCGAAATTATTTGGCTCTAATTTTTTTATATAGTTTAGTTATCTTGTGAATACATTCAGATTTTATAATGAAAATTAAATATTTTTGTCTCGCTTTTATTTTTGATTAAAAATTAATGATAATGATTATAGATAATGAACAATGATTAACGATTAATGATAAAAATTAATGATATTCCGTTTCATGTAAGAAAAAAAATGGAAAGAGATTATCAGTGTTGCAGTTTAACCACTCTTGCATTGTCTATATATTCGAAATTTGTTTTGTATATATTGTATGCATTTGTATTATATGTATATTGTATATATTTGACTAATATTTTGTCTAAAATTTTTATTCACTAATATCGTTCTTAATTTGATGCTTATGTAATGAATATTGGGAGGGCTGATTACTTATTGAATATATGTAAAAAAACAATTCAATTAAAACAAAACAAAAATTATAAATTCAATCAAATGCTTAAGTAAATTTGTTTTGATTAAAAGAGTCTTAATTTTAAACAAAAACAATATCAACATCTGATTCGTTTTTCTTTCCTTCTTTCTCTCTTTTTGTCTAGTCTAATCAAAAGAAATCTTTCATAGTCTAAATATTAGAATAAACATTAACAAGAATTAAGAATGACATTCTCTATTTTGTAAAGAATTAAATTTTGTATACATTGTATAACTTAAATAAAGAAAAATATGTTTAAAATAACGTAACGATTTTGCTACAAAAATTCAAAAAATATTAATTATTATTTGAAAATTATAGCGCTAAATGATTGAATAACAGAAATAAAATCTTTTTTCTATGACAGCAAACAAATTGAGACATAACTCTTCGTTTATGAAATACGAAAGCATAAAGGAATACCTGCCACATCTTATGACTTCCTACACAACGTTAAAGAAATAAGTTAATTATAAATTAATTGCTTCTAATTTTTCTGGATATCTTATTTGATTTATTTTATTTCGGAAACTACAGTTTTAATTATTAATTAACGTTGATAGAAATAATAAAACCGTCTCAATTTCTCATTCCCTTCATGAACTGGGAAAGGTTCCTTCCTACTCCAGTAAATAATCCGCTAATCAAATGACAGCTGAAAAATGTAAAGCGGCGGGATTTTAAAATGAAAATATGAATTGCAAATTAGAATTCTCATGCGTGCCAAGAGGAATGAAATAAACATTAAATTATTTTATTTTTAAAGGAGACGGAAATGAAATTTTGAATGAAAACAGTGACGTTTGCGTTTATTTAAAAAAAATAATTATTTATTTAATAAAGCTGTTTAAAATTATATACGAGAAAAAGCATCATTTTTTAATGACTTTAGAATCAAAATGTTTGTGAAAGATTGTCTAATCATATAAATGTATTTGAATAGAATTAAGTATTAAAATACTTTCCTGGGCAGATCCGACTTAACTCTCACAACAGTTGAAATAGAAGGAAAAATATTTTTTAGAGGCCAATTTAATTAAAAAATTATTGAAAATATAGTATTTAGTAATTTTTTGTCAAAACTAAAATAATACTTAGTTTAATGATGTTAAATATAAATTATCGTGGTTGGTTTAACGATATTTTAAGAATTGTAGAGTTTCTTAGACAAGTTATATTTTTGTCGAGGCCTGATGTATGCAACTAGAGGACTGTACAGTTTTCATAAAAACTAAAACTATAAATTCTCTTTTTATTTATTTAATAAAGCTGTATAAAATTATGTATGAGAAAATGCATCATTTTTAATGACTTTAGAATCAAAATGTTTGTAAAAGATTGTCTAATCATACAAATGTATTTGAACAGAATTAAGTATTAAAATGCTTTCCAGAGCAGATTCCGACTAAACTCACAACAGCTGAAATAGAAGGAAAAAATACTTTTTTAGAAGTCAATTTAATTAAAAAATTATTGAAAATATATTATTTAGTAAATTTTTTTTGTCAAAACTAAAATGATACTCAGTTCAATGATGTTAAATATAACTTTTCATGGTTGGTTTAACAATATTTTAAGAATTGTAGAGTTTCCTGGGCAAGTAATATTTTTGTCGAGGCCTGATGTATGCAACGAAACCTCTATACAGTTTTCATAACATCTAAAAACTAGAAATTCTCTGACCAAAAACTCCCTTAGTCGTTTAGATAGAACTTTTTATTCCTTGTTAAAATGAAATACTCTGCATCGCCATGATAATTTTAATTAAAACATTTTTCGCACTCCAACAAAAAACAATAATTCATTTATGAGATTTATTATGTCTACTTTCCTACCACAAGAATTATATTGTCTATTTCAATGTCATTTGGTGAAGAGCAAAGCACAACTTTAAAACCCGTATTCCAAAGTAAGCTTCCTAACAAAAGCTTTCAACATTAACTAGAAAGAAAAAAATTATGAATGTTTTGTTTTGGTTTTCAAGATGGTGATTCAATAAATCTCTGATTATAACATAATTCCGAAAGTTTTTTCCCAATATTCCGAAATTTGAAATCATTAAAACTATAAAAATAATTTTTATGAATTTTAAAAGAAATATAAGGGTGGATAAAAGATATTTTATTTCTTCAAATTTCAAACTACAGTCAAGCAGACATGTGGTGAAAACAAAATACTGTTACTGGATTTGAAATTTTCGAACACCGAGCATTTGACTGAAAACAGATTTAAAAGAAACAAGGTTCTATATACTTTTATGTATGTAAGTTTGTACAAAAATATACCTCCAAACAACAGTACACAGAGAATAAGGGTACAAAAATACATAACATGACTTGAAAATTTTAAAAGGAAAGACGCATCAATAGTAACGAAATTAATATAATGTCACCGTCCTGGCTTAGAGGGTAATGTGTCTTCCCAGTGGTCTGTGTGTCCTGGGTTCGAGTTCCAGTTCGGGCATGGTTGTTCTTCATCTGTTCTATTTATGAGGTGTTTGACGGTTCCTCCTGGTAAAAAGGGGCTGTGCACACGAATGTGATCAGTGAGTGACTAAGCCGTACTCTTGGCCTCTGTTGGCGCTACTATAAACAAGAGACGCTCGTTCCGGCTTAAAACCGTTGGCTTCGTCTGCGAGTTTGTCCGTGGTAAGCGCCATTAGAAACAAAAACAAAGTAATATAATGGATTCGCTTTGATTTTAATTTGGGGTTTGTTTTCTTTTTTACTAATTTATTTCAAATACCAATTCTCAAAAATAGGAACATGTAAGAATTGTTTAATAAATTAGAGTTCCTAAAATCAGATCCACAATAAAATTAATTAGTGTTCCCATGAAAAGGATGGGATTTTTAATCAATAGAGATTATCACAGTGAGTAAAATGAATTTTGGCTTATTGCAAAGAAGTTCTAAAAATCTTCATTGGAATGATCTGAATTAAAATAAATAATTATAAACACATGAATAAAATTTCTAATGAACAGAGTTATAAAAATTGTTTACATCTCCATCTTCATCAATCTATCAATCGCTGCTTTAAATCAACTTTGCTTCTGTTCCCTCAGACGAGTATAATTTGTTCTGAATTTATGTATTACATATTATGTATTGCTTCATTATGTATTACATATTATATATTGCATCATTATGTATTACATATTATGTATTGCATCATTATGTAT
>JAOUZG010025323.1:6615079-6637851 GCA_026289955.1 Argiope argentata
TTGTTATTTACCCAACAGATCTGAAAAGCGATCACGATTTACGATGCAATTCATGGGTTTGCTCATTATGGAATATCTTTAGGGGAAAAATTGTTGAAAGAAAATATTTTAGTATAATGGTGTAGAGAAGGCCATTTTTTTCACAATAAATAATTTTGCAATAAATAATAAACGATATCCCGAGCGCGAATGTGACGGCTTAATTTAGATTTTCGACTTAATTTTGCTTTGTAACCAATGAATATTGCATCTTTTTCAGCGGATCTTCAGGTTTTTATCAGTTTCGCCTTCTGCCACACTCTCGATAATCATATGAGTAAATCATATTTTTATTTACCCAACAGATCTGAAAAGCGATCAATATTTACGATCTAATTCATGGGTTTGCTCATTATGGAATATATTTAGGGGAAAAATTGAAGTGAAATATTGTAGTATAATGGTGTAGAGAAGGTCAATTTTTTGCAATAAATAATAAACAATATCCCGAGCGCGAATGTAACAACTTAATTTTGCTTTGTAAACATGGAATATTGCATCTTTTTGAGCGGATCTTCAGGATTTTATCAGTATCGTCTTCTTCCACCCTCTCGACAATCACATGAGTAAATCATATTGTTATTTACCCAACAGATCTGAAAACCGATCACCAGAAATAATGCGTTTGGCAGGGGATTAGGGGAATCATAGGCCCTGATGCGGTTACTCGTCTTCTTGGAATAAAAGAGGGAGTTAAGGAGATTGTGACAATATCTCCATACCAATTTCTTTTGTCCACTGAAACGTGGAAGAGGTTTCGATTGCTCGGTATAATACTAAATTTCTTTGATGTCAATGGTCTCGATCAATTTATTTCAAATATCAAATAACATAAACGAAGAGAACTTGAATGGAAGTTGATTTGGGATGGTATTTACCTATTCAAATATTACCCATCAAAAAGTTCTTAATCCATTATATTTATTCATAAAAAAACAATTCCCCTCCTCCCTCTACAGTTAAATGTTTATAAAATAATGACTTAAAACCAAATACTACTATTTTGAAAACTTTTTTTTAAACTTCTTTGTATCAGTTTTTTAAAAAGTGATGTTTTTTCTGATTAAATTATAAGCATACTTATTGATGAATGTTTTCCTACCCTATTATAAGAACCTGGAGTGAAAGTGAATGAAAAAAAATCATGAAATGAAATTGTGACTGAATATGTAAAAATGTAGCCTTAAACTATATTCGACTTACATTGATTATAAAATGATTATTTTTTCCAAGCGTTAAAAATTGCATATTAATAAGTATGGGAATAATTTTTTTCTGCTTGTTGTTTTTAAAATGAATTTTATGCATCAAATAAATGCCAAAAACGGAAATGTAAAAATAATTTTGATTTTAATAATGAATTTCTGTTTGGGTGAATTGAATTTTGATTTTAAAAGAAATAAATTGTTCAAATGCTGTCATTTTTATAATTATAGTTCAACAATTATGAATATTTATTTTCATATTTATAAAATTAAGTGTGCAACTATTGTTACAGAGAAATTTTATGGACCAAATAAATGACAAAAACGGAAATGTAAAAATAATTTTGATTTTAATTAATGGATTTATGATTGTATGAATAGAAAGTTGATTTAAAAAGAAATAAACTTTTCAAATTCAGTCGTTTTTGTAATTATAGTTCACCACTTACGATTTTTATTTTTTTTTTGTATTTTTAAAATCAATAGTGCAATTACTATTCTAGAGGGATCTCCCCCCGATAAAATTGCTGTTAAAAGAGTGATTTTTCTTGTATATTTAGATAAAGTCATTTCATTAGTAATTTTTTTCGTTTATATTAATTCAGGTGAACTTATCTATTTATTGAACTAAACATTACTTTCATGAACATTTTCTCTTTTTTGAAGAAAAGAAATGCTCATAATTATATCTTATAATTCGTGATAAGTCCTAAAAACGTGTTCCTGGAATTTATATATTTATAAGAGGAAAGAAAAATTTACCGAAAAACAAAGCGAATAGGGGAAAAAATGAAAATAAGGCTGCAGTACCAGAATAGAATCATTCCGTAAAAAAAGAGGTAGGGGGAATGGTTGCCACCAGTGGATACAGTTACATTCATGCCCAATTGTGTTTCCTTCTCGGAAAGGGCTGTGAGGAAAAACAAAGCTGGAAAGTGAATGATGCCATAATTAGAAAAAGAAACAAGGGTCTCGTAACAAGCCGACGCAATAACAAGTGTTCATTGATGACGTTCTTTTTCAAATAAAATTATAACGATGACTAAATAGGTACGATTCTCATCGGTGGGGAGAAGGGGGGGGGTAACCAATTTGTCGCAAAGCAGCGGAAGCCAGGGTTTAATGAAAAATTAGCAATTGTTTGGAGCAACTGCGAAGTAATTCCTAGAACACTCAAATAACGACAAAATATTCATTGATAAAGTTTTTTTTTGTTTGTTTAATGGAATTTAAAAATGGTCAACAATTTTTTAGTAAAACCATCAAAACAGAAGATCATATGGAACTAGATGTAATAAAAACTGAGTATTAAGTTTCGTTTTTACGAGTCTCTAACGAATAATTCGTTTCCACAATCAACATTTCTAACGAATAATTCGTTTTCACAAAAAACGTTTCTAACGATTAATTGTTGGCGCTTGAACTGAAAATCAACTCTGGAATGAAACTGAATTTAACTTATCAAAGAATTTTCATATTCAATACTAAGTTATTCATTTAAAATTTTAAAATCTTTTCGTTTTAATAATTTTATTTTATGGGAATTAAGAATGTCGCTTTGTATTTCTATACAACTTTTTTTTTTATTTAAAAGGAGCTTAAAGCAAAATACAGCAAAATGCTACCTTAATTTCTGAAATAAGCTTTAAATAATGAAATATGTAATAAGGATCGGCATTTTTTTAAAATTTTAATTATTATTTACCAAGTTTTGCTTGTGCTTGAGTTTCATAAATTATTATAAAACATTTATTTGATTTTTCCTGTGATATTTATTTCGTTCCGTAATTTGATTTACTGAACAATTTTATGCAGATTTGAATAATTTGCTATTGAGATTCATGCATTATTATTAGAAGAAAAATATTTCAGGAAATTAGTTATGGTGGATAACAGCAATGAAAAATAAATACTAAAGATTAAGATGAAATCTGCTATGGATATTCCAATGCATCATGTCAGAACACGATTTCTTAAATGACCAAGAGCACATTCTCGTGCAAGTTAAATTATATTTTTATTCATTTTTATCGTTTCATTGATTGTGTCACACTAGTATTGCAAACGATCCAAAACACTTTGTCTCCCATTTATTGTTTTTAAAAAATATCACATTTCCTATTAATTTCATTTCATATTATCACGCGCTCAAAATGACATTTTTCTACGTTTTATTTGCTGTAGTCATTAATTTTTTTAAAATTAGAGTTTTTGTAAATGCAATGACAAATCGTTATTAAAAGCTTATTTTTTGAGATGCTCGCGTTGGTAATAATTTTTTTTTATTTTTCACCAATGGATTTTATTTTACACCAAAAACAACATTATGTTCTGACATGATAATAAACAATTTAATTTAAATTTAATATTTTTAAATTTAATAAAACTTTAATTTTAAATTTCAAAACTATGATTGAAATCTCAAAAATGATAATTAAATAAAAACCTAACGAATTTGCTGAAGTTCATCTTTTAAGCTTCGTAGGAAAATAATTTTTATTTTCACACAATTCAACCTCTTGGGGAGAAAAAAGCCATCACGATTTAAAAGTAAAAACAAGATTTAAAAAAAAAAAAATAAATAAAACGAAAATTTAAGCATACAAAGGCACCCCTTTCCACGTTATTTACATTTCTTATCTCTGGAATGTGAATGCTCCGTCTTATCTGAGTAACGTAAGAAGGCTATTCAATCATTGCGCCGTGTAGCGGTGGGATTAAAAAAGAATTTTTTCCCGTCTTTTATTTACTTTTTCACCGTATCACTCTATCGGGCTTACGTAACTTGTCAAGGCAGAACCACCTTTAGCCTGGAAAAGAAGACGCCAACCACGAGATTGATCGTTCGTTTTGCAGAGTGATGAATCCTATCGCAGGCAACGACTTTACAACTGTGTCTCGCACACACTCGGCCTGTCATTACTTCAACATTCTTAATGGAATACGTGGTCACTGGGATGAAAAAAGAGGAGGCAACTCTTTTGTTGAAAACTTGTGAGAGAAAAAAGAATAAACAATATTGGAAAAATATTACTCAAATGCCCTAAGTTTTCATGTTTTAAAATTTATGTGCTCGAAGAAGTGAACAATTCAAATTCTTGGTGTTTTCGTTTGTTATTTATCTAATTTTTTGAAATGTTTATTAAAGTTGTTAATTCAGAATTATTACATTTAACGAAGAATTTCATTTCAGAAACATGCAAAAATAGGCGTTATTTTGGATAAATTCCTTTAAAATGAAAAAAGTTATTTTTAGTCATAAATGTTTTTTTTATATCAAAATATTTAGACAAACAAACTGGAACAAAAACAGTCGCAATATCTACATAATTATTGATTTGCATTATTCTGCCCTAATATCTACATAATTATTCAGATTCGCATAATTATGTCGCAATATTAACATAGTTATTGAGATTTGCATTATTCTATCCTAATATCAACATAATTAGTCGCATTTGCATAATTCTGTCGCAATATCTACATATTTATTGAGATTTGCATTATTTTGTCGCAATATCTACATATTTATTGAGATTTGCATTATTTTGTCGCAATATCTACATATTTATTGAGATTTGCATTATTTTGTCGCAATATCTACATAATTAAACTGAATTAATTTAACTTTTCTCTTCAGGTTTATTATTAAATAGTTTATTTCATCAACTGTAACTATAAATTAATATGCATATTTAAAATAATTCCTTCCGTTGTTAAAAAAAAGTTTGTTAGTTTCCCCTTTCAATTTGATACGCGTTCTTCTCCCTTTTTTGTAATTATAATTTTATTTACAACTGAAATTATCTGAAAGACTTCTTAAAATTTCCACTTACAACAAGTGAAGAAGTAGAAAATGCTAGAGAAGAACCTTCACGATTTCATTTGTTTCTTGAAACGTTATTTTCACACCCAAAATTAGAAAACAACAGTAACAAATAAATTCAACATTAATTAATTATAAATAAGAAAATGTTATTATTTGTAACGATTGCTTTTAAATAATCCCATTCTCTTAAAACTTAACTTGAAAAGTTTTTATGCTTAAAATATAAGATTGACATCGGATTCGCAAATATCTTCATTTTGAGAAATTCTGATTTTCTGGAATTTTCAATTTCTTTTCTTCCAGAAACAAAGAGAAAATGTAACTAGCCCTTTTGAGGAAAATGCGCCTTTTTCATAGCGACTTCATGCCACTTCTCCAATAGGAATTTCATAACAATAATTTTAAGAAAAACATTATGTTATATTAAAAAACAGTGGCCATACTAATGACATCATTTACTCTTATTATGTTACTGCTGTGCTCTTAGGAACCGCGACTTTTAATGTCGGAATAATTTTTTTTTAATTCTAACTTTTGAAAAGATAAATATTTTGAATCCATATTCTCCCTTTGATATGAATTAAGATTTTATATCTAAATATCAAAAGACGCTTGTGGCACGTGGAAATATAAAACACGCACTGTTTCGTTATTATTAATGTCATTTATTTATTTCTAGATACTTATATGGTTTGAAAATCTTGAAAAGAGTTTGTAGACATTATAAATGAAATACAGCTAAACCATAATGGAACCCTTCGTAGATAGTAGAAAACTAAAACTTGAGTATCACTGTAAATTAAAAAAAAAATTAAATTTACACTGTAAGAAGTCAAGCATTCTCTTGTATGAACAAGTCGACAAATGTTTCTTTTAACATTTCGACTACTGCACAATTTTTTCTCTCCCCCCCCCTATTTAAGCAAGTACTTGACTGTCTGCATACCGGTTTTCCGTCTTAGGGAGGATAATTTATTTGCTTGATGTAAAGCTATGATTTTTTATATGTATATGTATATAAATCCCTGAACATACATAAAATAGAAATATAAGTTTTCTTTTGATGTCTGAACATAATTAATGCACCGCATGTTTTTAGACATATTCAGTAAGAAAAGAAAAATCTTGAAATGTGATAATCAAAAAAAAATTTTCATATTGTTTCATAAATAAAGTTTTTGACTTCATATCTAAAGATTTAAAATTATGAATCAAAATCCGAATATCATCCTGATAATTCTATCATGATCTTTTAAAAAGAATAATAAATTTGAATATTGTTTTGAATTCCAGAATTTTCTTTCATTTTTTGTGAGAATTTCTTTAAAATGATTTTTTATTAATGAAAAAGTACCGGTTCTAGAGTTATCTTATTTTGGAATAGCGAAGTAATATTTCTGCCTGAAATAAGATAGATTTTTTAAATATCCGATTCACATAATTTGAGAACCATTTTAAAATATTGCTTTAAGCCAATCTCTGTAACATGAAAAATGTCAAAAAAACAATATTAAAATAAAATAAACCAATTTATCTATCTTTTGCATGCTGAATAATAATTACGTTGCTGCATCTTTACTAGAGTGTTCACTTTTTTAATATTTATAATTTTAATTGGAACAAAAAAAATAATTGAAATGAGAGATCATATTAATTTTTCTGATGAATTTAAATGGATCAGAATTATTTCATCAAAACATTGAATATTCTTTAGAAAGAAATGCTACTAAGCTTAATTGGAGAATAAATTGTATAAATTGCAGTAAAATATATTATAAATAACTTCAAAGCATGATATAATAATTATATAAATAGAACTGGCAGAATTTTCAGGTTTATATGTGCAGCTTATGCAGCATTACTCGTAATTAATGAAATTAAAGCAATGAAAATAAATATACAATGGCATTGGATGGATTAATATTTATATTCCATTTCCATTTCTAGATTCAGTAAGAATAAGAGAAATTCGTCAGAATTATTCTCCAATTAGTGAATCTTTTTTTGTGAAGTTTCTTCTTTGCAGTCTTTTCCACAATTAGTGCGTTTTCAAAAGATTTTTCTATGAAATCATTTGTAGATAAACTATTTTATTCAAGTTTTTATCTCATTCCAGTCATGTCAGTGAAAAGATCAAATGGTTTTATATTTAATCCCATGTCTCTTGTTTATATTTAAATTATCATTCATTTAAGTTTTCAAGTTTGTTTTATAAACAAAAATATTTCATTGCAATTGAAAATTATTATTATAGGTATGATATCTTAAAATAATGAGTTTTTTTTTTTTTGGTTTTAAAAATACAAATGTAATTGTGTCAAAGTACTCATTATCTGAGAAACGGAAATACTTTAGGATTACTAAAACGATATCTGGCAATTTAATATTAAATTTAAAGCAAATTTTAATTCTTTGAAATGCTATTATATCCTTAAAATTCATGATCTCTGTATTACTTCTATTTCTTCTGACCCTTCAAGAACCTATCTAATTTTTAAATCATGATGAGAAGAAAATAGATTTCTTTGGTGGAAGTTTCATAAGCCAGATAACATCCAACGGATACGAGAGTCACTTTTGTCTTATGGCTATGTTATTCGGCTACAAACTCTAACATCGCGAGTTCGGTCCTGTCGATTCTAAGCTACCATTCCCCCACAATAGTGACCTGCGACCTTAAACAGCTGTTGAGGCGCCCTCTACTGGCAGCAAAAAGTCACCAGGCACATTAAATAAAACCGCCAACATCACTACCAACAACAAAAACAACTCACACTCACTCGCCATACGCTTTTTGGAAATGTATCATTCGTCTTACCACCGACTCACTGGTGGGAGAGTATGTGGTGGAAATCTCATAAGCCAGATAAAATCAATCGGACACCATCGTTACTTTTTTCTAATTTACTCGGCTAGAAACTCTAACGTTGCGAGTTCGGTTCTCGCTCGATCCTATCCCACAAACCCTTCTGTATAAATTATATATGCCTTAAACAACATATTTCAAAGAAGGTTGATTTTATCCAATGAAGTGATGAATAAGGTACATGGATATGATTCTTTATGGAAGCATTTCGGAAGAAATTTACCAATGTTAATGATATGTATGGAGAAATCAGAATAACTACTTAGCAACAATTGAGTTCAATATAAAAATTTTATTAAGATTGTATTAATTCATTTGTATATCATTCTAATTGCGATCAGAATTCTATGTTCAATTACTCTTTGTTGCCCTTTACATTTCATAGTAGTTCAACAAGGAATGCTAATCAGACGTATAAATTCTTTTGAACGTATGTGTCATGTTAACATAAGTATTGCACACAGGGAAAGAATAAAACTAAGTTACTGACCTTTATTGGTACATTTTTTTTTGTCTAAAGCCATCAATATATTGCACATTTTGCTTTCCTGTTAAAGAAATGTATTGCACATTTTGCTTTCCTGTTAAAGAAATGAATTGCACATTTTGCTTTCCTGTTAAAGAAATGTATTGCACATTTTGCTTTCTTTTTAAAGAAATGTATTGCACATTTTGCTTTCCTGTTAAAGAAATGTAATGCACGTTTTGCTTTCCTGTAAAAGAAATATTTTCCTGTTAAAATAAAATGTGTCTTTTGAAAATTTTTTGCTATTTTTTTCTCCTTTATTTGATACGTTGAAAGCAATTCATGTAGACAGATACTATAAAAAATTATATCCGATGTACTATCTCTGAAACTTCTTTTGACTGGGGAAAAAATAGCAACAACCCTGAATCAGTAAAAAAAAAGAAAGAAAAAAAATCCTAAAAATTAATTTTCACATTTTAGAACTGAAAGGGTGTGTTTAATCATCGTAAGAACCATCTTTTGCCAAGTCATAATCATCCACTTTAAAATAATCATTTTCTTAATCACGCATCTGGAAAAGAGATCGTTTTCAACCACCCCATCATCCATTTGACAGGCGTGACAGCAACGACTTCATCTCGACGAATTGGAGCAACCCCCTTCTAAATAGGGCCCCCCAGGCCTCGGATGGAAGAAGAAACATTGATAATCGCAGCTCCCGATCCCATTGTCTCTGGAAAATGGGCCTGCTTCTGAAAAATGGATCTTATCAGTTTTGTGTCTCCAGGTTATGCGGCTATTTTATCTTCCGCAAAGTGGCTGAAATCGACGATAAGTGATAGTGGAAGCGAAAGCAGTTACACTTATGATGCCTTTCCCGCTTCATTCATATTTATGGCTTAAGGAGAAGCAAGGGAGTGTACCAGAAAAAGAATCGGACGTTATAAATGCATGAATAGAGATTTAAGCATTGTGGTTATTTGATCTCAAGTCGTGGCGGTGGGCCGGACTGGATATTATATGGAGATTGGATCTGATAAAAATAACAAAATGCTTATTACCAAGGCTTGTTAGAACCTTGACACCTGTGGATCGACCTGACAAACCCTGCGGTTGGTCAGCCGTGATGGCTTTATTCCGACTGAGTGGCTGATTTTTTCGGTCTCATGTATCAAGCTGTCAAAGGGAGTGCGTCCGTGATTTGTACGACTTGTGTGATTTTGGGGTGTCGCTTTACGGGCAGGGTTTGGTATCGGTTGCATACCTCACGATAATGCATCCATTGTGGGTCGGATTTTGTTAGAAAACAAGAGAAATACTCCGAGACATTACAATAAAGTCAAATCTGCGGAAAAGTTATGACGCATATTTTCTTTTATTTCTTCTTCTTTTTTTTTTTTTCTTTTTTCCCCCTCTTCGCCTCTATGGCTTCAAATCAATGTTTGAATAATGAGTTCAGACATTAAACTAGAGATTTTTTAAAAACTTTTCTTTTTACATTGGCTTTTATCGACTATTATATAATATAACTTTAAATAATTGCGATCAATTTTGGAGTCAAGTGAACAGGGCCTGACTAAGGCAGGAGCATACGGGGCAGTTGCCCTGGGCCCTCACGTAAATGGGCCCCTGAAATCGAATAGAATTATTTTTTTACGTTTCCTTTTTTAATGAATGTTCTTCATTACTAAAGTAGTGACGCAGTGGGGACCCAAAAGAAGTTTTTGCCCTGGGCCCAACTAAGCTAAGTCGGGCCTTGCAAGTGAAGGTTAATTCCGATGAAGAAAATAAAACTGATAGTTTTTCATCATAAACAAAATTTAGTGACGTGAACTGCGTTGTTTTATAAATAGCCTTCGGTTTTCTATCTAATTTAGTATACACTTCATAGGCTCAGTTTTAATCAATTTAGCTATCGAAATTTTAATACGGGATTGATTATATTTTTGTTTGCACTCAACATGGTATGATTTTAAGTATAAATCCTGTTTTATGCATTCTACCGAATTGTATTTCATAATAAGATCCATTTAAACTTAAAAAATGTTTTGTTTTGTTTTGTTTTACTTAAGAACATGTTTGCATGTTTTCATAATAACGTTTTACATGAAATTCACACCTTTCCTGATGACTTTTCCAAAGAACTTTTAAATTAATTTAAATGTTAGCTTTTACTCTTTAATTATATAAAGGCCTAATTTTTAAAATTAAAATCAATTTTAGGCCATTATTAATCAATATATGCATGAATAGCTATAAAACGCTATTGGAAAATAATTCTAAATCTTTATTCATATAATAGCCTTCAAATTATTTCTAATTTCGAAATTAAAATAGCTCAAGCAACTATATTTCACTAAACTGTTTGATAAATAAAATTCAAATTCCATAAGTCTCTGATATAAACGGTTCCTGATGTATCTGAGTAAAACGCTTTGAAATTTACCTGTTTGAAATAAAATGATTGAATTACAAAAATTCAGTTTGATTAAATATCATTTAAAAAATATTTTAATTAGAAAGATATTTTGGAATAAATTATTAGTATCCTAATTTACAAGATTTTACTTATCAAATCAAGTAAATTAGAAGCTAGAATAATAAATATTGATTACTGAAATGTTGGCGTTATAATCCCTTAAATTATGATAGGATTCTTGTTATAAGATTATCTTATACTTTTTTAAATCATGATTCTCATTTCTTAATTCAGAAACGGTAAATAAAATAGTTGCTAAATTGGTGAATCTAAGAATAATTTAACTCCTGATATATTCAAAAATCATCTGAAACAAAATTCAGTGGTTGAAAAGAGCAAAAACAAACATTTATCTTCAAGTGGCCCCCAGGGAGGGGGACATGTTGAAGAATCCTCGAAGAACACTTGTCTATCTCAAGTACCCCTATGCACAAGTACCACAAAAAAGTAAATAAATCTAGAATGACACATTAGAGTTTTAAAGGAACGCTTTCAATTCAGATTTCTTTCTTTTCTTTTTTTTTCCAGGGGAAAAGATGGGATAAAAATAAAAGTTTTCTAAACTAGAATAGTGTGGTAAATAAAAATATGTAAAATATCAGTGTTTTAAAAAGTTGAATAAAACTATTTGAGCATATTATCTTATGAAATTCATAAAATCCTGCCTTATGTATTATTTTTTTTGTTATATTTCTATTTATTTTAACAAACTAAAATATGAAAGAAGGAGAAATGTTGAGAGATTTTTTAATTTAATGTAATATTTTCAAATCAGATTTTTTTAATTTGATGCAAAGAGCAATTATTTTTTCGCTTCTATAATTAATATGTATATTCATTGGTTTATTTTTGATAATGATTAACAACAAAACTAAAAATAATTCTAGAATGTATTGGTTCTAATGGTAATCGTCAAACAGATAACAATAATTAATACTTATAAGATCAAAAGAAACTAAATATAGGCAAAATGCATGTCATTTATAGGATTGGTTTCTAATCTTGCACTAGCTCTTCAATCAGTTTAAATAATTTAGCTTTCCATGAATGTTTATAAAAATTAACATTCGTTTAATAGTTATCTTTATCTATTTAAATAGTTTAACATTAATATTCAAAATCAGGAAAGTAGATATAAATTAGAAGTGATTCAGAATTCAAAATTGACAAGGCTGAGGCAAATTTACTTAGATTCCAAAAGAAGATGCAGGAAAGTAAACGCTGTGGTAATTTCAAATTTGACACATAACTCGTTTGTTGATGAAAATAATGAGAAATATTTTTTTCTCTCTTAAATGGTAATGAGATCATTAAGTGTTCGAGTCATATAGATGATAAATAATCTCGCACTAGTTCTTCAATTATTATTTCAATATTTATTTCTTAAGGGTTTTTAAAATTTATTGTAAAATTTAATTTTTTCTTGAAATAAGATGTGTATTTTCTGTCTAACCTAGATATATAACAAATCCAAATTTCAATGTAATCATTATGCCAAAAAATATTTTATACCTTTGAAATTCGATATTTTTTGAAAACACCTGTCCATACATAGCACAAATACCATAAACCCCAACTATAATATTTTATTCTGACGTCTAAAAGTTCGTCTAAAAAGTGCAAACAAACAATTCTTGCTGTAAGTTCAGTAATAAATTAAAATTCTTTTTATTTTCCTCATTAATTATATATGATTTCAACTATTAAGTCTGCGATAATTTCGTCTAAAAAATACAAACCCACAATTCTTGCTTTTTATTATATGTGAATTCAGTAATAAATTAAAATTTATTTTATTACCTTTGTTAGTTATATAGGATTTTAACCATCGAGTCTGTAATAAGTTCGTCTAAAAATGCAAACCTACAATTTTTACTTTTCTTACATGCGAGTTCAGTAATAAATTAAAACTCATCGTATTTTCCCTATTAGTTATGTAGGATTTCAATTATTAAGTCTGTAATAAATTCTTCTAAAAAATACAAAACTACAATTCTTACATTTTCTTATGTATGATTCAGTAATAAATTAAAATTCATCGTATTCTCTTTATTAGTTAGGTAAGATTTCAATTGTTAAGTCTGTAGTAAATTCGTTTAAAAAAATACGAAACTACAATTCGTACTTTTTCTTATATATGAATTCAGAAATAAATTAGAATTCGTCGTATTCTCCTTATTAGTTATGTATGATTTCAACTATTAAGTCTGTAATAATTTCGTCTAAAAAATAGAAAACTACAATTCTTACTTTTTTTTATGTATGAGTTCAGTTATAAATTAAAATTCATCTTATTCTCCTAATTAGTTATGTAGGATTTCAACGATTAAGTCTGTAATAAATTCGTTTAAAAATATAAAACTGCAATTCTCACTTTTTTATTTATATAAATTAAGTAATAAATTAAAATTCATCTTATTCTCCTTATTAGTTATATAGGATTTCAAATATTAAGTCTGTTATAAATTCTTCTAAAAAATACAAATCCACAATTCTTACTTTTTCTTATGTATGATTCAGTAATAGATTAAAATTCATCTTATTCTCCTTTTTAGTTCTGTAGCATTTCAACTATTATTCCGGAAGAGTGGTATTTATTCTTATAATTATGCAGGATTATATGTTTATCTTAATAATTATACAGGATTTCAGCGATGATCCCAGAAGAATGGTATTTATTCTTATAATTATTCAGGATTTTATGTTTATCTTAATAACTATACAGGATTTCAGCAATGATCCCAGAAGAATGATATTTATTCTGTTTCGAAGAAATTGTAACTGCTCAGTACCCACTTAAAGTACTAGATTTATATCATCTAGAGGTGAATAGCTTTTGTATATATGCTATCAAAATAACGGTGGTTCATGTGAAAGTCGTAATGTTACATCTCATTTCAGGAACGGAAAAAAATATATATCTTGAGTTTTCAGTAAAAGATATACCATACTCCAACATCTCTCCTATTCCAAAATGCACCATCTGGGAACTAAAAACACAATAAAAATTCAAATATCCCTCATAAAGTTGTTACATTTCCCAGCAATCTCAGACAAGAAGATTCAAAAAGTTGCTTTAATGTCAAGGAATCGCTTCTATACGGTAAATCACCCACAAAACTGCAAGCAACTGAAATCCACACACCCATCTCTTGGAGATCTTCGGCATGGGCCCGCCCTGTGGTATTGCACACTTTAAACATATCGCGGTAGTAAATTGAAGAGGGAAGAGGGACAGGATATGTTACACATAGACCAAAATATTTTACCACTAAGCTACAATAATCTTCAGGACCTACCGGATATTTGGGGGTGGGTTCTACGTTTATCGAGGTAAATAGGATCGGTACTTATTAAATTAATATGGAAACAGCCGTTCCTTTTTTCTGCGTAGGTATTTTTTATGTCTCGTTGCCTTCAATAATTCTGAAAACAATGACCAATCCCAAATAAAACAGAAGTAATTTTGGGGTGAGTGTGACCTTTCGTGGTGATGTATCATGAACTTTGCGACTTTTTTTTTTTATCAGCTCGAAAGATTTATTTTAAAAAGAGACTAGTAGATTTTTGAGGCTTGCCCGGGGCTTTCTTTTATTTTGTATTACTAGTTATTAACCCTTTATCAGTTAGAGGCAATATTTTCACCACCATTATTTTTATAATTTTTTTTACCGAAATTCCGTTCAACATCCATATTTTTTAATTCAGGCAACATTTATGATTGTAAATTGACAGTTTGACATTAAAAAGTTTGACAGTTGACATTAATACTTTTTCGTGGGAATTCAGAGAACGTAAAAAAGAGAACTTTTTTCTTCTACGAGTTTGAAGCAGGGTTTATTTAGAAGATCTTCGAATTTTATTCGGTAATTTCTTTTTTTTACGGTTTATGTGATCTTATTCTTAGGAAAAATGTTAATATTTTCAAGTCTGCTGCAAGTAATAATTTCATAAACAATAAAAGTAGATTTATGTAAAAAACAAAATATTTGATTTTTGTAATAAATAAAAAATCTCGATTTTGGTAATAAATAAAAAAAACTTGATAATTGCAAAGATTTTTATTTGAAATATTACCAATAACAGTAAAAGAATAGGCTGGTCGCGTGATTTATATATATAACGCAATAGAGAACATATGACTGGTAGAGGGAATATTTTTCCCACCATAGAAATATATGTATATATATTTATATGTAGATATCTTTTTACTTCTATTACATACCCCTAACCACTATCAATTTTATTTTTCCACTGCCCACTCCTTATGACCGTTAAAGGGTTAAACGCCCTGTCGAAATCTTATATGCTATATGACATCAAATTTTAGAAAGTCGAAATCTGAAAATGCATTTTTGAAACTATAGTTCTCACAAAGAAGCAGAAAATTTTCTAAATTCTTGGATTATGTTAATAATAAAGGTTAATTTGTGAAGGAGTATGTCTATAGGTTATTTAAGGCCAGGCTGTTGTATTCAGAATTATAGAATTTATTACAAATATTCTTTACAAGTTAAAAATCTTTCAGCTTCGAACGTGTTTTTTTTAAAATGTTAATTAGAACTTAAATTAATTAAAATATAAGCACATTTCACCATTTCTTCTCGATAACTTTCGAAAATATAATTGAAGGAAAAAAAAATGTCTTATGCCATTTTGAAATAAACAAAAAAAACCAATTCTTTTTAATGATAGAAATTTTTCTCCCTCAAATTTTGAAAGATTCGTAAAAAAAATTTTTTTTTGATTAATTTGTTAAAATATTTTTTTATTACAATTAGATTCAAACCAAGTTCATTGTATTATCTAATGTCTAATCGCAAGATTTTCGTCCATTTTTGAAACTTAACGGAAAAGAATTCTGTTAAATATTCGATCATTTTACACGAATAAGAAGAAGTGAAATTGTATATTACTGAAGGCATTGTGGGATTAAAAGTCTGATTTACCAAAGTATTTATGCTTTTAAAGGCATTATGATTCTGTGCGATTTGTTCTATTAGGATGTATGATTCCACTTTTGTAAAAAACATTCTAGTTGATATCTTATACAACTAATTTTTATTTTTAAATGCTTTTTTTTCATCCCTTGTCAATTGCTTGAAAATTCTGACTGATACTAGTAATAAAATACAATCATAATAGAATTTTTTAAAATTATTTCCAAAATTAAATAAATTTTCTTACTTATTTTTTTATAAGAGTCTAAACTATCAGAGTAACTTTTTCAAAGATGTAAATATATTTACTACTGATAAGTTTACTTTATCAATTCATTTCCTTCATACATTCATTTCCAGCCAGAAAAGCAAAAGACTGTTTTGATGTGATTTGATCGATCTATGGTTGTATTGCAAGAAATAAATTTCGATTCCATGCTTCCTTTTTTTTTTTTTTTTTGTGATCACTTTAACAGAACTTTCAATTTATATTCGATTTATAAAATAGTATGCAATATTGTGCATGATAATCTGGAATATAACTTGGTCGTTTCCCATATGTTTCTTTTTATGTTTCAGATGAAAATTGAATTTGTATTTTGTATTAAGGAGGAACGAGAACCAAAAATTTCAACTTTGAAATTAATATGATGTTTTAATTTTTTTTTAATAAATCCAAATGAAAGTGGTCTTAGCAAAATTTTCTTGCATATTAAATATATTATCTCCTTTCCAGTTATAAAAAATTGCAGACCTTGAACAAGAGCGCCATATCATAAGTGCTCAGAATTTTGTAATTGAAGTCATACACAAGAGCATTTTGTATTATATAGTATAGTGAAGAAAAACGTAGTATACATTAAATGCTTTTTTCGACTATTTGCTATCAATTCTGGTGTGTGATTGCTATCGATTCAGATTGATGCAAATTGTTGTTACAGTTTAATTATATTAACGTTCCATTGTAAAGTAACGCTATGGCTATTTTGGGACGAACCTGGTAATTTTGAACCGTGGTCAGATGACGAGTAAGACACCTGAGCTCACCTCCCCCCTCTCCACACCACACAAGCGGGATGACGTTTGGCTTTGATGGATTTAACGTGGAACAGACCCCCTTACACGAGGATTCTTTGGTGGAATCAGTCCCAAACCTGAACCCCTATGGTTCACGCGTCCCCACCTTACCACCAAGCCAACGCGGCAAATTGTTATTGCATGATCTCATGCAAAATTTCGTAAATCTAAGTTGTTTTGTTTACGAATTATCATATTTATGTGCATGAGAATTTACAAATCAACATGCAGCTGATTCTTTAATACATTTCATTCACGTTTTGGCAAAAATGATTGTTAAAACTGCATATCAAATTAAATTTATCTAAATTTATAAGTTAAGGCGTATACATGCATGCGAAAATATAGAGTAACGGGCTTTCCATTGTATATCCTAAAAGATTTGGTTCCAAATTTGGTACATACATACTCTTTAGATATTAAAGTGATACAATAAATATTAATAATGAAACAATTAATGCATTTTAAAGTTATATATCATATTCCCTTCTACTCCAACAGAAATGGTTTAATTTGGTTTTAAGACCACATACCAAATTTCAACCGTGTTATTCAGATCATTTTTGAGTTACCGTGTTCGCAGACCGGCTGACATAATCCATAAAATGGGATTTTCATGCCCAGAGAAGGCAGAAGCATGCAAATCTATCTATTGCTCGAGTTCTGATTTATGTTTGCCTCATAATACTTCATCTTTGCATAATTCATATATAAAAGATGAAAATAAGTAAATAAGAAGAAAAAAATTTAGTTATCTAAAGAAATAAGTAGGTAATATCCTCTGGGAATTACCATTTATGTATCTAACAGAAGTTTATCGAATTTCGAAAAGTCTCACAATTGATTCTGTAACTAAAATTCCATTGGTCACATCGAACTTCCCATACCTACCAGACTACTTACCAAATTTCAACCATATTATTCAGAGCGTTTTTGAGTTATCGTTTTCACAGACAGGCAGACATAATCCCCAAAATGTGTTTTTCATGCACAGAGAAGTCAAGTCTAAAACATGCAAATCTATCGATTACTCGAGTTCAATTTTTTTAATCACAACACTTCCTCTTTATATAATTCATATACAAGAAAAGAAGATAAGTAAATAAGAAAACAAATTTTAGTCATCTAAAGAAATAAGTAATATTCCTCTGGGAATAATCATTTATGTATCTAACAGAAGTTTATCGAATTTCAAAAAGTCTCACAGCTGATTATGTAACTAAAATTCCATTGGTCACATCGAACTTCCCATACCTAGCAGACCGCACCTCATTCCTTCGCAGTCTAAAGGTCTCTCACGGGTCTCTGCAGCTAAATTAGAAAAATGTCGCCTCTCATCAGTTCGCCGATGACGCCTTAGCAGCTGCCGTGACAGCTTACAAGGATCATGGCTCTAATTCAGTGTGACCACACGAAGTGGTTTCTAGCCACAGGCCATTTAATTACCAAGCTCCCATTTATTTTTTTATGTATACCTCGACGATGTTTAGGAAATACCATGAAGAAGAAAAAAAACCCAACCAAAAAAAAATAAACGATGTGGCTAAACCTTCTGGGTGTATCCCGGATGCCCCCATGAAATCGCCGTGGGTTTTTCGGCCGTTAAGCACCCCTCCGGAAAGGTTATCATATAATAAACCCTTCAAAAGCAGAAATTTCCAGATTGCTGAATATTCAGTTAATAAAAATCCGGTGAAAGAGCTCTCTTTGCGGCAGAAAAGTGGCATGGGAAAGACATATGGTGGACCGTCTCGGAGAGCTCGCGGCAAAGTCGTAAATTATTTGGAGCTTAAGAACAACCTTGGCCACCCTCCCTCCCAGCAGCATGACAGATCATCTGGCCCGATATCAGCGGGGTCGTGACCTCTTCCGCCCCTCCCGCACGATGCTCCGACGTCACAACGTCACCACCCAGTTTTATGAGGGATAACACCACAGTCAGAAGCTATTGGGAAAGAATAGGGTGAAATTGCGGGAGAAATAAACATACGCGAATGTATGCAGAGAGTAGGGGATGAACTTAAAACATGTCTTTTAAATTTAGATTCATGTGTTGTGATTAAACATTGATTTGCTCATCAATTTGTTTATTCTATCAAAGGAATTTGTTACCTATATATTATTTAAACAGCTATATCCCCCCGTTGCTGTTAAGAAAAAATGTTTTAACCCTTAATAACCTAGAGTTTCAATTTTGATACCAATCTTTTAAACCGAATGTTCACATTACTATTAGTTTTTCTTTATAGGTTGGCTGTACGTATTTTACTGTTGTATAATATTCTTTCCAACGAAATTTTTAAAAAATCAAATGTCACTATTATTATTTATTTTATTATTGTCATTATTTCGCATTATTTCATGCATAGGTATATCTGATTTCTTTATGGCGTTAATGCCTGAAGTATCAAAATTGATACCTGTTTTTTTTTCTAAATAAATATGTAAAATTAATATTGTGATTTTTTTCTTTATTTTTCCTTTCATCTAGACCCTCAAGCAAACACAGTAATATTAAAAATAAATCACTTTCGTAAATCAGGATACAAAGGGGTAAAAATTGTTCGTCATGTAAGGTAGACTTTCAAATTTAGATAACAGTTTTTTTTTTTTTTTTTTTTTTTTTTTTGAAATTGAGTGCCATTAAAACTGAAACGTTTAAGCTAATCTTCAGATTGAGAAAGTTATAAACACTCTTCTGTTTTTTCAAAAAAAATTTAAAAACATCTGTTAGCAAAAATTGCGTAGGTTATAAGAATTACTCTTTGTAAAATATTTTTAACTTATTTTTATGCCATTTCAACGCTTATTTAGAAAATTGCATCTATTTTGTTCCTATTACTTGATTTTTTTTCACAAGGCTATTTTTGTAACGAAAAAGAATAAGAGTAAGATCTATATATATGAATCGAACTTTTCATTTGAATATTTTTTATTAGCGTTCTATCTTTTATATTAGCGTTTTTTTGGGAGGGGTCATTATTTCTTTACTAAATGTTCTTTTCTATCACCTCTGTATCATTCTTAAAGAAAACTAGGAATTTTAAAGTATTGCCCCTATTTAAGAATATTAAAATGATTATTTTTGATTACTTTAAATGTATTCAAAATGCCTATTATCTTCCCCTTAAACCCATAAGGTAATTTATTATGCCATTTTAAATTTCAAAAAATAAAATTTTCGCTAAGCCATTTTAATTTGTGTAGAATTTTTCTCATTTTTTTAAAATTAATTTTAAAAAAATATTTTTGTTTTAATAATTTTCATTGTTTTAACTACTTTTTTCCCAATAATTTCCATTGTTTTAACTACTTTTTTCCCAATAATTTCCATTGTTTTAACTAATACTTTTTATATAGTAATATATTTATTTCTGTTCAAGTTATCAAGCTATAAATGTGAGTAATTAAATATTAACATAAAATTTGGAAAGCATAGGTTGCAACATTATTAACGTATAGTGATGCGGACAAGCTGTTTGAGTACAGTTCATTTTAATTTATTTTTTCGTTTGCTTGTTTGTTATATTTCCTTATAAATGTATAATTAAATTCCAGTTTTTAAAAGCGATTTGTTTGGTTTTGGGGATTTCTTGGCCCAAGAGCCATTCTTACTAAACTACGTTGTGCAGATAAGCTTAATGTTAAAGACAAAAAATAAGTAATTAAAAAATAAATTGTAAAGAGTGTGGCAGTTAGAATATTTATATATATATATATATATATATATATATATATATATAGATGAGACTTTGAATTTTTTTTTAAGGTCATTTTATTCTATCATGGGAAGCTCGCGTTATTTAGAAGCTCAAGTGACGAGCACAATACAGAATGACAGAAAACGGAATACTTAAAAGTTGACAAAATTTTTATCCCTGGGAGTATGTAGTTTTTGATTTTAATAAGGATCTTTGATAAATGTCAATCACATGTACATCTCGTGTAAGAAAATTAATCTTTTAGAGGAATGTGCTTACCTAGACAACTTTTATCCCTTCACTCAAAGTGTGGGAATAAGTCTGCTTTTAGCCGATTGAGCAATTTTACAAAGTTTCTGTTGAACTAATTAAAGAGAACAAGTGGTGTGGATCAGGAAATAAGAGAATATTTTAAAAATGAGCTTACTATGGATAAATGAAGATGCCTTGAAAAATTAGAGTTTAATTTAATTCACACACACACACACACGTACACACATGCACGCGCGCACACACACACACACACACAAATAAACTTTTGATGAAATAATTATGATGTCACTATTTTTTTTCTTTAGTAGATTATCTTTAAATGCCCATACATTTCTGCTACTGAAATTAATCCATAGTAATTATACTTTAGAATTGTTTTCTTTTGAGGTCATAGAATTCTTAAGAGATTTTTGAATTTCAAATAATGTTCGTACACTACTAAATTATACACGAATAACCTAATATTTATTTGATAAAATTACATATAAAATGCGGGAAATGTCTCAGGAAATTTATCAACTGGCAAAAATTCTGTGATTATTGAAACTTTATTTCACTTTTCACCGCAAATAAGATTATAGACACTGTTTATCACAGTTTTTCAGAAAATTTATTTTCGTCTAATTGAAAAAACTGTTCATTTAAACTTCATTTGGATGAAAACGGAATTACATTTTCAAAACTAGTACTCACCAGAATGAACGATGGAAAAAAATGAAGTAAAATTCCCATGGGAGGTATGGTAAAACTTCAAAAACAGATTAACGAGCATGATAAACGAATTTATGAGATATTCATTATGCTACAGTCACGCCTCGCATCTTAATCGTGTAATTAATCACGAATATCTAACGAGTTGCAACGTTTACTCCTCACGTCAAAACTAATTGACGAAAAGTGATTAGTCACAAAAGTAGTGATTAATGAATGAAACGACATTAATCGAAATTGCACTGAATTGAACATTAATGTTTTAAAAATCCTTGTAAAATATGTACACAAATTTAAAAAAATAAAATTTTTGTATTTCAAGGAGAAAGAAATCTATTTCAAATCTTGAAATGGGGGTTTAAATTAGTGGTTTCGGTTTCTATATGTCTCATAAAAACCAGTTGTTGAGTTCTATAAAATTAAGGATTTTTAAATAAATACTTTAAAACATTATCTTCAAATTTTTTAAAAAAATATATCGATTAACTATTTCTGTATAATTTGTTTGATAATAAGCTTTATACTCGGAGTTCCAGGTTCTAGTTCCAGTTCGGGCATGGTTGTTCATCTGTGTGCTATCTGTGAAGTGTGTGAATTTGCCCCCCCCCGGTACAAAGGGGTTGTGCAAGCGAATGTGATGAATGGGTAGCTAAGTCGTACTCTTGGCCCTAGTTGGCGCTGCTTCAAAAACAAGAGACGCTTGTCCAATATGGCAAGTGCCTTAAGTAACAACAACATAAGCTTGAAATAATCTAGAAAAAAATAGAATAGAAAAAAAATGAATAATTTATTTTCAAAACTCAAATGGATCGGGTTGATAGAAAAAAAGCATTTTAAGCATTATTTGTTTTATCATGCTCTTAACTATAAATCAATTTACCTCTCCCATATAAAGTCGCGAAATGTCTGTGAGTCATGGTACCAAACGGAAGACGGTTTTTTTTGGGGGGGGGGGGTTTACTATCTCAGACTTTCCGCCGATTCAAACATACAAACAATCGAAACTTGCGAGCTGTAACCAAACAGCGGTTAACAAATTAGGTTCGATTATGCTTTCCCACAATTGCAAATACGTATAGATAGACTGGTCTGCATTGTTTTCTTTTTTAAATTACTACTATTAGCTCTCTCTCTTTATATATATATATATATATATATATATATATATATAAAGAGAGAGAGC
>JAOUZG010025323.1:6637951-6652712 GCA_026289955.1 Argiope argentata
TATATATATATATATATATATAAGTTCAAAATTTCAATCGTTAATAAAATACTTTTTATTCATCGAATCAAGTTCAAGTACATTTTTTTAAACATGAAGTGGATGACACTTGATGTTAATACTGTTTCTGCCGATTATTAATTCATTAATTTTTTATTAATTAATTAAAAACTAACTTTCTTGCCAAAAATTTTCATTATTAATAGTAAGTGTAATTATTAGGCCTTGATAACCTGGTTGGTAGGGCTTTGGATTCGCTTCCGTTAAGTTGTGAGTTCGAACCCGATAGCCGAAGTCTGTGTGTATGTGGACGCTAAATCTGCCGTTATCTCAAAGTCCTCCATGTCGAGAGTTATACTACTGGGGGTAATAGGTCAGAGGTGATCGTTCTCTGTTCCAAATCTGAATTACGATTTGTGGATGAATGAATGAAATGGATGAAGGAATTTCGCCCCATAAAATGGGTTTGTGACGTGCGTGAGCTAGAAGTAAGACTTCTGCCTACGAGTGCTCATGGATCTATGCTTTCAGAAGCTACTACAACCCTCCCTCTTGTTGTAAAGTGGAACACGTGAACAACAACAATAGAAATTATTTCACATAAAGTAACTAAAATAAAAAATTTCTTTGTTAATCTAAGTAGGAATTGATTTTAAAATACTGATCTTTGTATTACGTGTCAATTCCTAAACACGAACCTCTAAAATATTTTATAGTGGAGTTAAAAAAGGATTTCGGCTCATACATATGCAAATTAATATTTCAATTTTCAAAAATAAAAAATAAACTGCTGTGATTATCTTCTTTAAATTTCTTATCTTTCCCCCTCCCCCATAGCCAGCGAAAGCTACAAATTTTCAAATTGTTCACGCGCTTGCAACTCTTTGTGTTGACTCTATTCGGTTGAATATAACTGGTATAAAAATTGGATTAAAATAAATTTTTTTAAAAATAATAAAATTCAGGATTAAAATAACTGAGAGACAATTAAAGGGATATATCTCAATTTTGTTTATCTTACCAGATGTGAAACCATATGCTTGGCGCAGTATGTCCAAGAATGGCTTTTACGCCAAAAAAACGAAGTCAAACCAAATCAAACCAAGTCTCAATTTCGGCGTTATTGTACTGTTTGGTGTTATTTTTTCGGAGGTCATTGTATTATATTTTGTAAGGTAATACCAAAAAGAAGCATTTCTGCCCCCTTCCAAACATTTTTTTCAAAATGCTCTCTTCAATGAACGCGTCCTACTAAAGAAATCTGTTGCTCACTTATATCCATTTTATGAGTATAATTCAGCTTTCGGGAATCGCTTTATATTCTAGCCGAAACCACCGCCTAAAGAAGACCACCAACCCGTCACCCGAATCCGTCTGGCGCCAAACAGAAACAAAATAGAAAGGTTTGCGGCCCTTTTTTAATGACCGCGCCCGCTGAGAGGACATGGAGGTTATGGCACAAGAAAACAGCGGCAGAGGTTGGAGTGGGGAGACTTAATAAAACGACGGTGACGACGTAAAAGCGCAACTGAAGAAGATACATATCAATCTCACGTCTGAAAAGAAAAAAATCTTCGGGAACACCTGTAGGTGTTTCTGGTTCTTCCCGCTAAGACTGCTGTGTTCTTTTTATCGTTTACTATTAATCGTCTTAATATATATAATCCTTATTACAGGAATACGGGAGGCGACAGGGAACTGTCTGCCATATATACATTACTTTTTTGAGACTGATCAATTAGATGTATAAAATATGAGAAGAAACAATTAAAAGTAATTAGATTATTTTCGAATTCATTTGAAAATTTCAGTATATATATATGAAGTGACCGGATTTTCTAAAGTTCATTCGTATACTCTGTATTCGAATTAATGATGCTCAAATAAATAAATAATGAGCTATTGATTATTGTCAATTTTCAAAATAAAATTTGGCGGAAAGATATAAAGTCATATAAAAATTAGGTTTTGTTATCGCCTTATTACACTTTTGCTTCAAATGATTAACCCCTTAACCGGTTTGCCCGTACGCCGTACGTGCATCGATTTATCGAATTTTGATAGTTGTAAACAAAAAACAAATCATTTATAACGATTATAATTCAATAGTAAAATGACTTCGAATGCGTAGATAAGCCAAGCGTTCCATGGATTTCCATTTGCAACGAAATAAGAAAATATTCCCAAAATAGGAGGTGTCATCTTATTAGATAGTAAGGAAAATAAACCAGTTAAGGAGTCAATCTGTATTGATTAAAGTAGATAACTATAATCGATACATTCTACAATATATTTAAAAAACGAGTTATTTAGAAATTCAATATTCTTGAAAATATTGAGTATATTTAATATCTCATTGATTATGAATCATATATAAATGAAATTCCTATTTGAGATATTTAAATAAAAATTAAAGTAATTTTGGCTATTTTCAGATTAAAGTCTGAGCCACCTAATTTGAAATATATGGTGAACGTTAGAACAAACAAACCTTTCTTTTAGTTCTTCAGTTAGAAAGTTCAAAAATGTTTAATAAAAATTATTTTAAATTTGCAAAAACTTCAATAAAAAAATCAGTTTCCTCTCAAAATAAAATATACTATTATTATAATGCGAATAATTTTTCTTTATATTAAAAAAAATTTAGGGTTTCGTCCCGTTGTAATATTTGTCATTTTCCTTAGCCCTTTACAGCATGAATTAATAAAGCGTTTAAAAGCTTATTTAGTAATCAATAAGACATATTAATAGAAAAATAATAATAAAAGTTTTTTTTTACGAAACCATATATAGGCTCATATGCACTGAGACAAAAATCATTAAAAATTGGAAAGCGGAAATATTATTATTCATCGTGAAAGATGAGTGTATGGACTGCATTTTTTTTAGTCTAAAAGTACTTACCTTTTATTCTGTTATCGTTTTTTGAAAATGAATCACTCGCATTTCAATTCTGCTTTTTCATCCACGTGCACAAAAAGGAGATTATTTCAAAATATCATAAATTCATATGCATTTTATTATTGCTAAATATATATTTGATGGATTAAAATAGTTTGAATTATTTTATAATAGTTAATTTGGAAATGAAATATAATCAATTCTGTAATACCATATATAAGCCCATATGCAGTAAAGAATTAAAGATTTTTTTTTTTGCTACAACCTTAATAATAACACGCATATTTTCAATAGTTGATGCCATTTAATCATTAAAAAATTAGGTAATCCTTTGTGAATTAATTATTTTTGTTTGCAAGAAATTTAACATAAATCTTTTTATCGCCAAAAAATCAATAGCAAGTAGAATAATTATTTGTAAAACCAAATTTTCACAATCAAATAGAATTACCCTACAATTGTAACGAATTATTTCAATTGTCAGCATAAAATCTTACTGTGCCCAGCTGAAGTAAAAGACCTAAGAATACAATCAAAAATATTTATATTAATTTTTCTCGCATAAAATTAACTTTTCTAAGAGATTTCTCTAACTTCATTTCCAATAATGTAAATTATTATTATTTTTCAAAATTTTGTTTATTTCAATATTAGATAGCTACAATGGTCTACAAGCGTGAAATTTTTCAGGATTTTTTTCAAAAATAACTTATCAAAATAGTTAATTAAATCCATTCCCATAGTAATAGGCAAGCGCCATGTAAATCCATTTAAATTCTCTATTACCCCATAAATAATCAAAATATCATTTTTTATTAAGAACTAAGTTGCAACAATTAATTAATAATTCAGCCAAATTTCATGACGTTAGAACATCAATCTAAACTAGTTTGAACTAGTTTTAATCTTTCCCTAAACCTACAAATTATAAATGCTATTCCAAATTATGATTTGAAGGTGCTCTTTACACTTTATCATACAGCGGAATTCAGAAACGTCACGATGTTGCCGTTGCCGATAATCAAATAGGTTTTATTTTATTAAAATTAATTTTACGAAATTCACTTAACGACTTTTTTAGCGGCATTTCCTTTCCATTATTATTTTCTGTGGTTTTTTCTTAATCTCATAACAGTAATTTAGCGGAGAGATTGACCTTTGAATTGAAATTTTGTCCTACGAAAACACAAGCATAGTTCTGAACCTGCGACCGCAAATATCTTTTCACATGAAATTCTTCTCGCCACCCATTTCAATGGGCGCACGTTAATCACATCTAACGTTTCTAGGAATTAACTTCCATTGTACATCTGGTGCTTTTCCTTGTGACCCTGCCTTTCAGAAGGGGTCGATCACACCCCCATTTTTTTCCCGCAACCCCAGAAGTGTC
Organism: Argiope argentata; assembly: GCA_026289955.1. NCBI lineage: Eukaryota > Metazoa > Arthropoda > Arachnida > Araneae > Araneidae > Argiope > Argiope argentata. The sequence goes on from JAOUZG010025323.1 coordinate 6,642,243, forward strand.
TGTGAACTGCTGTAGGGCGGGGTTCGTCCATCCAGAATGAATGGAATTGAGGGGATGGCTTAGTAAAAAGAAAAGAAAAAAGAAACAGATAAGCTGCCTGTTTCTTGGAGCATTCTTCATCTGCAATCATAACAAGTTATTTAGCGGTCCATCGTGGGGGTAGGTCATATGAGAGGGAACTTCCTGCCGATGGTTATCGACTGATAGATAAAAGTTTTTTCATGTATTGAAGGAATAGTTTGCCGTATGACTTGGATAACTTTTTATTTGTTACTTGTTAGACTCAGACAAGATATATCAGCAATGTTGCTGCAGTTTTTTTTTCTCCTATTTATTTATTTGCTGGGTTTCCTTTTCTGTTAGATTGAGAACTTCTTGACATTCTGTAAACATTTCAAGATAGAGAAGAGATTACAAAAGCAGAATCATGTCCGCCGCAAAAAAGCAAATTCGTTTTCTGTGCCTTTCTATAGAGCTGTAATGATTAATTGCAACATTTTTTTCCTTCAAAATATTGGAGTTTTGTCAAAGAATAAATATGATGAGTGAAGAATGCGTGTTTGTTTGTTGTGGTTATATTTTTAATTTCGTGCAAAATTCTTACTCTCAATTTTGAGTTTTTATTCATTCATTTTATTTTAGATTCATTCAATTCGTTTATTCAATCCGATTTCTGTGCCTTTCTAAAGAGATGTAATGGTTAGTTACAACAATTTTTTTTTCTTCAAAATATTAGATATTTCTCAAAGATTAAATATAAAGAATGTAGAATGCGTGTTTGTTTGCTGTGGTTGTATTTTTAATTTAGTGCAAAATTCTTACTCGCAATTTTGAGTTTTTATTCATTTATTTTATTATTCATTCATTCCATTCGTTTTCTGTTCCTTTCTAGAGAGATGTAATGGGTAATTACAACATTTTTTTTTCAATATATTAGATATTTCTCAAAGAATCAATATTATGAATGAAGAATGCATGTTAGTTTGTTGTGGTTACATTTTTAATTTAGTGCCAAATTCTCACGCAATTTTGAGTTCCTATCCATTTCTTAATTTTAACTGCAACAAAAAATACAATTTTATGGAAAAAAATTTAAAGATAAATTGAAAAATTGAATTAAATGATGGATTTGGTTTTTATGATATTTCAGTGTTTACTTGTGGTTTAACTTTACTTTTTTGATCGTCTGTAAAACTTTCTAAATATTTTACTATATATATATGTATATACTGTTCAAATTTGATTATGAAATATACTGTACAGGTATCAAAATTCTATGTTAGCATTCAGAATTTTATATAAGTATATTAGTTTTACTTTTTTTATATTAGGCGGATTATAATAATGCTAATAATTAGAGAGTGGATCAATTTTTTGTTTCAAAGAGAATTTGTTAATCAAACAGATTAATATATTTCATCTTTAAATTTTTGGCATTTAGCCTTTTTCCCCCTTTCCCCTACCCATTCATCGTTTAAGTATTGGTTAAAGTCAAACTTATCCTTTTACCCTTTCCCTATCCCCTATTTTATTAATTATGTCTGGATCTTTAGCACATTTTAAAAACAATTTAACTTATATGCATGGATATAGGCACAGACTAAAGAAAAATGTTATTCAAAATACAGGATTTATGCTTCATAAAAATAACTTACGCTGCACTTCAATATGAAGCATGATATTATAACCGTATTAATTAAAAATCGATAAAACTAATCGACCGGACATAGCAATTGTTTTTATTTAATTGATAGAAGCAACTTTTCGTTACTGTATTAATCCCTCCCCCCCCAAACAATCATGAATATTGCCGTATAAAATAACGTAAGAACCCTAACTCAAATCCACTTTATAAAATTACAAAATTTTACATTTATTTGTTATTAATTTCTTTAATATAAGTTAAGTCTTTAATATAATATAAGTTTAAGTTTTTTTTAAATTTTTAATTTGCTTAAGATGTTTACAAAAACTTATTACTTTAGAATAAATAAGATATTAAGGAATGTAACAAAAAATGATTATAATTTTTTCGAAAAGTAACAAATATTTTATGTACTTCTTTATTTTCTACTTTTCCCTGCCGTTTATACTGATATGAAAAACAAATATTTAATAGATTTAATGTGTAGAATTCTGTGAATTTTTTATTAGTAGTGAATAAGCAAAATGACAAACTAATTATTACATCTTTAATAGCATTTTACATTTCTTTAACCAAGATCGAAAATATAAATGCAAATTTATATTCAACCGGATTCACACACATATAATCACCATTTAGATTTAATTTAATGATTCTTTTATACTGACTCCTCAAAAAAAAATTCTTAATTTATTGTTAAAGATATTTGAAAACGGAACAAATAATCTGGGGATTTTCTTAAAGAACAAATAACCTTCATTTCTATAGAAAGAAAAGAAAAGTAAAACTGTACACAAATTGATAGATAATAGTAAAACAACTATTGTAATCTACATTAAATTAGCCAATCTTCTAAAAATGCTGAAACTCAATGAACCTTCGTTTAACCGAATGAAATTGTTTATCTACGATCTTTTGTTTCGACCGATTCCTGCTACTGTTTGCCCACCTTAAACAATCAAGATTAATTGTTAAAAATCTAGATTTTGTAAAAACCAAACAATTTGGAGTATGTATTATCTGTTTCTTTTTTTTTTTTAACTGACTCACTCTGTAGGTAAAAGATATTACTTTTTATTGCATTTTTTTATTTTTCCTGATTTAATACATCAATAGATGTAATTTTTAGACAAGTGGCATTTCTGATGAATTTCCAGCGTTTTTATATATTCAAGAAATGGGGGGGGGATTTCTAATCGTACTACCTTATTTCTCAGCTCTGAAGAGCAAGATATTCTTCTCTTGAACGCCAGAAACGTTGGTGAGAACAAAATTCAATTCGTCGCCTTGAAGTCGGTTATGTCAAACAGGAAAATGTGTCTATAAAAAATGTGTCAAATTCACGGTAAGAGGAAAAGCGAACGAAAGCGTACAAACACGCTTTATAAAGAGAGAAAAATAAAAAAAAAAAAAGCGTGAAAATATAATTCACATGTCAACGAAGCGCGAGAGGAGAAAATTTCGATGTCCCGATTGTCATGGGCTTTTAGAACTTTCTGTGCAATTTCAGAGACTTGTCACTCGTTTAAATCAAAGGCATAACTATATTTTATCGAAATTTAATATAAAAGTGAAGAATATGACATTTTGTGCCGTGTTCAAATAAATGTGAAGGGTGGTAAGGAATGACATCTTTTTCATGCCAATTTAGATTTGGCGTATATGAGAATGAAATCATCATCATTAATTTTATTTCTTTTTTTATCTCACCTCTTTTTCTTTTAAAAAAACCGCGACAGTTTAAAGACAGTTTTGATCAAAGGATAATGGAATAATAAATGAAAGGGTTGCGTACCGAAAACTAGTTAAAGAAGTTTGATATTTTTTATTCATCGTTTTTTTACTATAATAGAAATATTCAGAATGAATTTATCTATAAAATTAGTCCATTATATTTTCAATATTTTATTTATGCTAAAGGGATAAATTAAAAAATAAAATAAAATAAATCGATTTAAAACCGATTTTATGAAAATTTAACTTGAAATAATTATTATTCAAATATTAATTTAAAAATTGATATATATGTCATGATATTTTAAAATCTAAATTAAATCTTAATTAATTTCCAAAGTTTTATCTTAATTTAGCCCTTTTAACTTCATTCTTAAATATTCTCTTATTTCCTGATCCCACTTTTTCTATTTAAATAATTTAACAGAAGCTTTCTAAAATTGCCGAATCAACTAAAATCCGACACTATAAGTGAGGGATAAAATACTGTGCAGCTAAGCACATTCTATTAAAAGATTCAAAGATTCCCTTACTTGTGATTGACACGTGTTAAAAATCCCTATTTAAATCTCCCGGTATTTATTCACAGGAATGAAATCTTCATGAGTTTTTCCTCATTTGGTTTTGTGTCGCTCTGTGTTGTGCTCGTCGCTTCTGCTTGTACATAATGCGTAACTCCTGGGATACAATAAAGCGAACTTAAAAATTCGAATGTCTCTACTTAGTCTTCGGAACTGACTTTTGCTTCAAACAAAAATTATGAATTACATTTACACAACGCGATTGTATGTGTATGGATTAGGTATGCTGTCTGTTGCCTTTGTAGATGTAGGAAATGCATTTCTATTGGTATATTGCGCTAAAGTCACCACCTGTTTAAGAAAAAGGACCTTAAAATATTATTTCATAAAATGCACCATCAACATATCAACCTTGAAAGACCTATGCCAAAACATTATTTTTTATATTAATTTTAATGTAATTATTCTTTTTTAAAGTAAGAACTGGGGGAAAAAATCTGAAGAAAATAAAGATATTTTTATTAACCCAGACTTGTATCGTTGGGTTCTCTTGAAGGAGTCGAATTTTGAAATAGAGAAAAGTAAACAACTACTTCAGGGCATCATAATTTTGACTCGATTTTTTAAAGCTTTTTTCAAAATAATATAAATTTCCAGCTTTATAAAATTCACAAAAGTCCGGCAAAGGCCAGTTTAAAATCAAGTAGCCTTTAAATTTCAAATAATAATTAGAAGTTTTTGCTATAACTGTCTAATTTTCGTACAGATTTAAATGTTTTATTTTTTTTTTCGTTTATTGATTTTTTTTACTGTTTTGACTCATTGACTCACAAATCAAATGACAACTTGTATTTCAGTGTTTTGTTAGTAAATAATTCTGTAAATTTGTTGTTAAATTTTTTTTAGTATTATTTTTAAATTAAAATCTTAATCTCTTTTATTTACACATAATAAATTGAGCTTTTTTTTGTGTGTAATCCCTCAAGTAAATATTGATTATTTCAGTTTGTCGTAAGAACTCTAAATGCAATTATTAGTTAAAACTTAGTTATGTAGTTATTAAGTTGAAATTAGAAAGAAATATTTGATTTCGAAAATTTGAACTTGGGAACAGGTCAAAATATGCCTACGGGCAGCCACAAAACTTACTCCGACCTGAATGTCATCAGTAGCTAACAACAGTAAATTGTGCGTGCATCATGGTTTCGCTTCTCATTATTTTTGACCAACAGCAGCAATCCTAAAAATAGCATTAATACCCCAAACTTTCATTTCCTTGATCCTGTAAGTAGCTATATTTTCACATTCCATCGCTTACTACGTCACTGTGCCTCACTTTTATGAAACATATGTGAAATAGTGTCAATTGTGATGTCAGTTTAAAACAAATTTATTTAGTTTCTTAAAGCCTTTTCAAATGAAATAATTAAAACAAAAACGCATTTGTTCATCAGAGATCAGATATGCATTTCTGTAATGGAGCATATTTAATTTTAATACTTCCTTTAACAGAAGGCTTTTGAATTTATGAATTCTGACACAATATGATTTTTTAAAATGCATTTTTTCCCGAACTTCAAATGCTTTGGAAACACAAACTTTTGTCCAGTTCTTAATTATTTTTATTTAGCATGACTTCTTTCATAATTGTATATAGACAATTTTGCAATCCAATTTTTTTATTGAATTCAGTTGTTGTTGTTACTTATGGCACTTGCCTGTTGACAAGCCTCCCGCTGATACAGCAACAGATTTAAGCCGAAAGGAGCGTCTATTGTTTTTGAAGTAGCACCAACTAGGGCCAAGAGTAAGACTTAGCAACTCACTCACCACATTTGCTTGCAAAACCCTTTTTACAGGGATGCACAGATAGTACACAGAAGAACAACCATGCCCAAATCGGGACTCCAATAACACGAGGATGACGCAATACCTCTGTGCCAGAAAAACGGCTTAGTAAATTATCACATCATAAATTATTTTTCATATATATTTTTTCGTCAGAAATTTTGTGCAAATTTTGTACAAAATTGCTAATCCAATGAGTTTTTCTTAAGAAAAATTTAAATACTTACTCACGTTATTATAAAATAAAATTTCAACAATCTGTTATATGCTTCCTATTTTTTGAAGAATTAAAAAACAAGCAAAAAACTGTTTTATTACAATCTGAACATAGGCCATTGATTGAGGAGTTTTAGTTAAAAAATTTATAGCTAAGGTTTATTGTTTTGATAACTTTACTTAAAATGTAATTGGAAAATTATGTTACCTTCATTTAACGGTGCACGTTATGGTTATTAGTTGGAGAAAAATTGATTAAAGATTGATCTGCTTTTTTTTTCAATACTTGTAACTGACACAGGCAATATATAAACTGAAATGCATCAATTCTTCGAATATTACCATCAGTGCAATGTCTTTCTTAACACGCATAAAACTTCAGCTGATTTGTGATTCCCGATGGCAGAGATTATTGATTCTCATCAAAAATAAAAGCAGTGTCTTCTTGATCTTAATATTTTTATACGTATAGCGCATATCTTGAATGACGAAGTACTGCTGTTACCTTCCGAATCACATGGCGATAGAGATATTCGCTCTCTATAACGTAAGCTGCATCGTATAATGGATCGTATAATGGATTTGGTCAATTATTATTTGGGTAAAAAAAGAGGAAAATAAAATCACGTGCAAAAATTGCTTTTTTTTCCTTCATACTACATTAATTGGAGAATGAAAATGCATAAGATGTCAATTCGTACTTTAAGTTAATGCATTAATTCTTCAATATCGAGATGCCATGGAAAAGAATTCTTGATTAATAGAAATTTCTTCATCAATGCTTTTCATTTTGGATTTGAGAGTAGACGGAGGAACGAAAGTCGTTTTCTTTCTTATGTTTTGCACACATTTATTTTATAAATGCTTAAAATGCAATAATACTGTAATAATTAAACCTGTCCGATCAAATAAGAGGGTAGAGTTTCAAGTCATATTCTTTATTTTCAGCCTTATATACGAGGGTAAATCAAAAAGTTTTTGCGCCTATTTTTTATTCCCCAAAAATATGTACATACAGATATTTACAAATATACATTGTGTACTGCGTAACTTACATTATTTCTCTACATAGTCATCACACCGGTTCAGACATTTATCCCATCGCAACACTAAATTAGAGATCCCCCTGTGGCAGAATTCTTCCGGCTACCTGTGGAATCATCGTCGAACCGCGTTCTTGACTTCTTCGTCACATGTTAATCTCTGTCCTGCCAGAAACTTCTTCAGTGGACCAAAAACGGGAAAATCACCAGGGGCAAAGTCTGGACTGTAAGGTGAGTGTTCAAGATTCTACCAGAGAACGCTCATTCTCATGCAAGTCTTCAAGACCTTTTTGAAACTCACGAAACCACCATTGAACACTTCTCAAAGAGAGACACTTTTCCCCGTATGTGGGATGTATTTCCCTGTGAATTGCTATGGGTGTTTGTCCTTTTCTTTATAGAAAACGAATAACACTTCGCTGGTCATGAGCTGTGGACGTCTGAAGAACAATGGCCATCTTAAATGACTAATAGCAGCGCCCCTCTTCGGAACAAAAGGTAGATACGGCTGGTAAGATTCATGTTCACTGCTGGGAATGTATATGTTCGTTTTGTATTTACAGCCGTATTTTGGCTTAAAAATAGGCGCAAAGACTTTTTGATTTGCCTTCGTACACAAAAACAACTCGTTCTCATCTAGGTTAATATGATTGATAATATTTACACCTCAGTTAACAGTATACATGAATAGTTCCTCGATTAATTTCGGAGAAACAACCTCACAAGAAAGACTGACAAGTTAGGACATCTGGCTACTTCCGGGGTAGCTCAATTGATCCACCTATAATAATCGGGGGGATCTTCAATCAGAAGTTTGATTCACATGAAGCTTCTCTCACTTCCTTCAAAACGTCGACCTTCTGAAGACCTCGAAACTACCAATTCTTCTTGCACTCTCCAGCAGATCTCCCCTCTCCTCCAAAATCTAGAATTTTATCTTCTGTCAAAACTTTGCTTATCGTTTTCCCATTGGTGCGCTTGTGATCTCGGTTACTCAATAATTATTCAGCAATGTCCTCAGTGGTCTCTAGTTACCATGGGAATGTTAGTTAAGGACCCACCCTCGTTGCTAACCCTCAACAATTTAGAAAGATTTACATCCAAAACATTTAAAACTCTTCCTCTTTTAAGATACGATTTATTTCTTTGGAAGGACAAAAAATGCACGTGTGGCTCATTATTTACAGGGCCCAACTTAGTCTAATTAAGGCCCGGTGCAAAAACTTCTATGGGGCCCCTCTACTTCACTACTTTAGTAATGAAGAACCTTCATTAAAAAAGGAAACGTATTTCTATTCGATTTGGGGGCCTCCATTTATGTGAGGGCCCGGAGCAACTGACCCGTACGCCCCTGCCTTAGTCAGACCCTGATTATTTAGACTCGACTCAAAGTCCAAATGATTTAATTAAGGTTGAGAATCCATTCAGGTATGAGTGAGAGGCTCAAACAATTTTCCCCAGAGCTGACCGGATGTTACAACTGTCAAACAGGTGTCTTTTAGCGAGGGAAAGAATTTTACAATCAAACAAGGTTACTGAAACAGTTAGTTGCACTCTTTCATAGAAGTTTTCAGAGAGTAGAGAGTTTTAATGAAACTTTGTGACAACACTTCAGATATATATCTGTAGTGTATCAGCTGTATATCTGTAGTATATCAGCTACTATATCAGATATATATCCGTAACCAGCAGCTGTCAAGTGAAGTTTTTAGTTTATCTGATAATCAATCTTGAACACGTCTTGGCAGCTGCCGGCTGCGTACAAATTGGAAATATGTGTAGAGATTCGTTTCTTGTGGACCAAAAGTAAAATGTCACTGCAATTTATCGACAGTTTCATGAAGTGTATGGTGAAAATTCAATATGTCATGCTATCACGAAATGGTGCAATATGTTCGAGAATGGACTTACAGATAGGAACAAAGCTGTGTTCGAGGGAAGGTCATCTGCAAAAAATTCTAATATCGCTTCTCGCGTAAATGACTTTGGAAGTTAATTTCTTTCCAGAGGGCATTGAGGAAATTATTTCACCCTTCGCTAATTGTTTAAATAATGGATATAATTGTGTCAAAAAGTAACATTTTACACGGAACTTAAGGATAAACAAAGTTTTTATTAAATTTCAGGGGTTTATTTCATTTTTTTTGTTTTTTTAATTATTATGACTAATTTTTTGGTTGACTCTAGTAATACCTACTGGAGAAAAGAAGATATATATTAAATCTATATTTACGCTTTCATTTTTTATTATAATTGATAAAAAGTTGGTTTTTCAAAATTTGTTTGATGGAATTATTTTGGTAATTATAGTCCTCGTTATTTCCACTTAATTAAACGAATTAATTAAACGAGACATAATCTTAGCTGCAATGTATTTTACAAAATTTCACTCAACATTGACAACTTGCTATTATTACATCAACATACACATATCCATATTAAAAAGAGTTTTTTTTGCACGCAAGCACACACACACACACACACACACACACACACACACACACACACAGTTATGTTTTTAGTGTAACGAGTTCGGATTGAATGGACTTTACTTGAGGAGAGCACAAACACATTTATTTACAGCTATTTACAGGATGACTTGATAAAGTAAAAATTCAGATAAAAACAATTCAGCAGTCAACAGTAATTTACAGCGTAAATGCAAGCCTTACGCACAATATGAAAAACAGACTGAAAAACAGCTATCGTATAGCACAACAAACATTAAATCGCAGCGAGCTCAATAACTTAAACATTAACAACAAACGTAAACACAGCTCACTAATAACAAGCGAGAATCCGCTAGTCCAGCGAAATGCTTCTCTTCCGAGAGAGAGGAACTGCCGTTTCCGGCAGCCCGTCCCTTATATAGCCGTGCGAAGGAGACGCGAAGCTTCGGAATTCAACGCGAGAGATCCAGTGGCTGCCAGACTATTCCTTTCACCAAACCAACCCGGCTGGCACCAAGCTCTTTGACGCCGTCGCCAATCGCTCACCTTTCCGTGATTTTAGCGGCGTTCGCCCGCTTGTAACAATATATGAAATATTGATTTAAAAATATTGAAAATTTTCGAATTTTTGATGAGAATTATGTTTTTACAATATAATATAGAATGTTAATGTTCGTTTTATGCAGAAATTTAATAATTAAAACTTTTACGTAAACTATTTCTAGAATTTATTGTTTTATTGTTTAAAGTCTAAGATAAACTGAAAAAACCCTTTATTTCACTCCTTTTTTTACACTTAACGATCATAATTTACATCATTTCTGAGAAAAATGTCTACTTCCTGGCATAGGGGTAGCGCGTCTTCTTCGAGAGCTGGGCATTCCGGGTTTGAGTGTCCTTGTTTGGACATGGTTGTTCACCTGTGTTCCATTTGTAAGATGTATGAAAGTGCACCCCTCCTTGTAAAAAGTGCCTGTGCAACGACTGTGATAAGTGTGTATCTAAGTCTTACT
>JAOUZG010025323.1:6652722-6669296 GCA_026289955.1 Argiope argentata
CCTGTGCAACGACTGTGATAAGTGTGTATCTAAGTCTTACTCTTGGCCCTAGCTAGCGTCACTTCAAAAACAAGAGACGCTCATTCGGTTTAAAATTGCTGCCGGCCATCAGTTTGTGTGTCCAAGTGCCATTATCAACACCACCAAACAACAGGAGAAAAAATGTTGATAAGTACCGGGTTTCCAAAAAGTTCCCGTACTCCAAATTTAAAAAATCATTTTCCATGATTTTTTTCAAGCATACTAAATTTTGCCATACGAGTAATGAAACCATGGACATGCTTGAAGCTTTTTTCGGCAATCGACTTATCTTAAAACATCTTTGGCCACCTCGATCTCCTGATCTGACCATCCTGGACTTTTTTCTGTGGTGATATTTAAAGGACAAAATTTATGAAGGTGATCCTCAAACAATGGATGATTTGAAAATCGCAATTACCCAAAGGATACAAGAAATCACTCCTAGCATGTTAAAACGCGTTTCGAAAAACATGCGCAAACGAGTTCAACTTTGTCTCCAAGAAAGGGATGGACATTTTGAACATTTATTATAAATGTAAGTTCAGTATTTTTTCCTTAGTTATGTTAAAAATATTTGTTATCATTGGCATAAAAATAATTCTTTTTAAACCTATTGTTTTTGTAAAATAAATTCACAAATCATTAGTACGGGAACTTTTTGGACACCCTGTGTATTACATCTTAATCGAAGTATTATAAAATATAATTTTAACTATCTTTCTCTCTTTTCTCATCTCCCCTTTCCTTCATCATTGGGTTTTCCACATTGCTGAGAAACAAGTTTTGAGAAACCTCTAAAACACGAGAAATGTTGCAGATTTCTGAGAACTTTCGAAATTTCATGTTTAATGACGTAAATGGGATTTATTTGAAAAATAATAATTCTGATTGATTTTTTTTTTGAGATGAAACTTTTTAAGCTGTTGGATTAAACACTCTTTTCTTAAAAACCGATATCCATTTTTCTCTTTACTCACCAAGGGGCTCTTGAGCAAATATGTCACGAATGCTGTGGGAAAGAAAATGTTCAATCAACCTACAGGCATTTTCTCTATTTTTTTTCAGAAATTAAAAAATAGAAATGTTTCTGTAACATTTCCCTCGAGCTGTATGTATCCTACTGTGGATGTACAGGAGAAATTCTTTTTGTAATTTTTAGAATTTAGAATTGGGAGAATTGTTGCATTTCTTTAGACTTCACGATCGAATTTAAACTGTAAAAGCATTCAGCTGTAAAGTTTCTCTGAGCCGATTTCCCCCCGCTTTCAAGTATTTATAGAAATTAAATAGCATGAATAGTTAAATACGCTAAGATATATTGCTCCTCCCTTTCCGTGTAGCTTTGAGAGATGATGATGCATTACTTTTTATTTTGCTGTATTTTCAAAATAATTAACATTTGTTCATTTAATTTGAAAGGATTTTGCACTATTTTACTATCTAACACAAATTAAAACCAATTAACTTAATTAACAATGTTTATTTTTAAATGCATCAAGCATTACTTAAATACACATAATCGTTTGAAATAATCGGCCGAAAAAATGTTAAGCCTAACCATCATGGGCGTGAGGGAAAGAAACGATTTCGTTACTTATTACACGCACGCACACGCACGCACGCACACACACGCGCGCACACACGCACACACACACACACACGCACACACACACACACACACACACACACAAGGCACTCGGTTTAATTTCCTTTACCTTCATCAATACATTTTTTTTATCACCACAGTAACAACGTATAAAGATATTTATTTTAGAAAATCATCTTATCTAATTTGAATTACAAGAATAATTTATTCTCTGCTAATTGTATATATTGAATATTATATTCTCTTCAAAATATAATTATGATGAACTTATATATATATAATATAAACATGTATAAAATATTCACGTGAGATTTCAGAATATTGTATTTTATATATATATTTCCAAATTAGGAAAATATCGCTTTTGAATCTGTTGATATTTTATGCTACAAATTAAAAGGATTAAACGGTATTAAAACAAAAAAATTAAAATATCCAATTTATTATTATTATTATTTAATGTTGATTACATATCAACCAGTTTAGAATGTATATTTCGTTACATCTTAAACAGTAAAATACCAGACAAAGGCCTTATGTGCAATTTTATATTGTTTGAATGTTTAACTAAAATTGGCTTATGTTCGGTAATATAATTATGTTCGGTCCAATCTAAATATAATGAAGTTCTAAAATAAAATAAAATTTAATTGTTCCCTTAATATAATTTTATCTTCTACAAATAGAAAAATTAAAATAAAAGCATGAAACAAATGATATTTATTAAAATGCCAGTTCGAATATACTTCCAGAAACATAAAAGGTAAATATATTTCGACTTTCCTATTTAGAATAAAGCTTGTCTTAATTCCTTGTCTTTATTTGTTAATATATCATCTTCATACCGAAGATAAATGTCACAGACCCGATGCATATCAAATTTCTGTTTGCTACGAAAGCAAAATAATTTTTAATACGCTTGATACTTTATTTGCATATTATCGTTAGTATTTGTATTGTTTATCCCAAAGTTTCTCAACGGAAAATAAACAATCTTCTGATAATTTATTATTTGGCAGACAAGAAAGGAAAGATAATTGACATAATAATACGAATATACGGTATTTCGGGCTGTATTAATCCTTTTAGTATTTTGTCTGGTTAAATGATACCAATAACCTTTTCATACGAACGGTGACAAAATCTATTTACATCACGGAAAAGACATTAAAAAAAGATTCACATTTTCTGTTTGTCTTACTAATTCGGCACACAAAGTATTTTGTTGATTTAATTTGGATATCAGAATGGAGATTTCGGCTTTAATATTATTCATGCAGTGTCAGCTTTTTTAGACATTGGAGACTTTGTCTCATTTCCTTTCGAATGTTTTAATCTTCTTATACAAATCTTCAAGGTTGCAAAGATAGAGAGATAAATGTATAAGCAATTAATTTCTTTGTATAATTCTTTACAATGATCAGGCGACTGAGTTGTCAAATTCCTTTACGGAAATAAACAGGAAGCTAGATGTTTCCTCTTGTATTATGCATTTAAAAGCTGTTTATCAGCTTTTGAAAACAGATTAAAACAAGCCTATGAAAGATATTGCTTGCCTCAGAACAGTTAAGGCCGCGTAAGCATTAAATAAACATTACATGCGAAATGCTTTGTCTGCAAGTATAATACTCAGACACAGCGCAATTATCTTCCGTGAATGCATTTAATGTTTTAACGACTTGTGTGATAACGATCCGACGTAGCTATCGGGAAACGTATTAATAGATTGTAAATATTAGATGTATAATTTTTAATGAATGCTCTGCTACAATTTCATGCTTTTGCATTTCGACAATTGCGTAGCATTTGTAAATAGAAACCTCAACATATTGAGAAAGATTAAAAAGTTAGTGAAACGATATTCTTGTATATTTTTCATTTCAATAAGTAGCTTTCTTGTATATAACGAGAATAATACGAATGATGTATTATGCTTTAACTCTAATGATAATTTTTTTCTCTTGATAAGTTGATTGTATTTGGCTTATTCGCGTATTTCTCTTCTCTTCTCTTTTATGATATATTTCTAATATTGAATAAGCAGATGAAGGCAAATAATCGTAAAAAAAGAGACGAAGCATTATCTCTGGTCTTATATATTATGAGATTCTCGTAAATCGCACTCGTATTGATTTCTGACAGGAATTCTTATACACGTGACTGACAAGAGAAAATCATGCATAAGTGATTTATCTAAGGAATCCTCTAATGGAATATTTACACTAGTGATTTATTATCCATGCACGCATTATCTTTATAATACTTCATTTGATTTATTAAATAGGAAAATTGGAATGGATCAGGAAATAACATTTTAGAAGGAAATTACTATGGACTCAATTAAGACAACACTTTGGGAATTAATTACAATTGAAATCAGAGTTTAAAATATCATTTCGTAGATGTATGCGTAATGATTTTTTTACACTATAATTTAAAATAAAATTAATTTCCTAATTTTTAAATTAATTTAGCCCATAGTAACTTCATTCTAAAAATGTTCTCTTTTTTCCTGATCGTAGTTATTTCTAATGATGTATCTCCCTTCTCTTATCTTCAAAGAAATAATTTCTCCTGAGTATCGATATCTACAACGTACAAAATCAGTATAAAACCACTTATAATGCACACTTCGAATAATGTTATACATTTTTTTTGTTAATAAAATCCCCCCAAAATGTTTCGGAGACGAGAACTTACTATATATTATTACAATAAAAAATGAATTTTATTTTTTAGTACATTTATTTCATTGATCAAATAATTAAGATATATCAATATCTTATTTATAAAAATATTAACAATGTATATTGACATTTGTGATTCTATTATTGGACGTTATGGGTCATTAAAATGAATTTCTGAATAATGAAAAAACAATTATATCAGTGTAAAAATCATGTATTATTTATTCAGATTAATTTTCTGAGAGATACATTTATTTACAAAAACATCTCTTTTTTTGTTGATGTTTAAAAATAAGGCATCTTTATTTATTTTTAATTTATCTGCTTCATTTCAATTAACTTATTTTTCTCTTTCATTCAAATGCCAAAATATCGCAAAGACAAAAAGATTTACATAGACATAATTTGTTTATTTAAATTTCTGTTATAAAAGTTATTAAATTTATCCAAAAAAATCAATAATTTTTCGTTTAATTGTAGCAAAGTATATTTATGTTTGCATTATCTTCGATATATTTTTAAAATGTCAGACTATTTGAAATATATTATCAATTGTAGAAATAAAAACATAGTATTTTGAAGTTAAATAACTTTTTTTAATAATATTAGAAAATACTTTTGAATCAATCACATTTTAATCAAGAATATAATGAAACAATATTTGAAATTTCATCATAACAACCATCGAAAGCTTATAGATTTTTAGATAATATTTATTAGCAATGTCTAAGTTTATATAATATTTAAATTACTGAATTATTTTTACTCTAATAAAATAATTAATATTTTTCTGTTTTATTTGTGGCAAAGTATATTTATATTTGCATTATATTCAATAGAATTTTTTTTAATTGTCAGACAATTTGAAATATGTTATCAATCATAGAAATAAAAACATGGGGTTTTGAAATTAAATTACTTTTTTTAATAATATTAGAAAATACTTTCCAATGAATCATATTTTAGTCAAGAATATAACTTATTTTGAAGTTTTGAAGAAACAATATTTGAAGTTTCATCATATACACCTTATCGATAATAGCCATCGAAAGCCTATAGATTTTTAGATAATATTTATTAACAATGTCTAGTTTTATCTCATATTTAAACTATTGAATTAGTTATTCTCCTGAAAATTTTGCATATCACTATTAAATGTTTCATCAATTTCTTTGTTGTTGAAAAATTTATTTCTTTATTGTTTCTCTATTTCAAGAGCGCTTATAAGATGTATGTACTTTAATAGTTTTAGGAATATGTTTTCGCGTAAAGACCAAATTTAAGTAATATTCAGTTTCTGCATTTTTCCATAAAACAGAAAAATGAAAATATAATCCAGCGCTTTCTGAAAGCTATAAGCCAAGCCAAGAAATGCTTGGAACCATATTATCAGCGTTGGAACACTACTAACAAGCTGTAGAAACTGCTGTTAACTTGTTCAAAATTCTCATTCTTTTCGCTGCAGATAAAAGCACCAACTCTTTTACACAACAGAAAACTTGTGGTATTTAGTCTCAGCCCAAAGATATTTCATTACAGAGGAGGAAACTGGAGAAAAGCAACAGATTTCTAAAGCGAGAAGAGCAGGAACAACTAGCCCTTTCTTATTTTTATCGTGAAATATTTCTAGTTCCATTTTCATTATCTCGCGAAATTTAGGAATAAGGAGATGAATATTGCCCCTAGTTAGAACAAGTCTTCTATTCTATTGTTCATCTCCTATATGAATTATTCATTATATTAAAACTTCTTTCACGACGAATATCTACTCTGCTTTATTAGATTTCGGCGGTTGCCTCAACTAGCTGAGTATGTGTGAACGTTCTTATGATTCAACTAACGAATAAGTAATGAAGACAGGGTTATTAAATTATGCAAAATGATTTTCCTTTTCTGCTTGCTCTTTTCTTAGTAATAACACAGGGAGGGATTTTTTTCTTCCTCCTTTCCCCTGATTTTTCCCTAACTTTGTACATTTTTATTTTTATCTTGCAGGTTTGCCCCCGAAGACGAGGGAAGCAGTGCCTGAAAGTAAGACAAATATTAATATTCATAGAATTCGAGTTCTTTTCTTATTTTTTAATACTCTTATTGCTTCAATATTTTTTTTTCAAGTTTGAACACGGATAGCAGTATTGAATAAGCCTTATTCTTTTTATTTCTTCTACTTTATTATTTTTTTTTACAAAATACTTGCTCGTTTATGATGTTTAATAAAGAAATTAATTGTCGTTCGGAAGTACTTGAGAGTTCAATGGTGGAAAAGGCTATCGTGTGTATATCTCAGAAATAGATAGAAAAAAATGTCTCTATCTTAAAGGAACGTTTTTAATTACAATTGAATCAATGTTTTTTTGAAGTGGAGGTAAAAAAGTAATTTTTTCCTCTTGGATATCTCGTTTTTCAAGAGATTGCTTTATTCGTTAAATTATTTTTTTCCCATTCAACTTTATGGCTAAATAACAATTTTTGGTAAAATCCAAGAGTTGCAGGATTTAATTAGATAATTTTGTGAATATTATTTCACGAAGAAGTGTTTATTTTTCTCTAAGGAGTTTTTTTTCTCGTCATTATTATTTTATGAAATCAAATTTCTGAATCTGCATATATTTTCAAATGTTAAGTGTTTCTTGATTGAAAAACATTTTTTTAAAAACAATATTTTACAGCTTTATCTAAAATAAAAAAAATAAGCATAGCAATTTCCAAGAATTCATACAGTTTTTTATTTCTCTTACATCGATTTAATCGCGTGAATGATGTTACATAATTTTTACATACAAATTTAAGTTAATAAAAAGAAAACCACAAAGAGGATGAATTTGCTGAAATTATTTCATTTCAATAAAGAAGACATAAATAAACTGAAAATAAACTGAATTGCATTTTAATCTAAATATTCAAGGGCAGTATACTTACGAATTTTTATTTTATATATGATTTACTTTGTTTTCTTCAAATAAGAAAGTACACAATGAATTGAGTGGCACCAGTAAATTTAACTATGAATTTTTGCAGAATATTATTTACAGAATTGTGCTTTTTGATCTTCTTGGACTTGAAAGACAGGGATAAGCACTGAACATCTTTCTTCCGTTATTATTTTCTCTTGTATGACAGATTTTAAATGCAATTGCGAATGTTGCCTAAAGGTACAATTCTTGTCTTTGTGTACACATATGCATATAATATTATTGTTTATACATGTATTAGTGGTAACACATTGCACTCCCAATCCACTGGTCCGACGTTAGATCCTAGGGCTGAACAAGGTCTACTCACCATTTCATCCCTTCTGAGGGTCGATAAACTGAGGACCAGCTTGAGAACTAAAGCTGGAGGTTCTGCGTTAAGGCCTTATCACACGGCAAAATACCATCTACACTTTCGTGGACAGTCTCCGATTTATGCCCGCAGGCAACCGATAAAGCGTCATCGTGAGCTTTTTTAAACCAATTTGAAAATGTAGATGATGATGGTGGAAATATCATTTGCAAACGAAATTCAACCAGTCACATGAAACTTTGATAATGACGTAGCATGCTAAGAATTACGCAATTGACGCCATCAAAACAGGAGCAATGAATAAAGAGCAATAAATACACCATAACGAACACCTACGTTTTTAGGTTTACCAGACAGCAAATGCTCAAGTGACGTCACTTCCGTGGTCGTTTTTCCACGAAATTGTAGACGGTATTTTGCCTTGTGATAAGGTGTTTAGAATGACCACCTGACTTAGAAATATGCCTTGCACTCCAGGACCCTCGGTCAAGAAAGCAAACATGGTCCTAGTAGACTTTGACCCGTGTCGCGCCACTGAATTTAGTTTATATATATATAAATAAATTTTATTATTTTACTTATTGATCTAAATACGTTTTTTTTTCTCAACTATGTTTATGTATTACTAATGTTTTTAATTATAGTTTTCCGTCATTTTATTATTTAAAGAAATATTGATTTTTTTTGGTTTTTATAAAAATTCTTTTACTATTTTTTCAATTTAAAAAGCGGTAAGTTTTATATTTTTTCTATGCTATTAGCGTTTATTTATTTAACATCTGAACTACCACATTTGTATTTTCCGGGCTTCAGGATTCTCTTAGTTTGAGAGTTTATAAAATAATCTCTCAAAAATCACAAGACGTTTATTGGTTATGCAAGAAATTACAGCAGTTACGAGTTACAATTACGCTGCTCCAATTCAGTTAAAATAACAGGAAACAGCTTCCAAACACAGATGTCTTTAATACTTCAGACAGATAACAACTTCTGCGCACTAGATTAACACTCGAGTCTTCACTACTCTCTAATTATCATGATTCGAATAGGTTGGATTGGCGGGGCACCTAACCCCGGCAGGGTCTTATCCCCTGTAATGATTGTCCGCAAGAGGTCTTTTGGTCAGTACACTGCCATAGTCCTCTGTGATAATCGGGCGGAGGTATTTATACCTGACTTGGCGTGAAAAGATAGGATTTTCGCCACGGTTCTGGAAGTTTGTAGGCCATCTCGCTTAGTAATGGTTTTAGAGCGTAAGTGACGGAATTTTACAGAACTATCTATTTTCAATCCAATTCCAGTAAGTTGCCAAGAATTTCGATCGCAAGGTTGCCTAATTATTAAAAATACGATTTTTACGTAAATTACGCCTAAATTACGCAATTTTCGGCCCAGAATCTGAGTATTTCAAATCTGTTTGAGATATTTCAAGACGAATACAAATATCTACAGCAATATTTACGAAGTTTGTAATAGTATTACTGCCTGATCCTCCTGCCACGATAATATATTGAAGCTCGACAGTATATAGTCTTCTGGTGCGGTTACCAGCTGGGAATAATTGGTTTAGTTGCCCAAATATCCTCACACCCTTCAGATTTATTTATAACAAAAGTCATTTAAATTAATTTCAAATCTCAGCCTGAAATTTAAAAAAATTCCCTTTCAAGGAAATTGAACTTCAGAATAATTTATTCTATACATTTTATTTGTTACATTTTTGGGAGATGCAAACTATCTAAATGAATTTTTTATCACTCGAAACCTTCTGGTATACAGCTTTCAAAATTACGAGTTATGATTATTTCAATCGATTTCACGTTCATTGTTTTATGATTTGGTGAAGTTCAATAGTGTTTTTTTAATTATTTTCAATATAATATTTCACAAAATTTATATTCTAAATTTATCAATCAATAATTCTTCATTCACTTCCAATCTCTTTATGACTGCATTTACGATTACTGAATATACGAACGGGAAAGATGAACAAGTAAATACATCTCAAGAAAATTCTGCGGAATATTTGTTTGAAATATTTTATTCGTAGATTAATTTGAAAAAATACAAAGTAAAACGGAATTACAAAGTTAAAATGAAAATTTTAAATCTATGTAGGAAATTTAGCGGACAAGAAAAGATGAAAGTGATGCTTGTCATAAATCAATTAAAAAATATTCATATTTTTATGTATCTTATGTTAAACGGTTCATTCCAAATTTCAACTGTGACAGAATTAAAATTAATATTTATAATTTTACTATATTGTAATTACTTATATATACTATAGATATTTTATAATTATTTAATACTCGTAGAATTATTTATATTATTATTATCCATAAATTACCTTAGATTTAAGGAAGTATATGAGAAAATTTCAAATGAAATATTGAAAGTAATTTTCGTTATTTCACCTATTAAAGCTACGTCCCTCATGGTAAAACAAGTGAATGCACATTTAGAATTCTAAAAGGAAAATAATTTTTATTATGTCAGAACATAATATTGTTTTAGGAATGAGGTTTTGTGGCGTCAACAAAAATCCGTAGGCAAAAAATAAAACATTCCGTAGGCGAAAAATAAAATTTTTTCATTAAATGCACGAGCATTGGAAAAAATCAATTGCTAATAACGTGATACCATCCCATTAACAAAAGCTCTGATTAAAAAATATATGTTAATCACTATCGCAAATAAAACCTCAAAAAATGTCATTTCGAGTACGTGATTATATGAAATGAAATAAATAGGGAATGCGATATTTTTTAAAACAAAAAAATTAAAGACAAAGTTTTTTGGATCATTTCAAATATTAAAGTGACTCCTTCAACGAAACAATTAAAATGAATAAAAATGTAATATAACTTGCACGAGCACGTGGTGCTTGGTCATTCAAGAAATTATGTTCTGACTTGATACATTGGAATATGCTTGGTAAATTCCATTTTAATCTTTTTTATTTATTAAATTCATTATACTTTTAAAATAAAAAAAAACATTTTTTAAAATAAAATGTGCTTCGGAATTGAAAAAAAAAGTCTCACATTTAAAGAATAGTTACTATAGAATGGATTTTTTTTTCTCTTACTTTTTTAAGAATTCCGAACAAATCCTTCCAAAATGTAGAAATAAAGAAAGAAAAAAAAAGAGTGGAAAAGCTCTGCAGATGCTAACGGACTAGAAAACCAACAGGCAATCTTTTAAATCGGATTTTCTGCCGGAAATACGAGAGAGGCAGGTGTTAAAGCTGACAGTCACAAGTCCACCTTCTCCAGATGTTGAAGAAGCCGACGTTCGATTTCGAGAAGTCTCACTTACAAGCCACTCTCCGGGGTTGATCCTCACCACTTTCGGAGGATATCCCTCGTATCGACAGCAGTTTTATTGGAAATACTTATCTTGTCTCGAAAGAGGGGGAACTATAAATAAAAATGATTTCCGTGCCATGAAATTCGATTTCATCCGTTGTCATAGCCTTTGTCAGGGTGGACTTTCTCAACTCTCTCTAAGCCTTCCATTTTCTTTATTTCTTTTTTTTTCGTTGATACATGCCTCTAAGTGCTTTCTTTCTTCCCATGAAATGAAATAATAATTTTATCTTTAACAGCAGTGCCCATACGGCGTTGCCCATGGCATGACGTCCAAGTGAAATTTTTTTCTTTAAACTTGAGTCTGATTCATTCTGTCTCCGCAATTCAATTGCAGTGCGATTTGAATATTGATGGTTATTTCGCTCAACAAAAGACTCTCCTTCCCTAAGTGTAGACATTCTTTCTCTGTTATTCGCTAACTTGACGTTTCTTTTCTCTCCATTTTCGTTATTTCCTAAAAACTGTTAGATATTTGTATGCCCTTGGGTTGTTTTTCCACTTCCAACCCATGATCTCAAATAAATTGGATTCGAACCGGGCAAAGTTTAGTTCTTTGTTGTTGGCAATGCCTATTATGCAAATTTGTCGAACTTGACTCGTATAAAAACGGATGAGTTTAAGATCTTCGTCGCCAGTACTACTCCCGAAATATCCTTCTTTAGAATAAATTACTATGTAAAAATTAATATTTTAATTGTAATATAATTTCTCTACCAAATCTTAATTTAAAACTCAATAGTTAAATCCTTAACTCTGTTCAGGTGCAAACCCCCACACCCTCACCCTCCCAATCATAACTTATCCTGACTCTTTCCTCCTCACTCCCCCCCCTCTGAACTGTGTTTCACCGCCTGGATGGTGATGATGATGCAAAAGCATGGATTGAACTGTATCTTGATGCCTGTCAATCTGAACTACGGGTTCTGAGTTCACCAGCACCTCACTCCACTAGCAGATTTCAACGAAGAGTGTCAAGTCCAGATAGTTGTAACCATGCAGCTAACTTAAACATCATGACAGGGGATAAGAATCTACGGAGTCAGGTACCCCGTTAACCCAATCAGGTCTTCGTCACCAGTATTACTACTTCTTCCATCCAGTCAACTGCATGAGAGAGAGAGAGAGAGAGAGAGAGATGAGGTGATATCAGACAATGCGGTTGATTTGCTTATTAGTGTATATTAGATGCATCGCCGAGTTATCTGAAAGATTGGGTTCGAATCTGGTGATAGTTTATTCACCTAAAATATGGTGATGTCAGTTTCCTTGAACTATATTTTGATTCAAACTATTATTTCTTGCTCAAAACATTAGCTTGTGGACTTTTGCCGTAATAATTATAATCTTTATAGACACTGCTCTCTTCATTTTGCTTCCTCGACAATAGTCCCACTGTCAAGCTTTGCTACGTTTCGGGTTAGTCTGACTCGGTCAAAATAACAGAGTGGTTATGGGACCAGTATTCAAACCTGAAGTACAAACAAACAAAAAGCGTTGTTGTTACTGATGGTACTTGCCTTGGAAAAGCCCGCTGATGCATCAGCGGATTTAAGCTGAAATAAGTTTCTCTTGTTTGAATTAGCGCCAACTAGGGCCAAGATTACGACTTTAGCTACACACCCATCACCTTCGCTTGCACAGCCCACTTTTACAGGGGGGCACATTCACACACCTCAGAGATAGAGAGCAGAAGAGCAACCATGCCCTAACCGAGACTCGAACCCGGGATGCCCAGATTTCGAGGAAGACGTGCTACTTCTGTGCCAAGACGCCGACAAAGAAGCGTTTTGGCATTTAAATGTATTCCGACCAAGATTGGATTTTCCATTTTTGGGGGGAGGGGCATAATGAGTGTTGAATTGCTGTTTAAAATCAGACGTAAACAAATGAATGTATTGCAAACGCATACCACAGATGCAGTTTGAGGCCTTCGCACTTGCGCGAATAAGTGCAAATCACAGTTACTGCTGTCTTACGCATGTGTGAAACAGCAGTGATTGTAGTAGAAAAATAATTAAAATCGCAATTATAAAAATCATTATTTATTTTGATATGAATTCAATATACTAAAATCTTCTCCTATAAATATCCTATAGAATAATGCAAATAAGTCCAATATCAGTAAGAGAAAGTATTCACAAATTCATCCTAATTCTATTATGTCTGCATTTAAGAGGGTGCAAAAATCTTCCTGAAATTACAATAAAATGTGATTGATTTTTAACATTTTACAGCAGACAGAATTTTGGAGGAAAAAGCAAACTAAGATAAAGGGCTTTGAACTTTTCAACGCCGATGTCCTTGCCCAGGGGTATCGTGTCTTCCCCGTGTTCTGGGCATCCTGAGTTCGAGTCCCGGTTCGGGAAAGGTGGTTCTTCTGTTTTATCGTGAGATGTGTGAATAATTTTCCCTGTAAAAAGAAGCTTATCAAGCGCATGAAAAGCGTGAGTAGCTAAGACGTACTCTTGGCCCGAGTTGGCGCTACTTAAAAACAAGACGCACCCTCTGCCTGAAAGTGTTGAATACGTTGGAGAACTTGTCCATGGCAAGTACTATTAGAAACAACTATAACAAACTTTTTTATATAATAAAATTGATATGAAAACAACTCATATCAAACTTTTTCTCTCTGTCCAATAATGTGACATTTCTAAGTCTTAAGATATCTAGTTTGGTAAGATATATAATTATCACTTTTTTAATGACCATTATTATATATAGGGATTATTAGAAAAAATTAGAAAATGCTCACTTTTTAATTCGATATTTTTTTTCCTTCGAAATATTTATTAAATGATCTGCAATTCTATTTATCAAATATCCTTTAATATACTGATAACATTCTAGACCATTTGATTCAAATTCAGATAAAATTAGTCATTTTGAAGATGTTTATTATAACTATCTAGAAATTCAATCGAAAAGAAAAGAGAAAAAAAAAAGATTAAAATGAAATCTGATATGCATATTTCAATGTATCATGTCAGAACATCATTTCTTGAACGGCCAAGCACCACGGGCACGTGCAAGTTAAATTATATTTTTATTCGTTTTAATTGTTTCATTTGAATGAGTCACTTTAGTATTGCAAACGATCCAAAAAACTTTGCCTCGCATTGATTGTTTTAAAAAATATCCCATTTCCTATTTATTTCATTTCATATAATCGCGTGCTCAAAATTTCATTTTTCTAGGTTTTATTTGCTGTAGTCATTAAGTTATTTTTTAAAAAATCGAAGCTTTTGTAAATGTAATGGCAATACGTTATTAAAAGCTGATCTTTTTGAGATGCTCTTGCAGATAGTAAAATTTCGATTCATTGTCCACGCATTTTTGTTAACGTCAAAAACCTCATCCCAAAAACATCATGTTCTGACATTATAAAAAAAACGTAAAACTAGAACCAACAATGATTTAATTGTTACAAAATCATACGCAGCTGCTTTTTATTTGAAAAAAAAAATTAAGTGGCTTTGTTACTTACTAATGAAATACGTTTGATGTAAACACTGAAAGTGAGCGTGGCACATGATATCGCGTTAGACAAAAAAATTCCCCATATCACTAAATAATTGTCGATTGTTTTGAAATTTTCCGATTAATTAGTCAAAGGTTCAAGGATAATGTTTCATTCGAAATTGGAAAATCGATATATTCGTTGATTTTTTGAAATTCTCAGGCTACCTGGTCCCCCGAATGGATTCACTGAAAAACTTCAAGATTATTTTCTAAAACTTTTTTTATGAAAAAATGTTCCTCAAACTAATTTTATTCATAGTGCTATATTTAATTCTTCGATAATCAATATTTCTGATAAGATTAAATATAATGTTTATCTGTTTACTCATAATAGTTTGAAATATGAAATGCATAATTTGCAAACAAGATATGCAAATGAGATAAGATTTTCCTCTCTTTTTATAATGTAGACTTTAAAAAAAACTTCATTATTATTTTAATACAATATATGATTTTACATTTCTATGTAACAAACAAATTTACATCAGTAATATTATATTTGTAATGATCCAAATCATTTAATAATTTTTTTAACACTTGAATCTCCCCCCCCCTTCAAAAAATTCATAAACAATGCGTTGCTGCGCATACATGCGCACTATTACAATGAAATCATTTCTTATGAAGCTTAATATTTACCCTCGAACTACACTATTTTTAGTATAGTTTGCTGTTGTTACTATTGGCACTTGCCATTGGACAAGCGCTCTGACGGCCGTCAGAGATTTTAAGCTGAGTAAGTGTCTCTTGCTTTTGAAGTAGCGTCAACTAGGGCAAAGAGTCCAAGAATACAATTTAGCTACACATTCACTTGCACAGCCCCTTTTTACAGGGGAGAATATTCACACACCTCAAAGAGAGTAAACAGAAGACAACCATGCCTTAACCGGGACTCAAACCCGGGGCGCTCGGATGACGAGGAAGACGCGCTACCTCCGTGTTAGGATGCCGTCAGTACAGTTTAGCACATATGATTGTAAATTATGAAATTAAGCATTCTTCCCTAATTTATTTCCTGATAGCATATTTGAAAGGATGATTATTTGCTTCAATAAAGGATAGGATTCCTGGTATTTTATTTTCCCAAATAAAGGATTCATCTTTTCTAAGATATATCAGAAATTCGCTAACTTTTTGTGCTAAATTGAAATTTTCTTATTCCTTTATTTCCAAAATTTGGTATGTCGGAAATAACATTTCTGTGATAAAATTTCTGAGGCAATCTAAAAATAATATTAGAATTCCTCAGACAACTTATGGGTTGTAAAATTTCAATTGATAGCAACGTTATTATTGGGGAAATTTCTATTTCTGATGTCTAACAATAGAATAGAATAAATTAAAATTTTTTCTTCAGTAAGAAAAATAACAATACCCGCTTAGAAATATACATAATGGGTTTAATTTTAAATCTTAACCCTTATATCTAATATTCTATCAAAATTCTATTGCACTATTAAAAAGAACAAACACTTTCAATTATTTTTTTATTCATTTTAACTGATTTTAGGAATAAGACTCTTAATATTATTTTAGTGATTTATTCTTTTGTAAATATCTTCTTACGCATTCATTGAATTTTTTAGTGATAAATTTGCACTGTTCGAATAAACGATTTCATTAATATTATCTGTGACAATCTTTTATAATTACATTTTAGCCGAGTGCGAAAAGATGTACTGTGCCTATGGAGCTCTGTGTCTAATAGACAAAAGAACTCAACAAGCACACTGTAGATGCCAGGAGACTTGCTCGGATGTTTTTGCACCAGTTTGCGGCAGTGATGGAGTAACTTATTCCAGCGATTGTCAGCTAAGAATGGCGTCCTGCACTAAACAAAAGAGAATCTTCACCAAACACCAAGGACCATGCGGTGAGAGAGATATTTAATTCATTTTGTTCTTTAGTTGCAGTAAACAGTATCATCTCTTGTGATTAATTTCCTTGTATCCTATCAATCTCTTGTGATTAATTTTCCTTGCCATATATTCTTTCTTTCTTCTTCAACATCAGTTTACAAAATTCAGTTTACAATATCAGTTTACAAAATTCAAAATTACAAAATCAGTTTACAAAATTCAA